>JANEYF010000584.1:1400000-1517500 GCA_029963845.1 Rhamnusium bicolor | reverse complement strand
TATATATATATATATATATTATATATATATATATATATATATATATATATATATATATATATATATATATATATATATATATATATATATATATATATATTCTGTACCATAGAGCCATAGGGTATTAAGTCACATTTTTCCTAAAAGTGACATTTTAAATTATTTCCTATATGAAATTTTCTGCTCTTTCCAATGGTGGTGAGTATTAAGTCCTATCTTAAATGGTTTTAGCTATACATTATCTAATAATATTAAGTTCAATGCTGAATTTAGAACCAGATAGTTGTATGATCCCTTAATATCTTAAGACTTTAAAATGTCTTCACGCAATAGATATTATGTACTTTGAGTAAGTGGAATTAATATATTATGGCACTGAATATTTAGTTTAATGAGAATATTAAGTCCATATTATATGGACTTAATATTATCTGTCTCTACTAGTTATTGGACATATCATTTACTCAACATACGAATGAACATAATACTATGTATCTCACATATTCCCTTATGTTGGTGGACATAACACTCTTAAAATTTTAAATTCTTTCAGTTGGCAGTTACAGTAAAGTAAGTTCATAGTGGATAGTGCTCTCAGCTGATTAATTGTGTTATTATTTAGTGGTTTTATTTAAATAAACATGTCGAGGGGCCAGAAAATAGTAAACCTGGTGAAATCCCAGTTTAAATCAAACATTTTAAGTAACCGAGACAGTGAAGATCTAAGTGAAAATGACATAACCCATAAACCGGACACACATTTTGGTAAGTCAAGGAGAACTTGCATAACCTACTTATTTACAACGAAATACATTCAATGCTGACTAATAAAATAAAATAATATTCTGAAAAATTTTACTAATTCTTTGTAAACGCATTTTTTATCTGATTTTCAGAGGTGGTAAACATGCCAAACCTGACTAATTCTGATAATATTCTACAAGACAAAAGCATACAAGAGCTGAATGGTAAGAGATGTATGTACATTATTAGATTTAATTAATAATTGTCCCCCTTTTGTAATACTAAAAATTCAAAAAAAACAGAAGATAAATTTCTCATATCAAAAGTAGTGTATCTTCAGTTTAGGCGAGAGGCACCTGGGATATTATTTTTCAAAACTGATTTTGACCAGCCCGATTTTCAAACAAAAGATTTTAATAGGAAAAGTAAACGAAGAACAACTATCACTGAATTACATTCATTAAGAAATGGATTACGTCCAATTTCTACTAAGAAATACAATGATTTGCAGAAACTCTTAAAATGGATACCAAAAAGATTTCATGATTTTTATAAGAATATTCCCCATCAGGATTCCATTAATGACGATGATTAATTAATACATTCTAGTTAAATAAAAGAATTACCTCTGTACACTGTTTTGTAATAAAAAATGTTCATAAAACTTTTTTCTTTACTTCTTTTGTGAAAATATTTTAGAATTGTGATAAATTTTGGAATCAAACATGTTATGTTACAGAAATAGTATTAACAACCATAAATTATTAGAATTATTAGAGGCAAACAGTATTATGTCAATAATTTACGCATTTGTTTGCAGTGTTAAGTCACAAAATTATAAAAGCGGCATAACTAAAGAAATATTAAGTCTTCTTGAAGAGTATTAAGTCCCAACAATAAAGAAGTGATATAAAGCCAAATAGTATTAAGTCCTTTTTTTAATGAAAATAAATACCAAATTAGAGTAGTTTTTCATTTACCAACATTAAATTGACAAAATAGGATACTACTAATAATAAAAGCAACATGTCGATCCATAATCATAATTTGTGAGTAAAATAATGCAATTTGTAAGTTGGCACCTTTCAAATCGTCCTACTGTAAAACTTTCCTAATGTGACTTAATATCATCTGGTTCTAAGGTACAAATATATATATATATATATATATATATATATATATATATATATATATATATATATATATATGTATATATATATATATATATATATATATATATATATATATATATATATATATATATATATATATATATATATATATATATATATATATATATATGCAGCTCATGATAAGACAAAATATTTATATATAAATTCTATGATTGGCTGAGGAAACCAGTTTGTGTTTCTGGCTGCCATAAAAAATAATAATAATAATAATCATTTTTAATTGATTGTAATCTTGAAAATTGACTATTTTATAACATATCATAACAAAATTGCAAATTTAATTTTAGCGCAAAAAAGTGGTATTTTAAATAAGTACATTATGTATAGAAATATACCGGAAAATATACTTAAGGCACAGATACACCAAGAGAGCGAGCAAAAACAAACATTTGCTCGTGTTCGCTAATGTTTATTCATTCTCAAGTATAGACTATATGTGTATCATTTACTGAAGCGAATTTCTTTGCGTTCGCTAATGATTCGTAGAATTGCGAGCAAGTTGAGTAATTATGGTAAATTGTCTATTTCTTTCTAAGCGTCTTCTGTTTTCTTTTTTTTATTTTTAAAAATACATCTTTCTTATCCCATATTTTTTATATATAGACCTCAATCAACTTTAAAATTAACTCCAATTCGAATTATCAACGCCAATGTTCAGAGAACACTAAAAAAATGTTACTACCAAACAAACAAGAATACGATTTCTGTTTAATGTCCTGTTCTAATTTCGATCTTCTCGCAAACAGCGTTCGCTCGCGCGAAAAGTTGTACACAGGAAACGATTAAACATTAGGAATTCTTGCTCGCTCTTTTGCTGTATCTGTACCTTTGTGGGTTTGTTCTAGCAGCAATCAGAAACGGTTTCAAACTGTCCTCGACATGCGCAAAACGAGACTGACGTTCCAGCAGGCAATAATAGGAGATTCTGACTACTAGTTCAGTGTTCCGGCAAGTAAACTGCTTATTTTCTAACCGATTTCAAACGGTTTGAAGAATTCGCGGATTCTCCATGATTTTAGCCTGGTCATGCGCAGTTCAAATATAAAATGTCGTAAACGTATTTGTGAATAACATAATATTTTATGGTAGCATTCCCTAGTTTGCATAAAGATATAAATAATTCGCTCCATCTTTTAAACACAAATGATTCAAAATGATTGTAGAGCTATAGGTTATGTTATTCATAAGTTTCAATCAAATGTCATGCACAGAATTAAAAAAGGGCAAAAAGCAGAAGGGAAGAAAAAATTTCGTTCCAGCAGAATAAATTGCCAACTAATTTCCGACTAGTTGATATTTAGACATGTGCATTCAAAAAGTTCATCAAACCGTTTATGACTTTCTGCTGGAACAAACCTAATATAAGTAAATATCACCCGTATAATTACAGCCAATGGCATCCAAGCTAAGTTCTGATTCAACTTTTTATTCTATTGGACGTTATTAAAATAATAAAAAATTGTCCACTTGGCCATTATAAATGTAAAGTATCCTACATTGATCTCGTACATTATTCAAAAAAAAAAAAATAATAATAAATTATATATATATATATATATATATATATATATATATATATATATATATATATATATATATATATATATATATATATATATATATATATATATATATATATATATATATATATATATATATATATATATATATTTTTTTCTTGACCGTTATTATCAATTAATATTGATAGTTTTTTTTTGTAGGGGATTTCTGGTCAGGTATAACTAATTTATTTTTTTCTAACGTTTCAGTTTATTACACCATCATCAGAGAACTACAATTAATATAATATTTTAAAACATAGTTATGGTTATTGTACATTAAAATTTACTTACACTATTAATTATTAGGAATTTGTTTTTTTTAAAATTTTTTTGTTTTGTAGTAGTAAAATTTTAGTAGTATATTTGCAAAACAATGTCTTGCTAGGTAAATATAAATAAAAAATAAGTGCAAGTAGGTAGATAGATTTTCTAAAAATTAAATTGTATAAGCCATTACTTGGTGATAACTGATAATTAATCATTACAGACTCAAAAAAGCAGTTCCAAATTTTTTAAACGATATTTTAGTCAGGTCACAATTTTCCAAATGTATGCAATCTACTAAATGTACAAGAAAGCTTTAAGTTAAATTTATTAAACAACAGAATTTTTTAAATCTAACAATAGTCAGGGCAATTATTTAATTAATGACCAGTTAGCCATGCATCTAATCTTCCGACTTTAATGTTTTTCGATTGTAATTCTTGTTTGTTAACCCTAGTATGGAAAACCTTTATATTGCCTGTGTTTAAAATTTCTCATTGAAATGTATTTTATTATGTGATATCGATTTTCTAAATTATTTCTTTACCATTTAAATCTAAAAACTATTCTTATATTCATTATTACAATAGTTTCACACGCGCAAGAAAATAGGGTGTGATGTAAGGGCTCAGTTCACAACTGCCAACCTCGTTTTTACATGCTACAAATAATTTAACGCTGTTTATTATTCGTTTTTACAGTACCCATGCTAAATTACGCTGGCTCGGCTAGACCAGCAGTTCTGACATCACACCGTAGCACTGAGGCTTTGTTTTTAGGTGGTTCAAAACGCTTCTTGGGAACAACTTTTATAATGAAAAATCGTTCTACGGATGGGGATCAAACTCGCACCACTAAGATATTTCCAGTTACATGTTAGAGACGTTAACCACACCATTAAAGCCACTGCACCGGTAAATAATTCCATACTTATTAAAATAGGATAGTTTTTTATATTAAATGGTGCAGCGAGTTTATTATGGAGATCTTTTACCTGGTATTAAACCATAAACATTACAGATAAAACCAGAAAGTGCAAACAAGACCATTGGTATGCACTATTTACGTTTGGCCATTAACAGCGGAAGGGGATCCACAGTGGCAAAGCGCTGTTCAGCACAGCTGATGCCTGACCGTGTTTGCCCCTTCGTAGTTTTACTTGTATAGGAAGAATAACTTAAACAACTTTAAAATGTTTGAAAGCATATGGTAATACATAGAATTATTTAGTAATATTGAAATTACTTGGTAATATATAGAAATGCATGGTATTTTCTTAGGAAATACAAGTAATGACGTAGATAATTCAAAGGAAATACAAGAAATTTTGTTTGATTTGAAATACCACACAAATTTCGGCTGGTGGTTTACCCCTGCATATTTTGATATTAACAAATAACTATAGAGAAATAAATAGGATTTAATTTAATTTATGCAAACAAATTAATTATGTTTATAGGTCGAACAGATAATGATTTTCGTAGTTAAAAGGGGAACATAATTTATAGACAGAAATAGACAATATTGATATATCTGATTTCTAAATTCACAATCGTTGTTTTTAAAATTCAGCTGAATGGGTTCACGTCTGTCCAAATAGTTGGGGAAGAAAACAGCCAGGGTGCATCAATATAGATACCCATTTCTGCCAAAGTAAACAACTAACATTTTTAGATGATTTATTTTCAGCTGACTGACTAAGCGAAAATGTTTATATAGACCACCGACTGCATCGCTTTAAGGGATGATAAAGGAACTAAGAATAATAACAGTTTCAGTGGCGTCAGTCTAGAAGCACATTTATATTTTGAGGGCCTATGATGTATTTTTTTTATTTTATACCGAGAATAAACACTTAAACCTTAGAGAAAAGTTTTTCGATCAAATGAAAAAATTTGTATGTGATATTATTATGCCCTTTATTTTAACAGAGAGAGGTCTAAAGATAAATAAATAAATACCTATTGTGCTCAAAAATACCCCGTCAAATTTTGAACTTAAATCGGAGACAAAAATATATTATTTCAATTCCTGCAATTAACCATTTAGACCCATTTAGAACCATACTGAAACAAAGTATGGATCTGCTTTTCAAGGTAAAAAATAACAGTTTAAATACGGCTGTTTCGATCTTGTTCAAATCTATTAAAAGTTGATTTATATGACTAATGCTGCTACGATCAAACAGATTTTTTTTCTAAATATAAAGCCGTTAAGAATTAATTCGGGGTAAATAACGTGGAACAAAAATATATAATATTTGCTATTGCATACAAAAAATTCTGCTGCAGAAAAATTGCACCGCATAGTGTACTGTGTAGTGTAGTGTAAATTATATACTACAACAGAGGAATTTAAATTTCTTGGAAAACATTATTAAGTAATAGATAGTCAAAATAAAAAGATAGGAACTTTGATTATTATTTTATTTATAATCGACATACAAACAAATCAGTCAATTAATTTTCTTATATGGTGTAGAAACCCTCTTATTATCTCAATTTTACAATCATAACATTTATCACACTTCTTTATCAATATCTACAGTGTGTTCCACTTTGAGCAGACACACCCCTGTATATCGGTTGTATTTGGGCGAATTGAAAAATTTTTTTTTCCAAATTGTAGTACTCGACGAGATATACCCTCTTGAATGACAATTTTTTTATGTGTCCACGGCGTACTATAATTAAAATAAAATGCTAAAAATCAAGAAACGCTGTTTGGAATTTTTTAACGAAATGTTTTTTAGGAAATATGAATCAGGCATGCTGAGACAGCCTACATACCGAATTTTTCAATTCGTCCAAATACAACTGAAATCCAGGGGTGTGTCTGCTCAAAGTGGAACACACTGTATATAGAATATCTATCGATTTACTGAGAAAACTATTTTTTACGTTACAAATTCGATTTGTGGAATATTTTTGTTCTGCAAGAATTTTAGAAATAATAATATAATAAATATATATATATATATATATATATATATATATATATATATATATATATATATATATATATATATATATATATATATATATTTATATATATATAATATAATAAATTTCTTGTTTACATAAAAGGCAATTAATAAAACTAACCCGCAATTATAAAAACGACATACTTGAAAATTATAAAAAAACATTATTGTACGATTCTCAAAAAAGTTATTATCCAAGCAAAAAAATATTGACTTGGAGAAAGACATAGCTAGTAGCGACAACAAAACAAAAAAATTATGGGAAATTATAAATAGAGAAAAAAATAAACAACATGTACCGAGTGAGTTAAAAATAGAGGATAATGACGGGCAAATACAATCAAATACAGATATTTTGGCAGAAATGTTCAATGACTATTTTTTGAATATCATTGATGCATCAACACTACAAGACAATGAAGCAAACACGGTAACCGCTTATTTACAAAATTGCACTAAAATGGATAACAGGTCATTTTTCATTAAACCAACGGATAGAGTCGAGATACTGTCCGTCACAAAATCATTATTAAATAAAAAGTCTTCAGGATATGACAATATCTCTCCAATTTTATTTAAGAAAATTATAAACCTGTTAGCCGATGAACTTGAAAATTTATTTAATGAATCTTTTATACAGGGTATTTTCCCGAAAGCTCTGAAGAGGTCACATGTTGTGCCACTATTTAAAAAAGGAAATTCACAATCTCTTTCAAATTATCGACCCATTTCCTTATTAATTACAATATCAAAAATTTTTGAGAAACTTATGAACAAAAGATTATTGGAATTTTTAAGTAGCTCTAACATAATAACTCCAAGTCAGCATGGATTTCTAAGTGGCAAATCAACAACTACTGCAGCATATGACATAACTAAAACAATTGTGGAAAATTTGGATTCAAATTATCAAACAGTGGGTATAGCATGCGACTTCTCCAAGGCTTTCGACAGCGTAAATCTTGAAATAATTCTACTAAAACTAGAATTTTATGGTATACGTGGTGTAGCATTAAAATGGTTTCAGAGCTACTTAGTGGACAGGGAACAGCGAATAATTCTAAGGAAACCTTCCGAACCATCAGAATATTCGTACTCGGAATGGGGTAAAATAGAAAGCGGGGTACCGCAGGGATCAGTCCTAGGACCACTTCTATTTTTACTCTATATAAACGATCTGCCATTTGGTGTACCAAACTCATTGGCAACACTTTTTGCCGATGATTCACTTTTTTTGGTAAAATGCGGCAGATCAAGTAACATTTTACCTAGTGTAAATGATTGTTTGAATCATATTTGCAATTGGTGTGAAGCAAATAAAATTAAAATTAATTTTGACAAAACATATTGCATAAACTTTAACCAAAGGAAAAGAATGGATCTTACAATTACTGCAAACTTTAATATCAAATTTACGGATGAAATAAATTCCCTTGGGTTTACGCTAGACAGTCAAATGAACTGGAAGAAACATATTCAAACACTGAATAAGAAACTAAACAGTGCGTGTTATTGTTTGAGAGCTATGGCAAACAAGGGCCTAAATAAATACATCCTGAAAATACTTTATCATGCAGTATTCGGTGCTCTCATTTCATATGGCATAATCTTCTGGGGTATCTCTACCGACTGGTCAACTATATTTATCACACAAAAACGAGCCATCAGAATTATTGCCGGATTGAAAAGTCAGCGTGAATCATGCAAGTCGTACTTTATCAGTCTAAACATTTTAACACTACCATCCTTGTATATATTAAAAGCATTACTACTTGTACATAAAAATAAGTCAGCTTACTCCCTCAGCAGTTCAGATACGCGGCAAAACAGTAGCTTAATATTATTACCACGTCATAAAACCACTCTCTATGAAAAACATTGTTACTATAAAGGTGCTGTTCTGTACAATAAGTTACCCAAAGAACTGAAAATTCTGCCTGCAAAAAAATTTGAAAAACAAATAAAGAACATGTTGTTAAAAAGCATATTATTCTGTAGACGATTTTATCAACGATAACATAATATGGGACCAACGAATAACAGAAAGTGAACATATATGAATGCTTGTATAAGTAGAAGACGGTTAATCATAAAAATAAATTAGAAAACCTTTAATGTAAAAAATAAATTAGACCTATAGTTGTAAAAAAAAATAAAAACAATAAATAAATGCACTTATCTAGGAAAGGAATAAATTTTTACATAAAATAGTCGAAAAGCAAACGTAAGTTAGCATAATTTTATTAATATGTTAAATAACCATTAAGTATATTGTAAATAGAAAATTAGGTGCATGAACTCATAAGTTGATCTTTTTTTATCTTTAATTTTATTTTTAGTTATACCTTATTTAGTTAATTTTTGTATATAATAATGAGCCTTGCTCAACATATTTCTACACATGTAAACATGTTTTCGAAATAAAATGTTCTATTCTATTCTATTCTATTCTATTCTATTCTATTCTATATTATTTGAGATTATTTATGAATTAATTAGATAATTTAATTAGATACAATAAATATCTATAAAATTATATGTTACCATTACCATTGATATAATATAATAATATTAAACTATATACATAATTAATTACTCTAATGATTTTAACTGAATAATAATTTTCTGTTGATTGTTTAAAACTGTGGTGACTGATAGAGGGTGTCCCAACAAGAGGTGTGTGATTTTGTTTCTAAATAACTTTTTCTTTATTAATATTTTATTGATATTGCAAATTACACATGGAACGCGTGCGATATCGGCCAAATGACCGTCTCTGCTTCTGTGGTACACGCACCCTCTCGACGAATATTTCATGCACATTTTCGCACAATTGAGGCTATTTCTGCGATTACGTTTTCCATGTTTTGTTTTAGCGTTGGAATTGTTCGCAGATTGTTAGCATACACCTTTCCCGTAATATAGCCACAAAGGAAAAAGTCTAGCAAGATCAAATCGCAAGATCTTGGTAGCCTGTCGATCTCGCTTTTTCCTCGATACTGTGTATATGGAGAACGGAAAGAGATAGCGATATGCGTGTACGCCATTCGATTCGTTTCTTTATTATGCTTTCCCTAATTTTATTTATAAATTTATGAAAAAAAAATAATTAGTTTGAAAAAAATGACATCCCAATAGTACGTTGATTTTCATGAATATTCGAAATGCCTGGTAAAAATTTTGAAAAAAAATGTAGATTTCGAAATTTCGCGATTATCTTGCATATTGCTGTCTCAAGAGAATTTACAGGGCGAGCCCTGAAAGCCAGTGAGCCCAGTAAAGACACTTTCCAGATGTGTTATGTACAATATTTTTTCGGCAAAATCAATAAACATTTATAACTACTGAAATTCTTAAAATTCAACTGAGAGATAGCAGACGCTTACTTTGAAAGAAGGCTGGATTAATCATTTTTAATTTTTATCAGACACCATGGCAACCAAAAGTGACATAAGGGATCGGTAAAGACTTTTTCATTATACCTCTCTTGAAAACATCACGTTTTATGTCTATTTAGAGTGAAGAAAGTCCTTCTTTTCGTGCGCCCGCACTGGAAAAATTCTCCCACTAACTTTCAGCGCCACAATAGCAATTAATTTAGTTAGGAAACAAGCATAATATTCAATAAAATAATATAAATTCAATTAATATCACACTGTAGCATTCTGCAGCAACAATAATAATTAAAATAATGAAAATAATAATGTAGTTTATTTATACAAATACAATTAAAAATACAATAAAAGATAAATAAACAAAGAAGCCCCGAAAATGACAGGAATCCTTGAATGCGGGGATATAGTTATTTAGTGTGGAATTTCAATAAGAAGTTATGAGAATGCAGGATTACATGTAATTAGTAGTGCTACATGAAAGAACAGTCTCCTTGAGTTTTAAGCACACCTAAATATATCTCACTAATTAGCAAAAATTCTTGAGTTGGGTGGTAAGTATTTTACCGTAAGTAATATCCAACTTCGCATATGTAATACTTATACATATAATTTAGTAGATTAAAAAATAATATAATGAGAGTAGAAAATAGACAAGGGTAAAAAGAATATTATTTATTTATTTATTTATTTTCTCGCTTTCGTTATTAGGGAATAATATCTGATAGTTTTTTTTTCTGTGGGGATTTCGGTCAGGTATTGGTACCTAGACTACCAACCGAAGACGAAACTAACACTATATACAAGATAGACTGCAACGACTGTAATGGCACCTATATAGGCCAGTCTAAACAATATCTACATAAAAGAGTATACTCGCACAAATATAGCATAAAAACTCAAAACCAAAACACGACAGCACTAGCCAAACATGCCATAGAACAAAACCACCTATTTAATTTTAATAACATACAAATATTAGAAAAAGGACCTAACTATAACCGAAGAAACATAAATGAAATGCTGCAAATAAAAAAACATACCAACGCCATAAGTAATCGCACTGATAGAAAATTTAAGCGAAACCTATTTTAACTTATTTAAATGATTGGGGTACATTACAACATGAAATCAATTTTTGCATCTTACCGATACAAAATGATCATTCTTGAAATAAAATATCTTATTATATACTCACTATTTAAGCAAAACACCTGCAATAAAATCATATGTATACATTTCGAACGTTATCTCTGTAACATAAACAAAACTTTAAGAGTCTACAAACCATGTTAAAATATCTTAGTTGCATTAAAACAGACAATCCAATAACATGTAAAACAAATACCTAATAATTAAAAGTGTAAGTAAATTGTAATGTAAAATAACCATAACATGTTTTTTAAAATATTATATTAATTGTAGTTCTCTGATGATGGTGTAATAAATCGAAACGTTAGAAAAAAATAATAAAATTAGTTATACCTGACCGAAATCCCCACAAAAAAAACCTATCTGTTATTAGGGAAGTCAAACTTTAGATAGTTGTTGGATATTATTGATTTTTTGAGTCAATTATTTGATGTATTAGTAATCTAGAATTTTTTAGAATCCGTAGCTTAATTTTTTTTCCTAAATAATATAAGCAAGTCCATATTTTTCAGTTCTTGTGGAAGGACGTCATAAAATTTTAAACCTATATATTTATAATGTCTTTAACCGATTGTTTTATTGACTTTAGGTTTTACATTATTGTATTATTAAGTCGAGTGCTGTAGTCATATTGCCTGTATGTTAATTGTTTTTTTATTATTAAAATTGAATAAGACTTTCAGGCCTTTAGGTCCAATATGTGTAATTAAATTGTTAAATTTTGGCATAAATATTATAATTATTGAGTCAATATTTGTTTTTTCTTATGATATTACCAGTCATAAATATATTGAGACTGCCTACTTTGTTAATCATACTAAAATATGCGACTGAAATTTCCTTAGCAACGGTTGTTTGACATTGTTTTTGACATTTACTTGCAATTTTTATTCTAAATGTATTCTCCAATTTGGACGAAACTCCCGACGAAACACTACTTCAAGCAGCAAAATAAATGCAGAGTTACTGCTGAAAAAGTCTAGAGCGGGGTATGAAAATCAAAACCAGCAATTCTGGCGCAAGCAATTAATGGAGTCGATTTTCAAATGTTGCATTAATTTAGAAATAAAGAAAGAAAAGACACATAATTAAATGCATTTCAATGAAAAATTTTCAGTAATCGAATATAAAATGTATACACAAGGACAAAATAAAATGTGCATAAGCCAATTGACAAAGGTAAGTTGCGTAAATATTGGTGCTATATAATGAGAAATGTATGCATTAGGAAGATATATAAAATAATAAATATTTAAGAATTCAAACAATTTATGCTCATATTTATAAACTGTATTAATCCTCCAGTAAGAATTTCTACAGAATGACAAACTGTTGGGTATTAGTTACCTCTCTTTGATAGCATTCGTGCGAGATTACATGCATGGGTGCTTGTTAATATCAATAATTACAGAGCACATGTATAAAAAAATTTGTTAGAAAAAATAGTGGGTATTGAAAATCTTATATACTCGTTATTGAAAATGTTCAGAAAACATAATTTTTTAGTAATTTCTTATACTATGCAAGTTGTTTAAAATCTTTACAATATCTCACATGATATAAGGACCATGCATGTTGGGAAGACAAATTCATGACAGCTGTCTAAGCAGAACTGAGATAATGATAGTCCTTAGGATGGATGGCAAGAGGTGAACGTGTTTCATGGTTTACAAGACTTCCCGATTTGAATCTCTTGGAATGTTTTCTGTGAAGTCACCCAAAAAGCATAGTTTACGAAAGAAAGATTCCAGATCCCACAGAGTTGCGGCGTCGGTGAAATTGTTCGAGTTACGAAAAAAATATTTTAACGAATGCGAAGTCATTACTTTGACACTCCAAAGCATGTATTGAAGATGGAGGACGTCATTATGGATAACGTATATTAATATATATATATATATATATATATATATATATATATATATATATATATATATATATATATATATATATATATATATACAAGGTGATTCCCCATAAACTCACCCACCTTTTCTGCGTTATTTATCAAAAACATGGTGATAGGTTTTTTCTAAGATTTTAACAAGCTTTTTTAGTTTGGAAATTAGAGGTGAAACATTTTTTAACAACCTGTATTTTATTTGAGAATCAATTTTTCTTCTTTTTCTGATATCAAAAATATGTAACATTACATCTACTGTCAAAATTCTAGACATAGGTATAGCACAAATAGTAATCTTATTTTTTATATGAAATTGTTCGCAGAACAATAATTAAACTCAGGTAGGCTTTGTTATTATTGAATTTGTAAAATTGAATTATCTTGATGAACACTTCGAAGAATGGATAGGTAGAAATGGACCAATAAGATGGTCACCAAGAACTCCAAATATGACACCGCTTGACTTTTTTATGGTGCTATATAATGTCTGTAAACGGTCGCGTATAAAAAATTAAGATTATTTTTTGGGCTATACAGGGTGGTCCGAACTTAAATCGGGAAACTTCGCCAGCGGATACTATGCCTAAAAATAATAACTTCTGTCATATAAACATATATCGAAAAACGAATGAATTTCAAGATACAATGTGTTGAAGTTAGGGGGAAAAAAGTTTTTTTCCCCCTAACTCAATAACGAATAAAGATTTTTTATTGAAATTTGATATACAGGTATAATTAAGGCAAGCACACCAGTTGAAATAAATTTTGTCCAAATTATTACACTGGGTGATTATTTTTTCTGATCGATTACCACTTAAACTACAACAACTTTTTGTGTGTACGCCACTGGTCAAATTTAATAGAAACATTTTAATCTACGTTCCCTTTAAAGCAAAAAAGTATTTTTTCCAAATTCTTATGGTTTTTGGTAAAATTGACATTTTCTACAACGATGCATTTCCGCAGCATTAAATTTGAAAGTGGGAATCAAAAAATTATGACACAACTTTGAGGTAGATACAAAATTTTCACTTTCAGATTTAATGCTGCGGAAATGCATCGTTGTAGAAAATGTCAATTTTTTTTAATTTTTTTCCCCTAACTTCAATATCTTGTATTGTATGTATGTTTATGTGACAAAAAGTTATTATTTTTAGGCATAGTATCCGCTGGCGAAGTTTCCCGATTTAAATTCGGACCACCCTGTATATCCAAAACTATGAACAGCGGATGTGTAATGTTGCATATTTGTTGGAGACAACGTTTCCAACACGAAAATAATAATTATGTGAACCAGTATTACGCGATAATTTGAGGACAGCGAATTAGCGCAAATTAAATATTCATATCGTGTAATGCTGGTAAAAATAAGTTAAAATAAGTCAAAATAATAGCTTTCAATATATTAACATACTTTATGAATATCATATGTATAAGTGGTTTACAAGAAAATGTCATTCACAATATTCTGGTTAAGCTCTCCTTTAAATTTATGTATTTTAGTTGTCCACTTAGTGGCCCTTGTTAGGATAAATGTATGTTTCAACGTATATGTCTATCATAGACACCACATGTTGAAGGCAATAAATTAACGATAAGGCTGGAAATGAATGTTAGGAGAATTTTAGCATGTAAGTTAAAACAATTCTAATACAAAAGAAAAACAATATATCTCAAACCCTTGTACAGTTCAGACCTATTTCTTAAATAAACTAAATGTTCAGTAAAATATGGATTTTACTTAATTTAGCTGCAAGAAGAAAACAAAAATAGTTCCAGTTACAGAAGATGTCACTATCAAAAATAAAATTATAGAAAAGAAATATACAGTCCACTATTAGCTCAATAAAAACAAATAAACAAAAATAACAATAAGTTTAAAACGAAGAATGTTAGCACGTTTGAGCTAGCGTGTTTAACATTTCTTTTTGGTCCTATAAGCTTGATAACATACTCAGACGAAACGCTTCAAGAAAGAGTACCGACGATAACAGGTGTAAAGAAACTACAAGAGGTAGAGGTAGATGGTGATACTTTCGCCGCTCCTATATTTCAAAAATGTGGTGCAATTACGCGAATGGAATCGGACGTTAAATCATCATGAAAAACGTATTGAAGATATTCTTCAAAAACTGAAAATGTTAGGCTTAGATAAGATGCTACAAGAGAAAATTAAAGAGATTCATGACCGCGTGACTAAGTGGAACCCGGCGGATACAAAGGATCATGGTAAAATCGACGCTCTAAGACGAACTATACTGATCAGCGCAGCTGAGAAGAATATAGAACGAGAATTAGGAGAGTTAGGTTTAAAACTATGCGACGTATCAGCAAAGGTGGACCCTATTACAAACGGATTGTGGATAGATTCTAGTGAGTCAGATGACATTCAAAGATTCCTAGAACAATTGGGCACCAGACGAATCGTACTGACCCAGCGATACAAGTTCAACAGCCAGCAAGTTGAAAAGTTTGATTAAGATGATATTTTCATCAAAACCAGATATACGTGCTAAAGCAAAGTTTGACTTACTATCGCGAATAGATTCTTCTATTCAAAAAGACCTAATGCATGACGCAGGTAAAGTATTGGAAATAGTGTGTTCCGAAGCGTATCTTACGCAGGAAGAAATATTATATATAATCTTTCCCGCAAACGATAGATCAAGCGACCGCATCTGTATGGCTTGCTCAACACCAATTCTTTTGGAAGGAGTGAGTTATCATAGAAAATGCAAAGTCGTTGAATGGCTTATCAAACACGCAAGGTTTGGATACGAAGATAAAGAACAATATATATACCCAAAAAGAATGGTATATATAGATGGAAATAAAAGAGCGATCATTACAAGTTTACTCAAGATACACGCAAAGCTGAAAAGAGATATTATTTATCAAACAGCTGAAGAAACGTCTATCTATAAAAGGGAAGATGATGGTACGCTTAAAAAGATTTCAGCTCGCAGACAACGAGAAAGTGAAATCGTAGGAAGCTACGCTTGGAGAGTTAACCACGGGTTGTCACCACCGCGTAAGCAATAATTCCAAAAGATTAAGATTGGTCGAAAGACAGACGCTCACTTAATTGTGATTAAATCTGCGGATCTATAATCAAATGGAATAAAATAAACAAAACGAAATTTGGTGCATCGAACCGGATTTGTGATCACGCCGACCTATGGAAGTGATGTGCAGTTAAGTGTAAAGTGATAGTGAACATATTAAAAGTGATTGGAAATTAATAACTAGTGTTAAAATGGACAAAGTTGATAAAGTTCCAAGTATCATCCTGTTCAGCATTTCAACTAGAAAACTTCTGATGCAGTTGGAGCAGCGACAGGACCAAGCGTATTCAACAAAAACAGATATGTACCTTAATTTTATAATTGCACAATGTTAAAAAAAATGTACATGTGTAGATTAACAATAATGTCAGTTTACTGTCTAGATGCCTGTTTAATTTAAAATACAAAGCATATAAGGCAGTCATAGTATTAATTATAAATATATAATATAATTGTACAATTCTATTCAAATATTGTAAGTTTGAATGGAATGTATTCGAAATAAGAATAAATTCAATTATTGAAAGTTTGAATAAAACATATTTTTAAATAAGAATAAAAATAAATATAACATTAACTATGGCTGAACTTAAAAAGTTGAAAGAAAAAAGAAAACAGTGCAAAGCAAGCATAACTAGAATCGAAACTTTTTGTAAATGACAAAGTAAAGGATAAAACTGACTTATCGCAAATTATTGATCAACTTGCTATAAAGCAAGAAATGTTAATAAATAGTTTTGAAGACTATAAAAATGTTCAAATAGATATAAATGTTCTCGATGAAAATGATCCTGAAATTATCGATGAAGTCGAGGAAAAATATTGTATGTAAGTATAATTAAGTCAGTTTTAAAACAAAAAAATACTCTTGACAGTAATTATAAATCTAATGACAATAGTAAACCTTTTGTGTCCACTGCTAAATTGCCCAATATACAGGTGCCTCATTTTGATGGTAAAAATATAAGCAATTATAAACCTTTTATTGAAATGTTTGAAGCTGTAATTGGGAAAAATAATGATCTGTCTGGTGTGCAAAAATTATTTTATTTAAAAAACCATTTAGATGGAGAAGCTCTTGGTCTGATAAAAAGTTTACCATTGGTTAATATTTCATATACAGGAGCGTTAAAAATATTGCAAGACAGATACGATAATAAAACTACTTTAATTATTTCTCATATTTACGCAGTATTGGATATTCCAAGTTTGCATAAGGGCACTGCAGCTGGCATAAGAGAGTTTGTCGCAAAAGTTAAGCAACAAATGCTTGCATTAGAAAATCTCCATAAAAATGTCCGCAACTGGGATATGATATTAATATGTATTTTATCTAGAAAACTTGATTCTTATACTAGTAAATCGTATCAATTAGATAGGAAAAATCGGGACGTATTGCCTACGCTACAAGAATTTTTAGATTATTTAGAAGGTAGGGCTACTGCGCTAGAAGCGGCAGCACTACCTGAGACTAGCAAACCTGAAAATAAGTCTCAAAAAGAAAGAGTGTGCAATGTCACAACAAAATTTAACAAAATCAAAGAAATCAAATGTACCTTTTGCAATATACCGGGGCATAAGATATATAGTTGTTCAAAATTTAAGGCGGCAGCTATAGAAGAGAGACGTTCATTTATAAATAATAAAAAACATTGTAAAATTTGTTTGAATAATCATACTGGACAATGCAAATTTTCTCTTAAATGTTCATTTTGTCAGAAAAATCATAACAGTCTCTTACACACGGACGAAACAGATGTAGTCTCAACAAATCATTGTTTACAAAAAATGAATTCAGCACACGTACTGTTACCTACAGTAAAAATAAAAATACATTCGGAGAATGGGGATGCACATGTAGTCCGGGCACTACTTGATAGTGGATTACAGACATCGTTTATCTGTTCCGAGTTAGCAAAAAGATTACATTGTAAAACTTTTTATAATAGCATAAATTTTATAGGTATTGCAAAAAATTCAACAACGGTTCAAAAGTCTGCTATTATTGACATTCATTCCTGTATTTATAATTACAAATTAAATGTGCAGTGTGCTGTCGTGGACCAAATTACTACAAATTTACCACAATATTATTTTGATACCGATAATTTAAATATTCCTAAAGATATTAAATTGTCAGATGACGAATATAATATGCCTGGAGATATATCTGTTCTGCTAGGAGCAGACATTTTCTTTCAAATTTTATTAACAGGCACGATAAAATTGGGATTAAAAAATTTGGTATTGCAAAATACTTTCTTTGGTTTTGTAGTCAGTGGCTCAGTACCTGATGTGGCACAGCCTAAAACACATCAATTGTGCAATACGTCTGTTGTTTCATTGCATGCCCTTTCATGTGCAAATTTAGAAAATTTATTAACCAAATTTTGGGAAAATGAAAAGGTTCCTGAAATATTTAAGGAATCTATTAGCGAGCAAGAAGCCTGCGAATCAAGCTTTCAAGAATCTATTACAAAAGTTGATAATAGATTTCAGGTAAAATTACCTTTAAAAAAGGAGATTACCGAGTTAAACTTAGGAGATTCGTTCTCAATTGCGTTCAAGCGCTTTTTAAATTTAGAACAAAGGTTTTCGCGAGATCGCTCATTATTTGAGCAATATAACAATTTCATAAAGGAATATGTTAGTTTAAATCACGCAAAACCTGTCGACCCAATGACATATAATAATAGGGAAGCATATTTTCTTGCACATCACCCTGTCGTACGGCAGGATGAGAAAACCACAAAATTAAGGGTGGTGTTTGATGGAAGTATGCTAACAAAAAATAAAATTAGCTTAAATGAGTTAATGTATAATGGAGCTGTAGTGCAAAGAGAGCTCTTTGATATTTTAATATTTTTCCGCACTTATAAATTTGTAATTTTGACAGATATAAAACAAATGTACCGACAAGTGTTAGTACATCCAGAGTACAAATGTTTACAAAACATACTATGGAGGGAAAGGCTTGACCAGCCCATCAGTTGTTTGCAATTACAAACAATAACATATGGGTTGAAAAGTTCACCTTTTTTAGCTACAAGGTGTTTAGTGGAATTGGCTCATACTGAAGAAAAAGAGTTTCCACTAGCATCTAAGGCATTGCTACATAATACCTACGTGGATGATATAATTTGTGGAGGAGATTCCATTAATGAAGTAATCCAACTAAAAAACGAGTTAATTGCTATTTTGAAAAAAGGTTCATTTGAATTGCATAAATGGTGCTCAAATCATTCTGATATCCTAAACGATATTCCTGCAGATAAGCAACATTTCGATGAAATAGACATGAGTCAAGATAACACTATAGTAAAAACTTTAGGTTTATCATATGATGTTGGCTCAGATCTGTTAAAAATAAGTTGTCCTTTAGCTGTTGACAATTGTCTCACAAAAAGACAAGTTCTCAGCTTTATTTGCAAGTTTTATGATCCATTAGGATTTGTTGGGCCAATTTTTTGTAACAGCTAAAATTATAATGCAAAATATGTGGTTACGTAAGTTAAAGTGGGATGACATGTTACCTTCTGATTTATTGAACAACTGGCAAACGTTTGCGTCAAATTTAATAAAGATGCCGCCAATAAATATACCAAGAAATTTAAGCGTTGTGGGTGCAAAACTAGTAGAACTGGTAGGATTTTGTGACTCATCATCATTTGCTTATGGATGCTGTATATATGTTAGAGCTGTTTATTATGATAAAGTTACGGTTAACTTACTCTGTTCCAAATCGAGAATTGCTCCTGCCTCTAAAGAACTTACAATACCGAAATTAGAACTAAATAGTGCACTACTTTTAGCAAAATTGACAAACAAAACTTATGAGTTACTCAATTCAATTATAAAACAAGTTTATTTGTATTCTGATTCGACTATCTCTTTAGCATGGATAAAAACAAATCCGTTAAAGTTAAATGCCTATGTAGCAAATCGTGTTGCGCAAATACAGTCATTGACTGCTAATTTTTTGTTGGTTATATATAAATACTAAAGAAAATCCATCAGATTGTTTATCACGAGGAGTTGAACCTCAAAACATGCACTCAAATAAATTATGGTGGCATGGACCAAAAATTTTAACTAGTTTAAGTTATACTCATGAAGTGACAAATATAACTAAATTTTTGGAACCGTTACCTGAAGTACAATCTCATGTTTGCACTAAGGGTTTTGAGAGAATGCCATTCTTTGATAGATTATCAAATATCTCAAAGATGCAAAGAATCATGGCTTACGTATTAAGATTTTATAATAATTTAAAGACAAAAAATAAATTATCAAATAATTTGTCCGCCAATGAATTGAATAATGCTTTGAAAGTAATAATAAGATATGAACAAAATTGTAAATTTTCCGAAGAAATTAAAAATTTAAGAACTAAAACAGACATTAAATCTAATTTAAAATTACTTTATCCTTTTTTGGATAACGAACGCATTCTACGCGTAGGTGGCAGGTTACAAAATGCTGACATAGCATATGATCAAAAACACCCAATAATTTTACCAAAAAATAGCCATATAACGAGTTTAATTATAGGCAGAGAACACAAAAATTTATTACATGCCGGTAATAAACAAGTGTTAAGTAGCTTAAATTTAAAATATTGGATTGTTAATGGCATTCGTGAAGTAAAAAAGGTGGTTCATAAATGTGTCACTTGTTTTAGATTAAAGGCTCAGTGCTCAGCACAACTTATGGGTTCGTTACCCCCAAATAGGGTAAAATACTCCAGAGTATTCGAGAATGTTGGTATAGATTTTTTGTGGACCTTTCATGATAAAACAATCTAGACTAAGAAAAAGTATAATAACAAAATCATATATTGCACTATTTGTTTGCTTTTCAGTCAAGGCAATTCATATGGAATTAGTTTCAGACATGACGACTGAAACTTTCTTAGCAGCCCTTAAAAGATTTATATCACGTAGAGGGAAGCCATGTCAAATATTTTGTGATAATGGCAGCACTTTTAAGGGTGCAAACAATCATTTAAAAGAATTTTATAAGATTGTCAATTCTCATGAGACGCGAAATGAAACATTAAATTTTACTGCGGATCAAGGCATACACTTTAAGTTTATCCCTAGTTATTCACCTGTGTTTGGTGGGCTCTGGGAAGCCGGGGTAAAAAGCGTTAAACACCACCTGAAAAGAGTTGTTGGTAATAATGTCCTGACTTACGAACAATTTAACACTGTTGTAATACAAATTGAGGGAATATTGAATTCAAGGCCTATAACTCCCATGTCTCAAGATCCAACTGATCTAACATATTTAACTCCAGGACATTTTTTGGTGGGTGCTCCCATTACAAGCTTTCCTGAACCTGGCATTACAACTGTACCTAATAATAGATTAAAATTCTGGAAAATGTGCACACAAATGCAACAGCATTTTTGGCAAAAATGGCATCAGGATTATTTGGTTCAGCTACAAAATAGGCCCAAATGGCAAAAAGAGGTACCTAATGTGCAGGAAAATATGCTTGTCTTGGTAAAAGAGGAAAACTTATCACCACTAAATTGGTCAATGGCAAGAATCGTTAGAGTGATACCTGGCAAGGATAATAAAGTTAGAGTTGTGGAGGTAAAAACAAAAAATGGGACTTATTTACGTTCCATAAGAAAAATTGCAGTTTTACCTATTCAATAATGCGAGTTATATTCAAGTTGACTATACATTTGTGTACATTCTCATAACCTAGTCAGATTCCTGTATATATTAGAAGTAGGATTGTACATACGTAAATACCACTTGAAAGGTTTATTTTTCCTTTCAGATTTTCAATTAACTATTTTTCTATTAGATAAGTTTTTAATATGTAAAAACCTCTTGCAAGGTTTCTTTCTTCTTTCGAATTTTTAATTTGCCATTTTTATTTTATTAGATACGTTTTTAATTTTAAATATTTAAAATTGGTTATTATTCTATAAGTTTTTGTTTTGTAACTTTAATTAATATAAGACTGGGAATATACGGGTGTTTGTCAACGTAAGGCCCCAGCATGTTGGAGACAACGTTTCCAACACGAAAATAATAATTATGTGAACCAGTATTACGCGATAATTTGAGGACAGCGAATTAGCGCAAATTAAATATTCATATCGTGTAATGCTGGTAAAAATAAGTTAAAATAAGTCAAAATAATAGCTTTCAATATATTAACATACTTTATGAATATCATATGTATAAGTGGTTTACAAGAAAATGTCATTCACAATATTCTGGTTAAGCTCTCCTTTAAATTTATGTATTTTAGTTGTCCACTTAGTGGCCCTTGTTAGGATAAATGTATGTTTCAACGTATATGTCTATCATAGACACCACATGTTGAAGGCAATAAATTAACGATAAGGCTGGAAATGAATGTTAGGAGAATTTTAACATGTAAGTTAAAACAATTCTAATACAAAGAAAAACAATATATCTCAAACCCTTGTACAGTTCAGACCTATTTCTTAAATAAACTAAATGTTCAGTAAAATATGGATTTTACTTAATTTAGCTGCAAGAAGAAAACAAAAATAGTTCCAGTTACAGAAGATGTCACTATCAAAAATAAAATTATAGAAAAGAAATATACAGTCCACTATTAGCTCAATAAAAACAAATAAACAAAAATAACAATAAGTTTAAAACGAAGAATGTTAGCACGTTTGAGCTAGCGTGTTTAACAATATTTTTGAAATCAGAAGAAGGGAAATTATGACGTTATATTGGTATTTTCACTAATTTTTAGCCATATTTTTGTCAAAGCTGATTTAATGCACGGTATACCGAATGAAAAGGGGATATTTTTTTAAACAATAAATTGTATTTTATTAGTTGGAGCTTTAAATCCAATTCTGAGTATAGGAAAATTTTTAATAATTAAATTTTGGTAATGCATTAATTTCTGTATTTTAGTAAAAATAAAAAAATAATACATCTTGAATAATATACATTTCAAATGATTAAAGTTGCAAAAAAAGTCTTACTCTATTGTCATAAATTATATTTGACGTTTGACTAGTTTCGAAATCAATCTCACCCCATCTTCAGATACAACAATTAATTGACCACAAAACTAGTCATACATCAACTTAACCATTTAAGATGACTTCGCCCATGAGTGAACTAGTAGAGAATATACATTTTATTATTTTGATATTGAAATTCTTAATAAATAATTAAATTATATACTTTCTGAGAGGAACGTTCTTTTAGATGGTCAAAACTTGAATATAAAGTTAATTTATTGAATAAATACAATAATAATTAATAATTAATGTTTTTTACATAGCAACAAAAATATTCCATACACCCCAAAATGGGAACAATGGCGTAAAAATGGACATCGGTGTTTCGGAGTTTTAACTTCATTTCAGAGCAGGGTACCTCAAGAAATGGGATCTAAAGCAGTATTAAACGAAACCTCCTTGGCCCCACAAAACCTCACTTTGTTTCCTTTTAGAAACTGCAGATGACCGTAGCACAATTGGCAAAAACGGTGTACTGTGTACTGTATTTTCTACAAATTAAAAGAAACATTAAACACTACAGGTAATACAACCCCAGTTCTAATCAAGTTATTAAACCACCAGGTAATGTAATTTGTGGTGAAATTTAAATCAAAAAAAAGTTACTGAAATTACTGAGGTTACTGAAGTGTTTAAAACCGTGAAGTGTGACATGATAACTAAATAAGAGTGGTATAATGTACAACAATGGAAAGCGGGACCAGCGCGGGCTAATTTAACTAAATTTTAAATTATAAAAACTTAATTGACCGTAACAGTCATTCAAGCAATTTTTTAAATCAATTAAGGTCGAAGAGTTAGGTTAAGATAAGTAAATTAGGTTATTTTAGGCATGTTTTCGCGAAAAGACAAGAAAAACGACTTTTTGATTCAAATTTAAAAGAACTGTTGTTTATAAAAAAAATGTCAAAAGGACTATTTGCCAAATAAGTCTCAAAAGGTAAATAGGAATAAACTAAAGAAAATTTCTAGTAAAAAGATGTTCAGTATACGAGCCTCAGTGGTGTAAACATAACAATAGAGGATAACATGAAAGTAAAATCGTAGACGGCAACGAAAATGAAAGTAAAAAAACAGACAGGGAACGAATCGTTTTTACCACCATCCACCCCTCCTCATCGGAGGAAATGGTGACCCGACTAAATGTATTGAGGCCAACAATACTAGAATCGAGCCAGATAGAAGTGGAAGTATCCACACCCTCTAATGCAAGCATACTCCGCCTGAAAAAAATTAGGAAACGCATATCAGAAGAAGAAGATGTTACACATCCTTCAACCAAGAAACAAAATAACAACAAAACCCCCATAGAGAATATAGAAACAAATAATAAATTCAAGTCTATTAAAAATAACAAAGGTGCCTCTAGGACGTGAGGGCTGTACCAACCTCACCTACCTCTGACAAGGAAATATCAAGAAAAAAGTGAGACCGCAACGAATTATAGTGCACGGAAAATTCGAAAGCAAAAGTTACAGTATTTCTAAAAAAATACAGCCCACAGAAAATTCCATTTCAAAAGCACGCCTAAAAACAGGGCTATAATGTATACCTGGAAGACGAAACAGATACAAAAAAATGCATAAACAATTTTGAAGACGCTCATCTAAATATTCACATTTATGCTATTAAATAAGACCCAAGGATTCATATTATCGGGTCTATAAAAAGACATGAAAGTACTCGACGCTGACTACAAAATTAAAGTAAACCAAATATACAAAATGAGAGGTACAAGATTCCGGCGACGGCGGAAGTAACTAAAAGTGTTTATAAATAAAAAAAAATACTTGTAATATACAGCCATTAACTGGAGGAGACACTTCAATAAGTTAATTATCCAATGCCATAGATGCCAAGCCTGGGGACATACAACCGCAAATTATATAGCTTCTCCAAAACTGTGTAAAATGCGTCGGGGAACAATTCATCAGGGAATGTAAAATATCGAAAAATCAATGGGCGAAACGCATAAATTGTCACGGAGAGTAGCAAACAGCATTAAATGCAAAGTATACATAAAAAGTCGAACAAATAGAAGCAAACTCAAACTACGCCCAACCCGCTTCTCAGATGAGGTACGTAGTAGCGCCACCGCTGACAAGAAGTGTGTGGCAGGCGCGAAGAGAAGGGAAAGCCCTTTTTTTACTATTAAAGAACGCTTAAAATTTGTAGAGTTCGTTTTTGATATAATTTTCAGAAATTTGTATGAAATTTTTGTAAGCCATATTGGTATTGTTATAATATGTTTCACTTTATTGCAAGTTTGATGTTTTTTAAATCATCATATATCGAGGTATCACCAATCCTTCTATAATAGCTTCAAAGACTTCTTTCAGACGGATCTTGTTTATAATGCTACGGTTGGACCAAGGAAGGATAATTTCTACTACTAGATGATTTTGGGTACTCATTATTCGAAAATAGTCATATTTATCATAAAATTTTGAGCATATGTATTTGAGGAAAGAAATTAACAGTCAATATCGAAGACAGTATCGTAGGGAAATCAGATTTTCCGAAAATTATTGGGGTTAGTGGGTAAACTATTATTTATATTCTCAGTGATATTCATCTGACCATCTGACCATGTTCCCTGATCTAATTCCGTAATTTCTGATTAAAGCGTGTTCAACTGTATTTGCTAAAGCTCCTTTAATAATTTCCAATTTAATTCTAAGTACTTCGAGATTTCCTCAAAAATGGAAGAATTCACGTATGTATCCGTGTTCAGAAAGGGAGAAGAAAGTGACATCACGAACTATAGGTCCATCACTATCATTTGCAACTTCGGGAAAATGTTTGACATTCTTCTTCGTTTTGTATCTGGCTGAATTTCTATTAATCAGCATGACTTTATGAGGCGTCGATCTACAGTAACGAACCTTGTGTGCAAAATGCAATTTCTTTGCGAAGGTCTTGATCGAGGAGGTCAGGTAGATACTATCTAAACAGACTTTTCTAAGGCTTTTAACAGATTTGACCATGGTGCTTTGATTTCTAAACTTAACAAATTTGATCTCTCAAAGTAGTTACTTCTTTTAATACAGTCATTTCTAGAGAATCTACATTAATTTGTTCAGTACCGTGGTTATAAGTAGAATAATGTCTTGCAAAAGTTGTGGCGTGCTAGAGGGTTCGATACTTGGATTGCGTTTCTTCGTAATGTTTTTACTGTTTTATTTTTTTTTTTTGAAAGCTTGGATAATAATGCCCACTTCGTCTTGCATGTAAAAAGTACCGATTTATTAATAATTTTCATGATTCTGAAATTCTGCACAAAATCTTGGATAGTGTCAATTCCTGGTGCGTCAACAATTATCTACCCTCAATGTTAGCAAGTGTAACATCATATCATTTGGCTGGAAAAGTAATCTGTACGCGTTTAATTATAATACCGATAATTTTGTTGTGCAAAAGACCTAATATTATTAAAGATCTTGGCGTGTATTTTGATCCTAAACTATCATTCAATAAGCACCCTGAAATGGTAACTACCTCCGCTTTTAGGAGTCTTAGCTTTGTAATCAGGAACCTTAAAGATTTTAAAATACCAACACTATGTAATATTTGTAACCATACGTATGTCAACTATGCTAAAATTGAAAATTAGGTTAATATATTTTTCTGCAATGAGAGAGTAAACAAAAATTCTGTTCTCCTTGATGTTTTGTAATCTACTGTAATCTTTATTTATGTATATGTATGTGTATGTAATATGTACAGGTGTATATTTATATGTATATATACAATTCTATATGTTTTGTTTGTATATATGAGTATTTCATTAAGAATTTTTTTATAGAACGAAAAATTGTTTATGCGTATTTATCTACACATACTGTCTATGTACTTAATTTTGTAATTGTCTCTTGCCTGTTGAATTTTGTATTTAAATAATTAAATCTCAATTGATATACTGGATGGTGTTTGTTTTCTTTGGTCATTGGAACAATAGATTAGTTATGATCAATTTTCTAGATTTCAGCAAGGCTTTTAATACAATTAGTTACGTTTTACTTTTAGCCAAATGTAAATATTCTGGTTTTAATCAAATTGCTTAACTTTTTCTGTGTATTTATTTAAGAAACAGGAAGCAAAAAGTCATTTTAAACAATTATATATCTTTCTCGAAACCTATCTTTTCTGGTGTTCCTCAAGGCGCTATATTGAGTCTTGAGGATTTACACGAAAGAATTAAGCACGCATGTATAGAGTTCTTTTGCTGACGATACGCAGTTATATTATCATTTTGACCCTGGAAATTCGCATCATGCTACTATGCTAATCAATAGTGAACTGGCTCATATTAGTTACTTTGCTCAAAGTCACAACCTATGCTTAAATGCTTCAAAATCTAAAGTAATGTTGTTCTGTTATAATAAAAAAAGTGATGAGTTAAAAAATAGCTTGAGGACTCATATAAGCAACGAAATCATTCCTTTTATTTCCTCTGCAAGAAATCTTGGATGACATTTTGACGAACATCTTAGATTTACCGACCACGTCTGCAATCTCTCTAAACAGTGTTATCTGACATTTAAATTGTTATATTGCAACAGACAAATACTAAATTACAATGTCAAGAAAAGATTGTGCTAAAGCATAGTTCTATCTAAATTAACTTACTGTAACATAGTGTACTAACTTGTTTGGACAGCATTACTGCTGGCCGCATTAAAAAAAATCAAATTACATGTTGTAGGTTAGTAAACAATTTAAGAAAATATGATCACATATCAGCTCCCCTCAAACGCTTAGGTTGGTTGAACCTTAACAGTTTATATAAATATCTTTTTCTATCATTTTTGTCGCGTCTAATGTTTATGTCTATACCGATTTACCTAAAAGTAAGACATATTTCGCAGTAATATTCATCAAGTTAATATTAGGCATCATAAATCATTTACCATGCCAAATCATAGAACAGCCATATTTCAGAGATATTTTACATACAATGCTGTAAAATTATATAACTGTTTTAGAAATATAATAATGTGTCCATTAAATTGCGTAAAATTTAAATTAAAGAAACATTTTCTAGCTCATCAATAATTAATTATCCTAATTAAAACATTTTATTTAATTTTTTTCTTTCGCTCTAGCAAATAATTATATTATTGTTACCAAATAGTAGTGAATATAATAAGTAATTAGTTTAATAGTTAATTATTAAGATTTAAAGGTTAAGTGTAAGAATAGTCATGTGCTAAACTTCGCCTTTTCTCCTTGTACTTTCTTCTTTTTAAAAGTCAATAAACACGTTTTCTTTCGGAATATCCGATGCCGGACAGTCCTCCCGTGGCCTCTGACGCATCACGGGAATCGCGCCGGCGCATTAACCACAGTCACATCCCACATTCCGCAGACTTAAACAGACGGAGAGAACCCAGAATGACCGCCCTATGCATTTGGCCTGCCCGCAACTCAGCTGTTTTTTGGCAGACTGGTATGGTTCCGAGAGCAGCGTAGGCTTTATCCCTTCGAGTACACCGATTATTAGGACGACCAATTTTACCGAGTAACTTGGGTACAGCATATGGAACTCGTACCTGAAATCGAGATATTTGGTCCACATTTCCTTTTCTTTCATGATGATGTTTTTCTCAACAGATGCCGAGAACTCGATGACATACATCACCTTGAGTTGATGGTCGAGGAAGACTATGTTAGGCTTGTTGGCTTGGATTAGCCTGACCGTTGGGAATGAGTAGTTCCTATAAATCCGGCATTTCTCGTTTTCGACAACGGACTCAATATCTCCGGGGATGTAAGGCAGCACTGGTATCTGGTCTACCCCGTACGAGTGCCTTAGATGGTAGTACAATGCTCGTAACGCCGCGTTATGTCGGTGGATGTAGGCCGAAATCGCGTATACGGGCATGCAGATCCTGCAGTTAATGTCAGCTCTACACGCCATACGCGGCTACGGTGGACCAAGGTGTTGATAACACCATCTTGACAGGCCATAATGAATCCCTCGGTCTCCGACTTAAGCCGGCTGAACTTAAAAAGGCGAATGTCAGCCTAGTTGATAAACCCACTGTTTCTATATACTTATAGAAGACACCCTGCTAGGGTTTATCGCTGCCGAAATAGATTTTCCTGTTCGGCAGCTCTAATTCGGGCTTTCAGATGATTTGGCTGAAGTTCAGTGACTGAGTCTACGTCAGCACATCGCCGGTCACTTTGCCTGGTGTCGAATACAAGACCGACTTCATCTGCGGCTCTTTTTGCTGCCTTGAACAATCCTGCTCCCAATCCTACAGTTTCGTGATGTTTTACAAACTGTAAGAGCGGATCTGAGCCCCTGAGAATTTTACATGCCATACTCAGTACTACTCTGCCAAGCGCAAAAACCGAGTTTTACATCTAGGGTGTACAAATGTACATATACGGAACAAATATTAGTTGTGACCATGTATGCTAATGCGATGGCAAACTTCAGCCATTCTGAATAATACATTCAAAATTATTTTTGCAGGATCATAGTAAATTTTTAGTTAGAATTAATAAATAACAAATAAATGAGAAAACCACATAAAGTTATTTATGACACAAAGACGAAAAATGCAGTTTTACATTATTTTTTATTTGATAGTAAAAAGAAAATAATAAATTTTTATTTCCTATATTTATTTTAATCGAAAAATCTGATTGTAATTGACTTCACGTCACTTTGACATAATCTAATAAGAATATCATAACAGTCTGTTTCATTTGTTTATGGTATCCGTTATTTTATTCATAATTGTTTACCGGTCAAAAAGTAGTCGCCTAGCAACCACAACAAAAAATAATACCTGTTCTAAAAAGGGGATCTTTTCGTCGAGATATTCGAACCAAAAAACGTTATTTTCCAATACAATCGAATAAAAAATTAATTTCAAGAGGCAAAACGGTCCACCAAAAGAATGTAAACAGCTTTTGTAGATTAAAATCAAAGACGTATTTTAAGAATGTTTTAGTCGAGATTATTCTCTAACTGTACAATACGATAAAGTTAAATAAATTTACAGGAATAACATTATAATTTACACAATAAGGGAATTTAAATGAAATATTTTTCATGAGATTCCTAATTTGTATTTATCACTGTTGTATCGAGTCAAACTCATAAAAATGAACGTGAAATAAAAAGTTCTGGATGGAATAAATGAATCAAATTTCTCATGATCCAAGCGATGCGAAGATAATACAGCACGAATTGACTTACCATAAAACAAGAATTTATTTGTCCATTTGTGAACCTTACCTGAAACAAAAATATAAAATCAGTTAAAGCTTAAGAAAAAAATCGTCCATTTCTTATTATTTTACTTTTATTGCTCAAAAAAAAAATTTCGTTTTTTTTTTCTTTACTCATTTTTTATTTCCTACATTTCGGTTAAGATTCATAGCAAAATTTATTCAAGGTTATTGTAGAAATAGAAATCGAAGCGGGAAAATTTAATGTTTTGTAAATTAATGAAAAGGATCATCAAATAATGTAACAAAGAATTTGCAAATATGTATAAATCTTTTATTTGGGATATTTTGTATTCATAGGCAAAACAGTCGAAAATTTTTCGTATATTAAATTAATGCTTGGGACTTAAAGCCATGACAAATTTCCAAAGAAGAAATAATATTCCTCAAAATCTGTTGTACATGGTGGGCAAATTTCGATGTTTGTATAGGGCAACTCGGTAACTGTAAGAGATACAAAAATATGGAAGATATTCTCTATCTCTTTTTTTGAGACAAATTCACTGACGAAAACAAAAATTTGCTATCGTCTTTTGCTTTCGAGTTATAAACAAAAAGTTCGATTTTTCGATTTTTAAACACGTCAATATCTTGGTTGTTTGTAAAGTTATGAAAAAACAAGTTTTATATTCTTTAGGCACTTTTTTTTGTATAATACAGTAGCGCCTTAGTTTTTGAGGTATATAAGTTATTTAAATGTTTTGATAGATGACCTTGTTTTAAAAGACACATTGGTGTTATTTTAAATTTAAACCGCAATATCTTATTAAATATGAAAGATAATGAAAATATATTATATACTGCTGAATTCAGAATGAAATTTTCTTTAAATATAGCTTAATATACAGGGTGTATCGCTTAAAATAAAAAAAAACTGAAGTAATTTCCGGTTAAACCGGAAGTGAAAAGTATGAATATGATACGCTTTTATAATCACTGAAATATCATATGTTCATTTCAGCATTAATATACGTGGTGTTAATTTTTGTATTTTGCAGTTTTTCGGCCATAACTTTTTTATTTAGTGTTCAATTGTTATTTTCAAATTTGGATTCCTCAGTAAAAAATACAGTTTATGGATTTTTCTTCTGGATGAAAACTAAAGCAATGATATCGAGTGTGGCACCTAATATGACCACCCTGTACTAGGAAATACTACAAACTATTTTCGTAGGAAAAAAAAACAGAATATTTTATTTTCCGAAAAAAATTAAAATTTATTATAAGTAAATGCATCTAAAAACTAGCCTTACCCGAAATATGCCTAATGTTAGCAATATAATCAGTTAATACAAATTATAATTGACCAAAAGTCCCAATAGTAATGTATGTAACAGAAGTTATGGGAAAAAGTTAGAACTCTTAACAAAACAGTGAAAAAACTTTATTGAAACGTGAATATAAGGGTTATTCCTACATCCTAAAGTAACGATACTAGATTTATAACACCGATAGGGGATCATAATCTTCAATGGCACGCAATTTTCCTATACATAATTTGCCTCATTATTATCTGAATTTGTAAATATTTATAAATATAAATGTTTGCATCCACAGTTTGACTCGCCCGACGTAAGGACCTGAAATTTAGGTTTCAGAAATGGCGTACCAGACCATGACCTTGTAACAAAATTGCAAGCCATTTTATTCCTGTTTGTCGTTTTCCGTGGTGAATTAAGTTTCTGCGTCTATTCCAGATGGCGCTACTGATTTCTACTGGAACAGTTGATTTTGCGGATTTCTGCACATACAAATGCCTAAATATCTCTGTCTTTATTGGTCATAATGTACTCTCAAATAGTTGTCTGTTTCCAAACTATTATCGAGTTTAGGTAGCAGAACAATACGGTGCGACTCCCCTCTTACTAGTTTAGCGTTCTGGAGTAAATAAGTGTAGTTCTGCGGTCTGGTAAAATTTATATGTTTTCTGGTATCATCGTGTAATTTTATGATCATAATTATTTAAAAAATTGCAATTTTGATTTATCGTCCGTACCTTTGGAGTAATTTTCATAATAATAGTGTATCATATTTATCTTAATTTACGCCTTGGGCGAATTTGCTTTTAGTGATCAGTTCACGTTGGTTGTTCTTTGGAACTGATGTCATTAATATAGATTAGTATCGATTTATCGTGTCTTGTTGGGAATTTATCTAATATCCCTCTGATATTATAATAATTTCCTGTGCTAATTTAAGTTAACTTTCAGGTTATTGTAAATCTTAGATTTACCAGGCATCGGCTTCGGCTGTCGCCATTTTGTACCGTTGTTAGTCGTTTCCTGTCTTTGTCTGTTGATGTTTTAGGTCACTTGGTTACGTTGGCAACTACGTGAAGAGTGATGACTGATGATATTTGGTATCCCTTTTTGAGAATACATTTTTGTTTATAAATAAATTCTTTATTGTCCAAACAGGTGATGTACCCACTTACAGGACAAGCACAATAGGTGTAAATATAAGAGTAGTGTAAACTATAAGAAAAAGAAGAAAAAACATGGAAATAATTACATAGTATATAAAACATAATATCGTAATTAAATAGGTTGCAAAATTAGTATTTCTAATACGTAACAATTATTACAAAAAAAAATAATTATTATTATTATTATTATTACAAAACTACCACACAAAATATACAGTTTATTTAGGGACATGAATTATGATAGAGTGATAAAAATAGAGAAAAAAAAAGAGTGAGGGGTTACAGAGGCTGTTATACTGGTGCAAGTTGGTTTTTAATGGTATTCTTGAACATTCCGATTGAAAGGGAGTAAATATCAGTTGAACTACAGTACTGGTTAAATTTGTTACTTATAGAATATATAGGCGATTTTGCCATTATATTTGTTCTAGGAGTACGAAGACAAAAACATTGTTCATTCCTGCTGTTAATACGAGGTGTATGGAAATTTTGCTGAGCTAACAGTTCAGGACAATCGATTAAGTGATTCGTAAGCTTGTACACAAATAGGCAATAATAAGTTCTGCAACTTTCGAGCGATAAGAGCGACAATCGCGTTAACAAAATGTTGTTGTCAATACCTTGTTCTGAGTAAACTCCATCTAGTTTATATGCCATGTACTTCATAAAGACACGTTGTATAGATTCAAGTTGTTGAATATGAGTGGTGTAGTAAGGTGACCATATTAATGAGCCATTTTCAAGTGTTGGGCGAACATATAAATTTATGTAGCAGTCTTTGTTTTTAAATCTTTACAATTTCTAAAAATGAGTCCGAGCCTTCTTTTCGCGGATAACGTAATACTATTAATATGAGATCAGAAACTGAGTTTTTGATCAAACTTAATTCCAAAATCTCTAGTTTGGTTTTCACGATGTAATGGAGTATTATTTATTGCATAATTATACTGAATAGGGTTGTTCTTCAAAGTGAAGGTGATATATTTACATTTTTGATTATTTAAAGGCAATTTATTTTATAAGCAACATGAATTTAAGGTATCCAGATCTGTTTGGAGGAGTTCGCAATCATTTAAGGTGTTAACAACTCTAAACTTGAAACTTCAAGTCATCGGCATACAAGAGAACATTGCTGTTAATATGAACACAAATATCATTAATATAGATAGAAAACAGCAGAGGTGCGAGATTGCTCCCTTGAGGGGCACCGCTAGTGGCTGTGAAATTGTGTGAACTATGATTATAGGGATCATAGTCAACGTACTGCGACCGATTGTGTAAATAGGATTGAAAACATATTAATAGGTTAGTGTCAAAGCCAAAGTCATTTAGTTTATTTAATAGAATGGTGTGGTCTAATTTATCGACCTGTGCGAGAATTACCTAACGTGGTGCATTTGTTTTGTGGTGGATCATTGTATACCAGTACATATATTTACTAACCAGATCTCTGGAACGTAAGATTGTTTCTAAATTTAAAATATCGAGTGCTACTTAAACGTTTTCTTAGTATTAGTTACGAACGCTGCTCTAGTAGAGCCTTGCCTAATTCTCTGGCAAAGAGACCTGCCTAGTTATCTGGCAATCGATTAACTTTTAATTATCTGTAGTAAATATATAGTCAAGCTATATATTTTTATTTAACTTTATCTGGAATTCATTATTACCTCTCTACGAGGTACTAATAAATAATTTAACCTAACGTTATCTTCAATTTGACAATGATTATCATATTGTTTTATATTTAGCAAATATTTGTTTACATTGTCCTTCTATTTGTCTATCTGTGTATAGATATTCTAAATTCTGTTTTCTTCAAGATTACCTTTTTTTAGTAAAACATATCTTAAAATATAGTAAATATCTATTTCACTTTGATTATTATCATAGCTGTACATAGGTGTAGTAGTAGTAGTAGTAGTGAAAAGTTGCTCCTGTTAATTTGTGAATTTTACTGGTAAAAAAAACTGAAAACCTAATAAGTGTTTTACATCAGTGTAAATAAACATACGGGCTACCATTATATACCTTTATTTCTATATGCACTGATGCATAATTTGAGTTATTAAGACATTTCTAACTGGTGGTGTACATATCAAATTGGTCTTTTAAATAGCAAAAACTCTTATCTGAGGTAAAAACTGAACGATAAATAGTCCCAAAACAAACAGGATTAATATTAAATCAGGTCCGGCTTCAACTAAAGTGCGAGTGATTTTATTGCTTCACAGTGCGGGAGACTTAATTATAAAACTATCCGTTTGGTGTGTAATAATTATTTATAACTTGATAATTACAATGAATGTTTCATATTAGTCGATATGACGGTTTGTGATTTGTGTGACAATACTGTCACCACAAGAAAACCAGCCATTTCTTGTTGTGTATGTAAAAAGCAACACCATGCAGCCTGTATTAGTGCATCGTCTGAACTAATTAACCTTCTTAAATCAGTTCAGGGATTATCTTGGAAATGTAAGGATTGTATAGAAAACTGCATATTATTAAAAACTGGTGAGATAAACAATTTCCTAAATGAAAAAGTAGACAGAGCACTATCAGCATTAGATGTTAAATTATCCTCCTTCAAAACAGAAATTTCAAATTTGGCCTCCAATAACCCATCTATGTCATGCGAAACAAAAGTTCCATCGTACCAACAAACTTACTCTGATGTGCTTAAAAATAAAACGCAACCAGCCGTTATAATTCTTCCAAAAGATTCCGATCAGTCCATCAACAAAACTAAATGCGATATGATGGAAAAACTTAATCCCGTCAACTCAGAACTGCAGTTCAGCAAAATTAAGAATGTTAAAAATGGTGGTATGGTTATTGGTTGCCATACAAGAGAAGAGAATGAGAAACTCTGTAGAATGGTCAAGGAGAAAATGTCAGATTCATACGTCGTAAGAAAATTTAATGGCATCAACCCTCGTGTTCGCATAGCAGGTATAACTGATAAATATTCGGAAAGTGTTCTGACTGATTATATCATAAAGTGTAACCCCCATCTCTTCGAAAATACTGAGGTTTGTGAAGTAATCAAATTTTATCCTACTAAGAAAAACAAAGATGTATATCAGGCTACCATACAATTAGATAAATCATCATACGATAAGGTAATAAAATCAGGGAACATATTCATAGGATATGACAGCTGCCGCGTGTTTGATGCAATTCACATTTATCGTTGTTTTAATTGTAACGAGTTTCACCACAGCTCAAATAAATGCAGTAAACCAATTTCATGTCCGAGGTGTGGCCTTAACCACGATGTAAAACAGTGTCGGGCACAGTCGCTATGTTGTTCTAACTGCCTAAATCTAAAAAATAAACTTAAGATAGAAATTTCAACTGAACATGCTGTGTGGGAGTTAGACAGATGCACGGCATTTAGCAGAGCTCGTGACAATCTTCGCTCTGACATTCTCGCAGGTCAATAGCAATCATCCATCCTATCTAATGTAAATAGCCCCTCCCTAATAGTCACTAGTGAAAAAACCGAGATGCGCAATGACCATCAAAATAATTTTTCTATTTACTATCAAAACGTACGCGGATTGAGAACTAAAATAAATGAAACTTACAATCACTCAGCACACACCACCTATTCGGTAATTGCTTTGACTGAAACAGGTTTAAATGATTCTTTTTCGGACAATGAATTACTTTATAGTTCCTATTCGGTGTATCGCTCAGACAGAAATTACATTGCAACAGACTGCACTAGAGGAGGTGGTGTATTACTTGCGGTGAATAATTTATTTTTTGTTACCGAACTTGATTTCAGTGCGATATATTTTAATGAAATATTACCTTTCATTGATATTACTGGAGTAAAGGTCACCTCACATCGCAGTTCCTTGCATGTAATTGTCGTTTACATTCCTCCCAATACATCTGCAAGATTATATGAAAATTTATTTGAACTACTAACTTCTCTCCCCTATGTTTTAGATGATAACAATATCCTAATATTAGGTGATTTTAACATCACAGAGTATGCATCCTCCTTACGCACCGGACAAGGTAATAATAAAACATCAATACTTAATAATTTTCTGTATATGTCAAGTACTTCGGAGTTTAATCGTACACACAACACATATGGAAGGATCCTTGATTTGGTTATTCACAATAAAACATGCTTAGTCGAAAGATCTTTAGATCCATGGGTAACTGAGGATGAACATCATCCGGCGTTAAATATTCGGATTGAAATGAATGCAAGCAGCAATTGGGAAAAGACATATTCTACTGACGTTGACTGCCATCATAATTTTCGCAAGGCAAATTTTCCGTTACTCTATGATAAGCTTCTTAATGTAAACTGGTCAATCCTTACATCCCATGACTCAGTAGAGGACGCTTGCATAAATTTCTATGAAATACTGAACAATATTTTTGATTCTTGTGTACCAAAATTTAGGGCCAGGAAAACTAGGAGATATCCTCCATGGTTTTCCGCTGTCATAATAACGGATATTAAATCGAAGGCGCGTAAATTAAAAGAATATGAAAGAAGCAAGGATATCACATGTCTTAACGAATTTAAACGTCTTAGAAGTAAAATTAAATCCGATATTAACATTGCGTATCGTAACTATGCTTTTGCAGCTGAAAATAGCATTCATACTGAGCCAGCAAAATGTTGGGCATTCATCAAAAACAAAAAAGGAGGGTCTGGGTTACCAAATACTATGAGCCACAACAACGTTGAAATTACTGAACCCAACGACATCTCAAACGCATTCGCTGAGTTTTTTACAAAGTCATATGCCCCAAGTAGTGATCAATCTGTGTATTCGTTAGACGGTAGTATACAATGTAACAACTCGGCTATTCACGTTTCGGAGTTCAAAGAGGAGAACGTACTGAAGACCTTGAAAAAAGTAAAAAATAAAATTACAACAGGCCCTGATGGTGTACCCGCCTTCTTACTTAAAGATTGTGCCTGTATTTTTGCGTTACCGTTAACAATAATATTTAATCTAATTTTAAAAAATAGGAGCTTTCCGAGCATCTGGAAACGGTCGAAGGTTTGTCCAATTTTCAAGAACGGTAATCAATCTGACATCGCAAACTACCGCGCAATTTCTATAATTTGCAATTTTGCCAAAGTTTTCGAAACCATGCTGCATGAGTTTATTTACAGCAACGTTAGTAGCAAAATTTCAACTCATCAACACGGTTTTATGAAGGGTCGCTCCACTAGTACCAATTTACTGTGTGTCACGCAATATATTTATGAATCTATTGACGATCAATCGCAAACAGATGTAATATACACAGATTTCTCCAAAGCGTTTGACAGACTTGACCATAGATTGTTACTAAATAAACTTGACAACATCGGACTTTCGGAAAATTTATTAGCTCTTTTCAGATCCTACCTTGATAACAGATATCAATATGTCGTCATCAATGGTTTCAAGTCTGTCGAATACTTGGCTACTTCAGGAGTACCTCAGGGTTCTATTCTTGGACCATTGTTGTTTATTATTTTCATTAATGATATTGCTGATGAACTAGATAAAGTGGGATATTTATTGTACGCGGATGATTTAAAGCTCTTCTCCAAGGTTAATAGCATCGATGACTGTATTCATTTGCAAGAAAATCTTCTTAAAATTAGTAATTGGTGTATGAAATTCAAGCTTCCACTTAATCTTCGAAAATGCAGTGTTATATCTTACACGCGCAAATCGTCCACTATTACATATGATTATTCGATAGACAGCAATGTGCTTCAGAGACCTGAAACACTCCGGGATCTAGGTGTTATATTTGATAAAAAATTGTCGTTCAGTATTCACATCAACGCTATAGTATCGAAAGCTTGTAAATTGTATGGATTTATAGTTAGACACTCTCGTGACTTTGCTAACTTAGAAACTATTAAAATGCTGTACTATTGTTATGTCAGATCGAAGCTTGAATATGCCTCACTTGTTTGGAGCCCACATCAGAGTGTTTACATAGATACTTTAGAGTCAGTCCAACGTAAGTTTCTGAAATTTCTGTATTTTAAATCCGAAGGTACATATCCAGCCATCGGTTTTCCACAACAAGATCTGCTCGATAAGTACTCTATAGATAGTTTATCTCAACGGAGGAGATGCGAGACTCAAGTATTTCTTCACAAATTAATAAATAATAAAATTGATTCACAAGAAATAATGTCACAACTTTGTTTTAATGTTCCTAGAACGACAACTCGTTATAACAATTTATTTTACTTAGCCGCACCTCGTACTAATGCATTAAAATTTTCCCCCCTTCATGTTATTTGTAATAATCAGAACGCCATCTGTGGCGAAATTGATATATTCAATTGCAGTATTAAGGCCCTAAAGGCACACTGTCATAATAACTAGGCATCTTGTTTTTCCTAATAGATTAGTTTTTGATACTAATTATGCTTCTGCTTAAGTAGTCTTTGGTTCATTAATAGCGCTTAAATATATTTTTGTTTAAATAATTCGGGTTTTTTTTTAATCAATTCTTTATAACCGTTCAATGTTTTTTTATTATAATTTTTTATTATAATTTTATAGTGTATTGTTTAATATTCATGAAAAGCCACGTATGTATTTTGATTCTAATGTTAACTCTAATTATTATGTTGTATATTTTAATCAATTTTTCAGTACCCTTCTGTCCTGTAGTTGGGTCGAGTACCTGTAGGACAGTATATAGATAAATAAATAAATAAATAGATAAATAAATTATTTGTTGGACTAGTATTTTTTCTATTTAACGTAACTTTTATTAATACTTAAGTTAGTTGAAGTCTTCAACTTCCTAAGATATTGTGGGGTACAAATCCTGGTTTGGGTAGTTTGCAATTTACTCTGTTCTCATATTTTTTCTACGGAATAGACAATTTAAACGTCCCAGCTTTCTACATTGTTTTGCCTATAGTACTGATCTCATAAAACTCTCTCCATTTTATGTAAATACCTGGACCAAGAGAAGAGGATATAACTGGTGGATCGAACTGAACGTTGTATACTGGGCGGAGTAAAAAAAATGATATTTTATTCAACTAGCATTTTGTTTTAAGGGTAACTGCCAGTACTGACAGTGGTAATTTAAATTGACACCGAACACATTCAGAGCTTGGACGTTAGTGGATTCCTCGCAGGACCGACTCATTTGAAGTTACGTAAGATCTTTGTCCCAATAAAATTTTATATTTGTTCAGAAGCATTTTGCCAGAGATCAGTCACTTTTCTAAATAAAGTCACATCATTTTTTGTTTATTCTGTTGGTCTTCAACCACTTTATTTTTAACTGTATTTTTTAACTGAGGCTGTGAAAATGTTGTATATATTTATACCACTTTATTACATTTGTTATTTAATATCTTTTGATTGGGCTCCCTTCCCAAACTGATTTCAAGAATTAACGCTATCTTTATTAAAGTTAAACTTTTATTTATTTGGTACTTGCAAAAATCCTGGCGCCCAGCCTAGATTCTGGTGAGAACTCAGTTCAATATAAGCCCTTATTCACGACCTGCTAACTGAGCTACTGGTCAACAAGTACAAACCACCAGCTAATTGTTTTATGCCAGCAATTGGTCAGGAGGTGTTGCAACCTTGCCGGCAAAAAGTATAAAAACTCTCATTTCTGATTGGGACAATGTAGAATACTTTTCCGATAAGATGATGACGCCTTAATGCTCTGCAGCATCTGGCAATTCTCTCAAGCTGGGCCGCTGTGTATTTGGTACGCTTCTTTCTTTTTTCATATTTTAACCATCTGCATCTGTCCAAAATCCTTCTAAAAGTCATGTTTGAAATTATAAATCGACGAGCTAATTTAAGCGACGACATTTCAACTCTATCTTGCGCACTTTCGATTAGTCTGTTGATTAAATTTGGGACCAAAATTTGGGGTCGCCCACTTTTGGTAAGTGCATGTATGCTATATCTTCTCTACATGCTTTTATTATTCGGTAAATGGTTGAACGTCCCACATTTTAGTCTCTGAAAACGTTAAAAATTTCGCGTTTCGGCATCCGTCTAACTAAATTAGAGATAGACTTGAGTATTTCGACTGTATGACATTTTGCAAAACCTTCCCGTCAAATTTGACATGTATTAACAACCAACTATTACATATTTTTTTATGTCAAATGGCAATTAGATTGGATTTTATTTAGTAATAATATATTACACCCAAACTTTATTATATACGTTAGTTGGCATTTTATCAAATTTGTAACCCAAATAATTAATATTTACAGGCAATAAATACATAATAAAGATTTATTTATTTATTTATTTATCAATACAACTACCCAGGCAGAAAATTTCCAATTACAGGGCAAGATTACAGTATCGTTTATTACAAAGTTAATTGAAAATGATATATCTTTATTGGATAATAATGAACACTATTTAAACGGAATTAAAAAAAAGGAAAAAAGTATAGCCACCGGAATGTTATTGAAAATGTAATGTAAAACTAGTATAACAACAAAAATGTGAAAAACTGACATTAAAGATTTAAGCTAAGCTCAAAATAAAGAGTATCCCCAGATAGCACAATATAATCCTATTGGCATCCTAGGGATATCAAGCTTGGGTATAGTAGATAGCCCGAATATATTCGAAAATAAGCGACAATATTCCTAGGATCCAGAAGTGGTACTAATTTCCACATCCTTAACATGACCTACTTATAAACCTTTTATATACCATTAGGATATCCCTGGGACTTTTGTCGGATCTGTTCTAGGATATTCTTTGGTCTTTGGTGTAGGCTTTCAAGGTCATAGTTTAATTTACTATATGATGATTTCTCAAGTATTGCCGTGTTGTATCATATGTATCGGCTATAGAAAACCAAGGTAGCTTGCACCAGCTGGACATAGAGCATCTCACCCACAAACTGTATTTGAAGTTTTCTCTCTCCATGGCATACAGCTTCATTAGAATATCTCAAAGGAACAACAACTGTCAAAGCATTCTGTTCACGCTTTAAAAGCCTGTCCTCTAAAATAGACGCAGTCTCCGGAAATTTTCAAATAGAGCGGGATTTCTAAATGTGAATATTTTCATATTCGATAAACACATTATAAACCATAACTTTTCAGATATTTTGAGTGGCTCTATGGTTGAAAGTTAATTTAGTTGCCTGTCATCCCAGGAATTTCGGTTTTTTAAAAGAAAAACTAATCCGAGGTGCTTGGATATTGGATGTTTCCGTTGTCTGTGTAGCCCTCTCCCTCACAAGGTTATTTTAGGGATAAAGAGAGTTATTTCCCTGTGGTATTTAACGTTGTTAATTTGGTACAGAAAGTGCCCCTTGTGCATTAATAGTTAGGTAGGGTTAGATTTGTGGGTTTAAAGGTAAGTTAAGGGGGGGTGGGATTTTTTCTCCTCCTCCCGGAAGGTGAATGTTTCTCACTCTTCCTGGAGGTGGTTTTGTCTGGGTTAGGTTCCCCCCGCCGTTCCCTTCTTCGAAGGTGGTTTAATTCCACTCTTCTTAGGATGGGATTTATTCGGGAGGGATTTTTCTTTCCCAGAGGTTCCTTGTCGGGGCTGTTCGCTCCTCTTGGGAAGCGATTGTAGTTCGCTTTTCCTTGAGGGCGTTTCTGCCACCGATTTCTTATCAGAGGGGTCTTTTCCTCCTCTGACTTTTGGGCGGAATTGGACTTGTCCAAATCCGCAGAAGGGCCTGAAATTCAGTCCCTCCAGTGTAATCATGGACGCTTCATCTACTGAGAACGTCCATGTTTGACCAGAGCCCGAATCCTCCCGGTGTAGTACGTTCCACTCCCGGGTGTTCAGACCGTGGTTCATTTTCCTCAGCCTGTTCAGCACCACCTCAGAAGACAGCCGGTTACCGACGTCATCCGGGATATATGCCGAACAGACATGAGGTTTGGGAAGGTCCTGTCCCTGCACGAATTTGATAAGTACTGAGATAAATATTTTCATCACAGCAATGTCTATAATTGTGTCTGTTGACAGTTTTTTAAGAGACAACGATTTATCATCCGAAAAACATTATGCCGATTATACGGCACATTTGGATTTTCTTGAATACGGTTTGACATGACTTCGCAAAACTGCACTCAACAATCATTGTCATCCTCGTTCAACTCTTCTAAAATCCTAATTTAAGATAGATCAAATTTTGCTAGTCTAAGAATTCTATGAACACTAGATATTTCATTGGTACAGCACACAATCCTGAACCAGTTTAACCAACCTGTCTTATCAATTCAATTACATCCTTGGAATGAACTTTTTTTACCAGTAAATCTCTAACTGAAAATACTAGCAGCGGCTCTGGCGTAAACATTATTGTGATTATATTGCTCGTGACATATTATTTCTCTATATTTTCACGTGATTATAACTGATAATCACACATCATGCATTTGACGTGTTGGGATCGGTACATCTAATATATATTTAGTACGTTTCTGTGTAAAATGATTGACATTGCTAGGCAACAATTCAAAGAGGTGTCATATTGTTTAATTATTCAAAATGCTTGTAACAAATGTCTTAATGTTTTTGCTTTATTTATTCACAATATAATCTAATGAATGCAGTTCTTGAGATATTGATTATCAATAATCGTATAAGTTGATGCACTTAACAAATCAATTCCGCTCGTCCGTCAGACTCGTGGAATTAATATTTGACATATTTCGTGCATCAACATACGATTAACAATGATCAATATTCCACTCGTTGTATATACCGAGTGTAACAGGATCATGGTACACCCCCTTTTCTCCTTTAGTTTTGAAGATAATTAATTGAAATTTGGGATATCCTATATACATAATAAGCGTCACTTTTTGACATGCAAGTGATTTTTCTCTACTTCTGATTTCACCAGTGACACTAACTTTCGATTTTTAAATGTATATTATTTCATTTTTGAATTATGCATAATTTTCTGAATCCAACGATACCAAAGAAGTGACATCTCAAACGTCAATATTTTTTATAATATAATTTTGTTTTCCATTTAACAAAATTACAGCTAAAAGAAAATAAGAAAATACAATTTTGTTCTAATTAAATGTTAAGAAGTAACTAACTAAGATGGCTTTGAAAACAATGAAATATTTAGCTTGTCAAACATTTGTTGGTTTACTGGTGTTTTTATTGTGTCTTTAAAAATTGTTTAAAATTCTTGTTAATTGTGTTTAAAATACCGCAAATTTATACAAAAGATGAAAAAGTGAACATGTTAATTATTTATGGGGAATGTAGAAAAAAATGCTGTTGCGGCTAGACACCTCTATGCAGAACGATATCCTGATAAATTATTTTAATCATCTTGAAAATCAATTCCGAAATGAGCCCAACAATGATCCCGAAGAAAATTTCATTCTTGACGAAGGAACGGAAATTAATGTTTTGGCTCGAGTAGAAGTTGATAAGACTGTTTCTTTAAGGCAAATTGGGTTTTAATTGGAAATCAGAAACCAAATAGTAAGCCGAATTTTGCACAAATATCACTATAAATCTTTTAAATACCAATTGCACCAGCACTTGTACGAAAATGATTACGAACGTAGGATGGAATATTGCAATTGGATTTTGCAGAATAACGTGCAGCCAAACAATGATTTTTTGGGATAATTTTATTTTCGAACGAGTCTAGGTTAACAAATTTGGGATTATTTAACCGATAAAATACAAAATATTGGTCACAAGAAATTCAAAATTTCACTTTCATGTGCGGTCCAGTTTCAATGTTTGGCTTGGAATAATCGCTAGGTAGTAGAATCATTGGTCCAAAAATACTGGTGCCACATACTTGGGATTTCTCCAAAATGAAATTGAGGACAGTTTAGCTGAAGTACCTTTCCATTTACGACAGGTAATGTATTTCCAACAAGCTGGCGCTCCTCCCCATAATTCAAGAATAGTAATTGATTACCTTCAAGGGAGATTAGGAGAAAACCTAATTTCGACGAATGGTCCTGTGAGGTGGCCTCCAGGGTCACCTGATTTAACACCCCTTGATTTCTTTGTTTGGGGTCATTTAAAAAATATTGTCTACGCCGTTACAACCCGTGAAGAACTGGAGCTACGAGTAAGACGCGCAATTAATAGCATAACGGCCCAGCAACTGGCAAACGTTCTTCGAGAAACAGCTATGCGAGTACAGAAGTGCATTGACGTTAATTGACAGCATTTTGAACAACTGTTGTAATGTTTTGCGTTCATTTTTTGTATTCCAAAGGCACCTTATGTATAACAAGGTAATTAGAACAAAATTGTATTTTCTTATTTTCTTTTAGCTGTAATTTTGTTTATATTTATCGCACATTAATACGACATATGAATAAATTCATTATTAATAGTACTCATAAATAGTACCACGGTACCAATATGGTTCCATTTGAAAAAATTGAGTTCTTTCCCAACACCATTTTGATGAATTTTCTTTGCTTATAAATCACGTAATTTAGTATTTTTGACGGGATTTCGATTTTTCTAGCATTACATGAGTTATTTAGAATAAATCAGAACTGTCATGGCACACTTAAATGGAAAACTAAAAATTATATTATAAAAAATATTGGCGTTTGAACTGTCACTTATTTGGTATCGTTGGATTCAGGAAATTATGCAGCATTCAAAAATGCAATAATATACAGGGTATTCCATTTAAAAACCGAGAGTTAGTGTCACGTATTTTCTTTCGTTTAAAAAATAAACCGTTATTAACAAATTATTTGCAACTTTCACTTTACATATCTTAAGCAACACAATAATACTCAGTATTGAAATAAAACGTCGCGTCGCGTGTCGCCTACTTTTTATATCATTAAAAACATTGAAAATATTAACATGGATGGAGCAGTAGTGTTTTATTTTAGCAAATTAAATTGAACTTCTTTTATTTTTTTTATATTTCTGATTTTTTTACGTCTTGTATAGGAAAAAATACAATCAGCTACTAATGCCATCCGCAATTATCTCTTTCTAGGCAGTTAGGGCATAAAACCATTGCTGAAACTTTCATTATCGAATATCTTGAATATGAATCGACCAATCTGCAAAAAACAACACAATCGTTATCAGGGTTAAAAGACCTTTCAAACGACGTATCATTCGTCCCATGTTCCCATTTGAAATTTTTGACAGGTTTATTCTACAAAGGGAGGGGAAGCAATGATAGCTGAAAGTTTTGTGTCCCCCTATAAATGAAAATTGATATGTCTCGGCATTTTTTTTCACGAAGTGATAATTTTCAATAGTTATGCAGGGTGTTTCATTTTAAATGGGACACATTGTATATTTAAACACAAATTTCTTGCATTTTAGGAATTTATTTTAATAATGATTAACACGTATTTTACAAACATCTCATATCGTAGATTTGTTGTTGTGATTCATAATATTTTTAATGCCATATCGAAATATGTGTAAAAGTACTCCAATATTCAACTTCTTGATAATAAGATCTATAACAATTTGATTTTAAAATTTTAATTTTTACGCCATGATGTGTAAGAAACAATAAATTTGACTAAACTAACACTATTTTTTTATTTAAAATAAAATAACTAACATTATTTTTTTAATCTAGACAGATTAAAAATTCATTTAAACCGTGTGTTAAATTACAAGTGATAGAAAATGTCTTAATGTTGTGAAAATGTCAATAAAATAAGACGGCTTTCCAGCTATATAGCTTTTAACTACATTAACCTCGATATTTCCTGATTAATTATATCGGAAGATTTGTACTAAGCCGAGGAAATCGAAGGCATCTGTATCTACAGAGTATGATATACATTAAAATTTTATGATCAGAAATATCACTTGTCTAAATATTTTCCGTTGGAACGTAATAAAATTGATTTCTCATAATATGCTTGCTAAAAGAAATAATAGTATTTATTCATTTATAATTATAATTACTCATTTAGAATACGCAAGATTAAAAAAAAATATATATTAACTTATCTCAAACTTTAATTTTTTAGGTACTAAAACATAATTTATAAATACAAACATTTGAAAAATATCTCATCAAATATCTCATTAAATTTACTTAAAGGCAATCAATGATAATAACAACCCATATATTTTTTATAGCTCCATAAAAATATATATATTTACACCAGCATAATTTATTACCTGTAGGACTCGGTGTAAGGGTCATCAAAACATTATGAACGTTCTTGGTATTAAAGTTGTATTTCTTCAACCAACTAAGTCCCTTAGTCATGCCCCTGGAACGATGCAGTCCAGACACAGCATTATTTATTGCTCTTATATATTCACGTACACCAAAATTGGTATGAGGTAGTAGAAGGCCTATACTTAAGGTATCATTATGATGACTTTGTGATTTCGAATGTGTGTAAAAACACGTAACGCTCGCGAATAATCCTACTGTAAACAATATGGCGCGCAACATTTTTTAAATTTGTACTGCTGTTAAACCTTGAACACATATTAGTTAATGCGGCACCGTATCATCGACCGGATTTTGTTGACACATACTAAACAAATTATCAAATTCGTGAAACCAGATGCAGATGCACGCGAGATTCAGTAGCACGCACGGGGACGGAGGCAGCCACCGCCCAGCTGACTACTCCTGTTAACGGAGAAAGCCATATCAATTTCCAATGGTTGAGAAAGGGATAAATAAAAAGGTGCATGATGCGGCGCAAGCGTTGTTTCCAGGACAACGTAGCGTTGTCAGCATCCTGAGCTATCCTTTGATGACCAAGAGCGCTGGAGCGCGTAATATAAAAGGAACCACCGCAGTGCAAATGGTACAGGTGGTTGCTTTAAATGCTTTTATTAGACCCATCTACGATTGTTAAAAGTACACATGAACACTTAATTTAACCTATGTCAGCTTAAATAGCACTTTAAACAGGAATTGAAGGTTCCAATGCAATAACTATACATGTCCACTTTTACAAATTTTACAGGAGAGCCAAAAGACGTTTTATAACGTTACTACGATAGTTCCATGATTAAGTTTTTATGTATTCATATCGTATATTAAAACAAAACACTGACTAGAGAATGTTTTCTTTTTCTCTTTATGAGAAGAAAATAAAAACAGTTGTACATGTTCACTTCGTGCACCGATTTTCTAAAAAAAAAGGTAAGGTTTATTCATTGCTTATTATTTATACTGAAAATGAATAAGATAATAATAACAAATAAGTAACAAAACCTTAATTTCTCATTTAAGTTACATAAGATGCAAATATATTTTATTAATCATCATAATCTAAACAACTGCTTGCTCTGTTCTCGTTTTCAAAATCTCTGTGATATGCCTCTAAGTCGTTGTAATACCACAGGTCATTCGCTGGAACGTAATTTTTTACAAAACACATGACATGTTCTAGTTTTTCTGTTTCAGTTTTCTTCTTTGCGTGTGTAAGGGTTCTTGTTCATTTGGCATTGAAAGGGCCAGGACGGTTCCGCTTTTTTTTTTTAATTTCAAATTCGTAAAATTTTTCTGTGGCAACTGACTCACTGCACATTACTGTAGGCATATGCTTTTTGTCACATTGAAAAAATTCAGTATTTATAGAAACAGAATTTAGTGACCCTAGAGGGATTTTTCATGAAGGCATTAATGTCCTCAAAGTGATTTTTTGAAATTTAGTAACATCTTATTGTTAACTTCAATGACTGTAAAATTTTTGGAGGTATTAAGATCATATTTTTGTAGTCTGAGGGTAAAAATATATTGTCATATTTTCTTTTTCGTTTCTCAATGAATCCAAAGTTTGTCACAAGGCAGATATTTTCGCTGCTTTTAGCAAGGGCGGTTTTTTCTTTAATATCTGAATAGTAAGTTGCAGCTTTTTCTAGATGCGTTTTCTTTGTTGTTAACTTGCTCTTCTCTTCTTCTGAGTCAGCCCCGTCTATTTTGTGCATGAACTTATCGCACGGTTGACAAGGATCTCATTTTGGTTTACCAAATTTTGAAATTTGTGACAAAATATTTCCTGAAGAAATCATATTTTACAATGGGGTTTATCTTTTTTTCTTAATTAATGCAAACTGCTCAGGTTCAAACTTTTCTAAATACTGTTCATGTAACTTGGCAACGTTTAGAAGTGGTGACAGATAATGATGTTGTTTATTATCTTTTCAGCTATAGTGGGACCGATATTTTGGAAAGCTTCTAATATGCTCCTGAATGTGTTTAGTAACATTATCAGAGACTTTATTAGGTCTCTTACTATGCCTTCCTCTTCTGTCACATGAAGGAGTAACAATTACTTTCAAGTGATTTATTATCCTATCCGAACAGCCCTTATTCAAACTATGGATCGCTAGCAATGCCTTTTTACAAACTTTAATATTTTCAGAACCATCTTCTATTTGAGAAAAAACAAAAATAATAAGCCATATAAAAAACTAAAATGGATAATCTAACTTACATAGTAAGTACAGGATATATCTTTAGGCTTATCATGATTAACAGCACGTGGTTTTTTCGTGTTACATTATTAATCCTTAATAGCCCAGCTAGGTATGAATCTTGCAGATCCTTAGACTCTAAGCTACAGAAAGCTTTGAAGGTTTTGTTACGAACTTTCACATTTTTTCAAAGCACTTGTTTTTGCACATACAAGAATCGCCGCCCATACGGATGCTAGGAATAGTACGATTGCGTGCAACATACTCCTTACCAGAAATTCTTTTAGTCGTTCTAACATTTCTCTTCCACAGATTATTTCGTCTTAAACGCTTCATTCCTTTATGTACTTTTAGGTTAGGTTCAGTTTCTGATTCATTGTCGTCCAGAAATTCAGCATTCCCACTATCCCCTTCTACTTCATAATCCGGGTCCACATCGAAATGTTCACAGCAAGGGTCCTCTTGATTGTCTGACTCTGAACTGGACATTCTTAATAAAAAGACAACACACTTTCACAAATTACCTTTTAATATTCACTGTCTGACTAACTAACATGGTGCATAATTTGAATATGTCCTGGATATGTCTACTTAATGCACCGTATCTCACAAACATACACGTTCCAAAATAGATGTGTATTGTTTGTTGCATATGATAGCAGTCTACTTCCTGTAAGGATCGATGCTCAGTACCAAACTGGACATGTCCCTGTCAAATCTCAATTTCACAAACAAACGGATATGCCCAGTTATTGCACTGGACCCTTCAATAGTTATCGAAAAGCTTTCAATTATTTGCATGGTTTTTGATTAATTTTATTCTTGTAAAAAATGACTCTATAATGAAGTGTTTTTTTATTTTATTAGATTAGATTAGGTTTAATTACCAATATATGATACAAAGAATCTTGTATAAATAGTAAAATACAGGGAGTGAAGCCATTAATTTTTAGGAGTGATTCTATTTCAAAAAATATTAAAAAACTTTCTTATAAACATGGGTCCGGAAAGCCCTCTTAAGGGAACAAGGTAAGGCTGGGAATTTTCCAGATTTTAGTATTCGAATATTCGTTCCAAAAAATATTCGAATATTTGAATAATTCGAATAATCGAATACTCGAATAATCCGAATTATTCGAATAGGTATCCGAATAACCCGGATCCTCGAATATTCATTATTAATAGGTATACTTGGCACTGAATTCTAGTGAATAGTGAATACTCTATTTGAGTACTTGGTTGGATAGACCACAATAATAGTCGTGACGTAAACCACTAAGCAGAATTATTTAGTTAGTATTTTATTTTAAGATTGAGGCGCTATTATTCACATTTAACTATTGAAGCTTAAATAAAACGAGAAAAGAGCTAGTTTATTATACTTCTGTGTCATAACTATTTTTCCTTTTCGAAAAAAAATAAAAGTACTCTAAAATTAGAATGTTTTTAAAAAAGACGCAGATTGTGAAGGTAAAACAAATCCATGAAAAGTTAATAGTTAAATATTTACAGGTTTTCTAAAATTTAAAATTTAATTTTAACCCTTGCCTTAGTACAGTAAGAATGAGGTCGAGGCGAGAAAGATATGGAATAGTTTGACTGGGAGTAAAACGTGCCACTAATATGGTCTATTTATATATTTGGATCTTAGAATAGGTACCTACCTTCCTACTATCCACCTATCTTGGTTGGATGCATACTGCATATCTATTCGTACATAATTTAATAATATATTTTAATATTCAAATTTACTCAGATATAATCGAATATTCGAATACTCGAATACATTCGAGTATTCGAATATTCGAATATTCGAGTATTCGAATATTCTAGTATTCGAATATTCGAATAATTTCCTATCAGAATAATTCGTATTTGCATACTCGAATATTCGAGTACTCGAATTATTCGTATTCGATTCCCAGCCTTAGAACAAGGGCCTTCTGAAGGGGGCACCCAAGATTGGGATTTTACTTAATATCTCAGGAACCCTTTGAGCTACAGTGACCAGTTTTTGCACATGATCTGATATCAATAAAGATCATTAATTTATGTTATCCATCTAGAGTAAATCAATCATGGGAGGAGGAGCTTCCTTCTCCCCCTCCAAACTTTTTTTATGTGTATTTTTTGTGATTGTCTTTTGGAACATAATTCCTTGGTTAAAAATACATAAAAAAGCTTGTCTTGTAACACTGTAAGACCAACTGTTTCCGAGAAATATGAACCTAAATAAACACATGCATTTACCAGACTTCTTGTTTAAACAGATTTTTTTTAATTTAGCTTTTCCTTCACAATTTAGCAAATACCGTCAACAGAAAGTCATCCTGCGATCTATAATTGTAAAAAATAACAAAATTACATGAATACTCCTATCTGGAAAAACTTCTTATTTCAGCACTGATCAACCTATGAAGTTGGCTTTTTATTACGTAGTCGATCGTCATTTGTTTCCATTATTGACATCTGATGTCATTAATGACAGAAAAGTAAAGGTTAAGCAATAGGCCTAATTTTTGAAGTAAATTAAATTCTTTTATTATTTATTCTGAATATTTTATTAACAAAAAACGCATAATGGATTTACTACCTAACAAATTATGAAATAAACTCTATTACTTAACTGAAATGAATAGGTAAGTAGGCTGTTTCCAAACGGCAGAAAAAACTAATTAATTTAACCTATAGATAATTCATAAATTAGTTTTCCCAAACTGAAAATCATCATCATCTTGATTCGTAGTGTAATAATGACTAATGAGCATCTTTTACAGAATCATCAGAATCATAAAATGCTTCTTCAATGGGATGTTCTAGAAAACAGATAATGTTGTTAAGTATAACTAATACTATTTATTGAAGATCAACATACGTTCTTGTTGCTTTGGAATATTAACAGATGTGAATGGTTTACTAGTAGGTGTTTGACTAGCTAGTAAATATGTTTTTTTCCTCCTAAGGTCATGATGAATGTATACATTGACTACCGCGATTCTTAAATTTCAGTTTGGCCGGGCTTTTGAATGATTTAAATCAGTTATTTCTTGTTTAAAAGTAGCTATCTACAAATGGCGGGAAATTTATATAATGAAAATATACCGTTCAAAAAAAAAAATAGCCATGTACTGTTGGGACATATGGAAGAACATATCAACATTCTCGTTTTGGAAATAGATACTTTTTCCAGTCAGCGTTCTAGCATCTATTTTAAACATACTTAGATAACGACCTTTAGAATTTATAGATAAAATTATTTTGAACTAGACTACGTAGAAAGCTCAAAATCGACAATTTTGTAGTTAGCCAGATTTGAACCCAAGCCGTCGAATTGAAGGGCTTGGGTTCAAGATAATTGCGTTTTAACTTTTTGTTCAAATCCTGAAACATTGGGATATTCTTTTTTTTTTTAAATATGATTAGTTTGTGATCATACCCATTGTATTAATATAGTTATAGAAAAAAATAAATAAATAAAAAAAAACAACAAAAAAGTATATATTTCTAAAAAAAGTGTGGCTTTAATGCTACAAACATTTTTATAACAAATATAGAAGAAAGAATAACATAATATAATCACGTTTCTTCATCGCTACTGCTTTCAATCTCACTGAATTCATCTAAGTTTTCTACTTCAACAATATCTTCTACAAATTTTGCCTCATGTATTTGGTTTATTGGCACTCTAATATTGACATAGTAGTGATGATAAATAGGTGGAATGTACTCAATGAGTTTAGCTAAATTTTCAATTTTTTTTGCGTTCACAGGAACTGCTTCGTTGTAATCATTTTTGAGGTCTGTTGAAAGTTTAATAGACTTTCGTAATCCTTTTTTCCCTATGTTGACAGACTTATATTCTTCGTTGAGACAATGTTTTACATACAGTATGTTTGGATTTTTGCTAATAAGTTTAAAACAACAAATTTTGCTAAACTTCAGTTTCTCCTTATTATCCAATACAGTTTTCTTCATTACTTGATTTTGCAACTCTTTAAAGGAAAAAATATCTTTTTGCTCAAGTTCAATGACTTTAAACGGATTTGTCCTTTTACATTTTCGTACTGCTTCATACCAGTCCTCTGGAATGTACACCTGTTTTTGATAATTTTTCTTATATTTTTCTATGATTGCAAAATCTCTGTCTGACGGCAGATGTGTATGTCCTACTACTAGGTAGCGATGTTCAATTGTTTCAAAAACACCTTCTTGTACAAGCTGTTGCCATAAGCAAATTAAGGCCCAATTTTTATTTTGACCGCCGCAATTGTCAGTGAAAACAATAAGGTGTTTAGCCTCTTTAGCTGCATTTTCCTTCAAGTGCTTGTACAAAATGCTAGCTATTTCTTCGCTTCCTCGCTTTGCTACATTTTCCGGCCACATGTACATGTATCCCAAGCCTGTTACGCAGTCGTGGACTCCCAAGTTGTAAGTCCAAATTTTCCTTAAATAAAAAGCTGGGCCGACTGTAAGGTTTGGAACAGGCAGAGCTTGTTGTAGATCAAAAGACAAAATGGAAGTTTGTTTATTGAGTTTAGCCTGCTCCGTTTCATATTTTAGATTTGCCTGCATGGCCTCAGCACGCCGTTGATGCAGTGCCAAATCAATGAGTAATTCTTTATGTTTATCAACATTATTCTGGTTATGATCTATTTGAATTTTGAGGGAATCGCAAGTTTTGCAGGTATCAGTTTTGGGAAGTTTAAAACCAATGTTATATTCACTACAAAATATGCGCCGGAATTTGTCTTCGGAAGCAGGAGGAATACCCTTTTCATTACACCATTCCACGTAGTAATCTTTGTACAGTGATGAAATCGACAGGTCATAGTCAATATACATTTTCTTTGGATTGTCTCGTCTACTGTAGTGGCTTGTGTACTTAGGAATTGCATTAATATGATCTCTTACACTTTGGCATATTTCCTCAGAGATTTTATTAGGACGATTACGATGTTTACCACGCTTGTCAGACTATGGTGTTGTCATACCTGCTGATATTTGCTCACAAAGTAACGGATTATTTTTTGTAGGCCATGGATGGCTAAGAAGTCGCTTTTACACACTTTAATGTCCACTCCGTTAATTTTGACAAAATAGTTGGTGACTTTTCTTTGGGACTCCTGCCTTTTCTTTTTTTTGGATAAGACTTTTTTTGGGGACGGATTTCATACTGGCAAACAAATATATATTTTGTTTATCATAATCTCCAAGATTCCAAAATGCATTAAATATGTCGACTTCTTTACCCAACAGAAGTTGTCTGCATTTTTTTTTACAGGTACATGGGAGTCCTGTTTCCTTCGATGGTACATCTTTTCCTTTTTTTAGAGGTATAACTGTGACCAGAATTACGTTTAATTTTTCGTTTAATCTTTATCCTTCTCTGCAAATTCGATTTTCGCCATCTTGATGGAGCCGCCTTTTCTGGGGTTACTAAAGCACCTCTTTTAGCCGTAGTTATAGGTGTACTCTCATTCTGTTGGGCGTCTCCTTCACTTCCCTAAAATATATCTTACATTATCTCCAGTCTAATATTAGCTATAGCCTTGTTGCCTCAAGCCATTATAAAAAATAATTGATAATATTTATATATATATATATATATATATATATATATATATATATATATATATATATATATATATCATGATTTGAAGGGGTAATTCAATGCAGGTCGGGGTATTTGCCCGCTGAGTAGTTGTTTCCTTCAAATCATATATATATATATATATATATATATATATATATATATATATATATATATATATATATATATATATATATATATATATATATATATATATATATATATATATATATATATATATTCTTTTCTTGACCGTTAAAATCAATTAATATTGAGAGTTTTTTTGTGGGGATTTCGGTCAGGTATAACTAATTTAATTTTTTAATAAACCGAAACGTTAGAAAAATTAAATTAGTTATACCTGACCGAAATTCCCACAAAAAAACCTATCAATATTAATTAGATAATAATTTTGGACAAAACGGTACAAGCTGCATGCCTGAAATATTATAGCAACATGGGTGTAAGCCACAAAAAATCGCTCGAATATCGCAATTTCAATGTCAAAATAAATACCCCCAAACAGAGGTCGGTTTGTGTGAGAATAAAGTGTGTATTTTGGCTCTAATATATATATTTGAAAAAGAAAAACTTCAAAATACACCCAACAGAACTAACTAGTATAAGCCTCATTTATTTTGAGAAAAAAATGTATAAGCCACATATTGTCATTTTCTTCGCTAGAATTGTTGTCAGTAAAGATTCTTCGCTTAATAGCACCGTCACGCGTGGACGCCATTATCAAACTAACAGGTGGCTTATATCATTCTAGCCTAAATATTTGATAAAATTGTTTCTGCTCAAAAACACTACATATATTTTATACCGCCATCTGTTGATGAAAAGCTACAAGTTTTATTTGGTAGATGTCTTTTTTATATGGAGCATCTAAAATGCGTTTAGCGCGGATTTTATGAAAATGTGGCATATAGCCTTGTCGCCCCAAGCCCTTCAATTGATGTGTCAATTAACAATCAACGTATACTTAAAAAAAATAAATAAAAAAATAAAAAAAATATTTGAGTTGTTCATTGTAATAATACTTATAACAATAAGTGACCCCAGATATAATTTGGATAACTTTATAATTTATTTGCAGGAAATTCAATTAAGGCAATTAGTGGGAGTGAATAGCTATTTAAAAATTCATACCACAAGATTAATTAAATCTCATAAATATCTGAGTTATCTAAATGTGTACAGTAATGGTATAGGTAATTTATAATTATAAAACATTTTATGAGTATAGTTAAGATGCTAAGGTATAACAAAATGTAGAGATATTTTACATTCTCAAATACACATCAAAAAGAAAGTAAGGACAAAATGGCAGCATTGCTTTGCAGCCATTGATGTTATTGACGGATTCTTTGATGTCAGCATTAATAAGTAGTTTTTATTATTTTCTATTTATGATGGAACCTAACTTTGTTAAAGCTAATAGCAAAAATGTAGCAGAAGTAAATTATACAGGGTAATTCATTAAGAATGGAAAATCTCAAAACTTGAGATAATAGAGACCAAAATATGATAATTCAGCGCAACATGCCTTATACAAATGTTGCTGGTTTAAGAGATACAGAGTGTTCAAAGTTAGAATTTTATTTCGAAAATTTCTCAATAGTTTTGAAAGTTTTCATAGTATCAACTTGCAAATTGGCAGCTTTACGTTTCTTAGCATGAGAAATAAGAATTTGCAACTAATTTTAACGTTCCTCATAGAGGGCGCCAGTTACTCTACTGCTTTGATAAATCGAGGCATTTTTTTTGCCTGTAGAATTATGGGCAAAAGTGAGGGGTAAACATGTCGACAAAAATCTATACACCAAATTTCTACTTCCAAAGTACTTCCACGGAATATCACTATTTTGGCTAGAAATTCCAGGGAATTCCAAAGAAATCCACGGAATGCAATGCCAAGGAATTGCAAAAGAAATTCTAAGGGAATTACAAAGGTATGTGTATTTTTCTTAAACGGAAATAAACAGGTATTTTTTATCATTTATTGTGACAAAAGCAGTTTATAAGAACATTTCTAAAATGCATTATATAAACTTAAAAAACAAATCATAAAAATAAAATAGGATAGAATAAAAACAATATTTCAATATATTATTATCTTGTTAGGATGGAAAAAATTACTACTGATTACAAGAACAGACGAGAGAAAAAGTTTATAAGCACATTTATGACAAATTGAAAAAACAGGTTCTAAAAATAAAACAACAAAATAAAATCAGCCTTTCTTATAAATAAAACTGGATCCATATTGCTTTCAAAGAAGGTCTTCAAAATCAAATTAAAATTTGAAATAACCTCTTTTTCGGCAATTTTGTATGAATATGGGTTCTGGCAAAACTCGAATGTCACAAAATATATCTAGTATTGAAACTGTTTCCTCTGGTAGTGCATATGTTCTCTCAAGTGATGAAGAAGGAAACGGTGATAAATGTAAATTTCCTGAGAATATTTTTTGAAAAACTTGTTAATGCAGGGTTACCAGACTTAATAAATTACCTTGACTCTCATGGCCGAAAATGAATTATATTTAGATGGTCGTATGATGCCATTTTTTAGAAAGAAGGCAACATTAGAAAGAAAATTTTTGATCTAAAAGAGAAAGTTTCTAGAAAGCGTCTACTAAATCCAAACCATGTAACGAAGTGATTTTTCCGTTACTAGCTTTCTATTGTAATCAGACCTAAATGTTGTTTTCGTTCACATTGGTACACCCTGTATACGATAACTTGTGCTAATAGTTTGGAAACAAAGTTAAATTTAATTTTGCAAGTTTAGTATTTGAAATAACCATTTTTTCTCTAATATAATTGTTTCAAACCGGTTTTTTTTTAGGGCAATCTTAGTTTGTTTAGTATTCTAATGATAAATCGTTTATTGTATTTGTACTCAATCAAGTAAGAGGAAAGTAGTTTAATTTAATTTAGCTTGATTTCAAGTTGAAATCATTTAATGATAGTAATGAAATGCATTTCTATTTGTTTAATAATTTACCGACTTAGTTATTAATTGATTTATTTTAAATATTAGTACATGGCCGTTTTAAGTTATTTCTTTTCGGAAATATAGATTAAAAATTGTGAGAAAGCGATTCCCAGCCTTGAAATATTTTATAAATATTTATTTATATGAATTAACGCAGGAAATTTATTTAAATATGATGCGCTGTGATACGCTGAAATAACGTTTGCCACGGACAGCGGTCGACCCGCTTGCGCGTTACACAGATCCCCGCCATTCTATGACGGGCTTTGGTGTATAAATTGAAAGCCACCGCGTGAAAAATTATTTGTCTTCGACTTGCCTGAGCCTTCCTCGACTCGTCTACATCTCCAGTGCACTCCGCAATTCGATAGTAGTAAGAAATACTTTGACCATTTTACTGTTTTTATTTTGCATTTCTCTCATTTACCAGTTGTGTCCGAATTTACTGTTTGTATCCGAATGTACTGTTATGTTATTTTGTCCGAAGTGCCTGTTGTCCGAATAAACCAGAGATATTTAGGAAATCCACGGATTCATTGATACAAGTAGGGTTATCTATTTAACCTCTAGCATTGAGAATCCGCGGTTATCATTTGTTATAGATGATGTAGAGACAGAATGCTAATACCTCGTGTGTGGATAGAGTTCTGTCTCAGTCATAGTTTCACTACCAGTAAAGTTTTAATACCTCGTGTGTGGATAGGACTTTACTATGTATACACGTAATGGTGTGAGATTTTAATACCTCGTGTGTGAATATAATCGCATGCAGTGCCCCGGAAGTTAGGTACTAACCCATCAGTCCATCAGTCGTACTCACGGACTTCCAATTATAGAGAAGATAAGCTTGAAGTTGATGTGATAACCTATCGCACTGAATTATAAGTTTTTACCGAGCGTTAACGTTCATGCATCCACGCATATCTCTGATCTAGTTAGTTTAAGAGACAGTTTATACTAGAATACGAGTCAGTGAACTGAACTACAGTGCTATAGAATTAGAAAAGTAACGATAATATTCTGTTGTCATTGTCTGTTGTATCCGACGTAAAGATAGAACTCTAATGCATCGTGTATGGATAGAGTTCCATCTCAGTCATCGTTTCACTACCAATAAAGTTCTAATACCTCGTGTGTGGATAAGATCTACTCGGTAAATGTGACACACGTAAGCAATAAACCCCAAATTAGGGATAAGAGGTGCTAATCTTAAACTATAGCACGCTCGCGATTATACAGTCCAATATACTGCCTGTCCCTGGACTGACTTTCTGTATTTATGTCTTGCTAGTACTACATAACTGCTTACCACTAACAATATTACTGTATCAACCGCTTACCGTAATACCGCTTCATTAACCGCTTGCTGTGGCTACCAGTAGTAGTATTTGCCGTACCCTGGCTTTATTTTGATTCATCGCTTGTTTGCATGTGTAGACGCTTGTAGTAAACAGTTAATAGTAATACTGTAGTAGTAGCTTCCATAACTTATCTGTACTTGATATAACATAATCGATCACCGCTTCTTGGATTTTCATAACCTCTTGCTTGGTTCCTTGGTTGCTTACTTGTAATATAGGTTAATATTTACATTGTATTACAACATAACTGTTGTGTATATATTTGTTGATTTTTTTTATGTGTGAAGCAGTCTTAAATAAATAGAGTAAGTGACGTTGCACTTCTGCCTTTTATTTAAAACAAAGATATAAATAATACATTTGTTGGTACACCGCGAATCATTTTCGGCAGGTAAGGGGAAGTTGTCCATTGCTAGGCAAACGATAACCACACACACAGATCGCCTGGCATTCTATTTCTTCACTGAGTTACCCTAGCTTCTATCACACTGCTAATAGAATAAAGTGTTGTAGCTACACTTTAAAACAGGAGTTGGCGCTCGAGACCGTTACTGTAATAAAAAGTTCAAAGTACCGTTACTGTGCTGAGGGTGCCAAAGTGACACGTCACACACACACACACACACACACACACATACAAATAAGCAGTGCAATACGTCACAACCAGTGGAAAAAATCAGGTTAAATAAATATTGATAAGGGTATGGCTAGATAGCTAATTAATTAGACAACAGTTTCAACATTTGCTAAACAAAGTGTTTTTTTAACAGTTTTACTACCATTTAAATAAAATAGTATAGTAAAAAAAATACCGTACGAATCTTGCCAAGTAGCCGATTATTTTCTTCTATTATATTATAATATAACCAATCAAATAACTGATTCTTTCAGTTGCAAATGATAAAATAAAATATAAAATACTATAACACAGTTTAATTATTATAAATAAGTAAATATTTGTTAGTTTTATTTACTTCGATCTCACATTTAAACAATTTCTCATACTTCATAAATTTTGTTATTGTCTTACGCAGGAAAACATTATAGAATAGAGTAATAAAAAATATAGATAGATTACCAGTATCAAAGGAAATTCAATTAGGTGTTAACCCAGAGCGAATAAAAAAAGAGATAAAAAAAATCATTCGATAGATTCCAGCATTTTCGGAATTATAATTTATTACAAATGATAGCAAATTTATTCGTTACTTTTTCTACGCTGTATAAGAATATATTTTCTTGGATTTAAATAAATCTGAATCTGAATATAAACAGATATTTATTTTAAGTCGTTCCTTTATGTTTTTATTCATAAAATATACAAATTTGGAGTAAGCTTATAAATTTTTTTGTATTGTGCAAAAACAATTTGTACTTTGATGATAAAGTAACTAATAATCAATATATATATATATATATATATATATATATATATATATATATATATATATATATATATATATATATATATATATATATATATATATACGATGACCAAACCACACCCTGTATAATGTACAGGATACATAAGGATAAAATTATGTTTAAATAATAAAAAGGAAGAAATAAAGATATTTTGCCAATACTAAAGCAAAGAAAGCCTATATTATTTAAATTGAAATAATAATTTTTAGCGGTATGAGAGCCCGGTTTCAGTGAGAGACACTTACGTTAACTGTATTCATATTAAATAGGTAAAACTTGTAATAAATGTTGTTAAACGCTAGATATAAACACCTACCGTGTGGTAAATGAACTGTATGTTATTATGTTATGTGAAAAAGCATTGTTCTATTTAGAATAAGCACCAGAAGGACTATTGTGTATAGTATGGCAACCAGAGCCAGAACATTATTGATTTTAGGTACCAAAACTTTTGGATAACCTGGAAAAAAATAAAATTTTATTGTTATTAATTAAAATTATAAACTTTGTTAAAAACAAATATGTTAAATTTAGTCATAGAATAGCTACAAGTGTGATAGCAATCATGAACACTGGTGGCTATAAACTACTTTCATAATTTGGGTAGCGTAAACTCTACGATATCTGACATTTTAGTCAGGTCTACGAAGTAAGTGCATCGTCTAACTTTAAAACTTTACAAAAGTGAAAGAGACTCACCTTGTGAGCTAATACAATGTAATAGCATCAAAATGTAAAGACATTTAAAAGATGTATGTGTAAATTTATGTCCAAGGAGGTATATAACTTGACAAATATGAAGTTTTTTCTAAAATAAAAACCATTTGTTGAACTTTTTATAGCTATGTCAGAAGAATAGCATCTATTCATTGTTTCCAGTTAGTTAGTTTTAAGTAATTTGTTGTATTTGAAAAGTTTCCAGCCAATGAGGTTTAACGAAGTCCTAAAACGAAAGGCAAAGTAAAATAATGTTTTAAATGTATTTAGACATGCAAATATGGTGTTGATTTGTTCATTAGTTATTAAAATAATCTCTGGTATGTGGTTTAGATGGTTGTAATTAGTTATATAAGAGAAATTGTTAAAAATTGTTGCAATTGTAATTTTTCTAAATATTCACAAAAGGCTATAGTATGGCATATCAAAATAAAGCTAATCATCTCTATATCTTTATTCAATAATAAAATTAGAGCCATAAGGTATCATAAAAAATAAAAAGAGAATTAAATTTTCATATTTAAAATTTCAAAAAATCAAGTGTCATGATTTTTTGGAGAAACGTCAGATTAGGCCAATAAAAAGCCCATATTTAAGTTTTAGTATGGATAGAAAGCTCAAAGGGAGAGCATTGTAATTTTATAAGAAATTTCCTAACCTCAAAATTTTAAATTTATATTTTCAAATGAAGTTAAATAAATGTTGCTGATTGTTAAATAAATATAGTGTTGTGCTACGAAAATATAAATCCAGTGCGCCGAGCAGCCATTGTTACTGAAGTTTGATGAATCTGAAATTTGCCACGGAGGAAGGATCGAGGCATTCTGAGTTGAACTACTACAGAGTGCGGTTGGTGTTAATAAATTCGTGAAATTAATTTAGTTTCCAAAAGAAAATATTTGAATTAATCGTGCTATCTAGTATTTTTATATAAAAACATTGTTTAGTGCACCCATAAGCATATTATAAATAAAATATGTCTGGTGGTGAATACGGTGAGGGCGGCCTACCGCCTGATATTAACTTACAGACAAATATAATCATACCCCAGGAAAGCATGGATCAGGAGCAGACCGGTGATATCAGTCCTAATACTTTCTTACAAAAATGTAACGAAAACTCTGTCTCCAAAAGTCTTAACAATACAACAGGTGTATTAAATAATCTAATGCAAACCTTTGGAGGACAAAAAGCAACCATACTAAATGTCAATGAAAAAACGAATAGCATAGAACAACAAAAACATTACGACTTAAAAACTCGCTACCGGTCCTCTGATAAAGGCCCGTTTTTTGTTTATATCGAATCTTTAGATAAAAATATTGGCAAATTGCATGCTATAAGAGTCGGTCATTATTTAAAACAAGATCCATGTTTAAAGTCGGCAATTGTTGATATTAAAAATTTAGGCAAAAATAAAATTAAAGTCGAATTTAAAACTTACAAATCAGCAAACGACATTATAACACATGTATGTATAAAAGAAAACAATTTTGTCGCATACATACCGAAATTTTACGTAGAACGTAGGGGTATAGTCAAGGGCGTAGATACGTACTTTAGCGAGGAATATCTATTAAACGAAATAAAATTAGAAAATCCTAATGCTGTGAATGTAAAACGTTTTACGCGGAAAATTGTACAGTCGGATGGCGTAGAAAAAATTGTACCTAGACAGCTCATTAGTGTGTCTTTTCTTGGTACAAGTCTCCCCAAACATGTAATCATTAATCAAGTAATTTTCGAGGTAGAAGCCTATATCTATCCCGTAATTATATGCAATAAATGCTTGCGATATGGGCACGTAATGCAAAATTGCAAGGGTAAATCACGCTGCAAAAATTGCGGTGAGACTCACGAAGAATCCGATAATTGTACTCTTATAAAATGCATTTATTGTAACTCTAACGAGCATATATCTTCTTCAAAAGAATGCTCTGAATACCAAAATCAAAGAAAATACAAAGAGACTATGGCCAAATTCAATGTGTCATTCAAAGAAGCAAAACAAATTAATAAATTTCCGGATTATTCAAAAATATTGACACAAAATAAATTTGACATTTTAGACGAGGTAAAAGATTTTCCGTCCTTGCCTAACAAAAGCACACATTTATTTGCTTCAAAGCCAAAAAACGTAGTGTCAAAGCATAATTTTATTAGTAAAAGTCAACCATTACATCACAAAAAAAGGAAAATAGATGAATTTCCTCAAAATTATAGTAATAAGAGTAATAATGTTTCAATATTACCTAACCCTCATAGAGACGAATTTATTTCTTATAAAGAAAAATTAATAGACGGAATGGCTCTTTATATAAATGACTTGGTCAAACAAGTATTAAATACAGATTTACTTAATGTAACTGATTTACATAAAAATATCAAAGACAACGTAATTAGTTTAATTAATAATATATCAGATTCGTATGCTAGAGAAAATGGCTTATAAAAACACGGAATTAAAAATTTTACAGTGGAATGCTAGATCTATATTATCTAACAAACACAGTTTTCATAGTTTTTTGGTGACCGAAAATATTGATATTGCTCTTTTACAGGAAACATGGTTAAAACCTGAAATTAAAATTTCCTTTCCCGGGTATCATATCATTCGCAATGACAGACCTAATGGTAAGGGTGGAGTGGCAGTGTTAGTCGCTTCCCATTTAACATACCAAACATTAACCTTTGATAATTTAAATGGCACAAATCCAGAATTATGTGGAGTTAAAATTCTATTTAATAATAACTGGTTACACCTTTTAACAATTTATAGGCCACCTACGGTGTCTGTAAATGAGAGATTGTGGGTTAGCATTTTTGAAAAATATTCATCGAATTTAATAGTGGGGGGAGACTTTAATGCCCACAATTGTTTATGGGGCTCAGTCAGTACTAATAAAGATGGCAAAGAGTTACTTAACGCCCTTGATGCGAGCAATCTAATAGTTTTAAACAATGGAGCTCCAACCAGGCTAGTGTCACCTAACATAGCTAAATCATGTGTAGATATTAGTATAGCATCACCTAATATAGCCCCACAGGTACAATGGGATGTAACGACAGACAATTTGGGCTCGGACCATTTTACAATCATTATGACATTAAATAATCATAGCATCAATAATACGGTTATTTATCCTGTTAGAAAATGGCGTCTAGACACTGCTGATTGGCAATTATTTACTAACACACTAGAAAGTTCGTTTATTAATGTACCCAAAAATAATGGCATAGAACAAAAACTTGAATACTTCACAGATTCTCTAAATAGTGCTTGTCAGATATCAATGAAACAAAGCAAACCATTTACTCCAAAAAAAATCCAAGAAAGCAATTTGGTGGGACAATGAATGTGACTTAATGGTCGAAAAACGAAAGGAAATTCTTCGCAAATACAAACTGCAATCCAGTGAAATCAATTACATAGAGTGCAAAAAAATAATGGCACAGGCAAAGAGATTATTCAAAATAAAAAGCTGCAGAACAATGGAAACAGTATTGTAACAGCCTAAACAAAAGTACACCTTTAAATAAAATTTGGAATAAAGTTAAATCACTAAAAAACATTAAAATTAAAAAAACTTTTATAACCGATGCGATTGCTGAAGATATTTTAAACCATTTAACCCCGCCACTGGCGGAGCAACAGTACGAGATAATAGATAATTATGATTCCAACCATTTTCTTACTAAGAAATTCAGCCTAGAAGAACTTAATACAGCTATAAAAAAAATCTACAAATACGTCGCCTGGATTGGATCATGTATGTTATCCCATGCTGCAACATATGGGTACTTTGGCTAAAACATACTTATTGGGAATTTTCAATGATATATTAGTCTATTCTGATATACCTGAACCTCTTAAAAAGTCCGTGGTTACATTAATACCGAAACCAGGAAAGGACCTCGCAGATGGTGATTCGCACAGACCAATTACCCTCATGTCATGCATTACTAAGACACTTGAGCGCATGATCAAGTTTAGATTAGAATATTGGCTACTTAAAAATAATTTATTACCTGATAATCAGTATGGTTATAAACCTGGATCTGGTACTACTGAAGCTACTACTCATTTAGTGACAGATATTCAAAATTCCCTAACGGATAATCAATGCACTGCTGTTGTTTTCATTGATATTAAAAATGCATATAATAACATAGACTTGAAAATTCTCTCAGAAAAACTACAGGTTATAAACATACCTGGACGTATTGTAAAAATTATAATCAATTTATTTTCCTCACGGGAAGTATTTATTAGATATAATAGCTCTAAAACTGTTGGTCCTAGATTCACGTCTTTAGGTTTGCCTCAAGGGTCAGTATTAAGTCCTTTACTTTTTAACCTATACACAATGGATTTACATAATATTTTTTCACCAAATATAACTTGTATACAATATGCAGACGACTTTGCCTTATACTCATGTAAAAAAAATGAAATGGAGGCTGTTTCAGAATTAAAATACATTGTATATTGTTATAAAGAATGGTGTTTTACAAATGGTTTTACTATATCTTTGCAAAAATCGGCTGTAGTTTTTTTCACGCGCAAACGTTTAGACAGTAAAATAAACATAATCTTAAGCGGCCTAGCATTTCCGGTACAAAAATACTATAAATATTTAGGTATCTGGCTGGATTCCAAATTACTTTGGAGTAAACATGTTGATTATGTAGTTGGTAAAGCAGAAAAAGGGATTAATTTACTCAGACAAATATGTAACTGCTCCTGGGGTGCAAATCAAGATATAGCTCTACTATTTTACAAAGCTTACATTAGGTCAATTATTGACTATGGCTGTTTAATATATGGTTCTGCCAGCAACATACACTTAAAAAAATTAGATCGGGTACAATACAAAGCGATAAAAATTTGTTTAGGTTTGATGAAATCTTCTCCTAACGAGGCAGTTTTAGTCGAAAGCTTAGAGCCTCCCTTATGCTATAGACGTGAATATCTAGCTTGTAAATACATTCTTAAACAGAACACAAAAAAACTCTAATATTTTTAAAAAAAATTCACCAACTGTCTATAAATAATCTGTGTCAAACTTATTGGACAAAGAAAAACGATCCGCCTTTAGCTAGCGCATATATTCAATGTCAGGAACTTGACGTATTAAAGTTATCTGCAAAATCGGCAACATCGATCTATAGTACTCAATACGAAGCATTGTTTTTTAAAACAAAAATTTATTACCCTAAATATGAAGAAAACAACACCAAACAAATCTTCCAAGAATGTATCTCCCAAATACGTGCAGAATGCACCTTAATTTTTACTGATGGATCCAAAACTTCCAGAAAAGTAAGCGGTGCTTTTTATGTTCCATCACATAATTATCAATTTTCCTTCATCATGGATGATTTTCAAAATATTTTTTCTGCGGAGGCCGCTGCTATTTTGCATGCAATTAAGTGGTGCATCACGAATAAAATTAAGTACTCTGTCATAGCATCTGATTCGATGTCTGTGTTAAAAACTATTAGTAACTTCTCCACTCAACGTCAACATAACATTTTTATTATTAAAATTATGGAATCCCTGTATACAGGATATCAACAAAATTGTGAAATTTATTTTGTGTGGGTTAAAGGCCACTCCGGTATAACTGGGAATGTTAAAGTTGACATCATAGCAAAAAAATACCTGTAGCGAAAACTGTTATCAAGAAAAAGATATTAACCCATCGGACTATCACGCTAAATTTAAGGAAAATATGCATAATAAATGGAACATACATTGGCAACAGTATGGCCAGATGTCAAATACTTTTTATTTTAAAATTCACTCAATCATCCCAAAATTTCACTGGTATCAGGAAATTAACGCAAGTAGAAAATTCATATCAACTATAAGCAGAATTAAGTTAAATCATGGAAGATTTCCCTCACACCTACATAAAATTGGAATATTAGATAATCCACTTTGTGTCTGTGGAAAGGTAGCAGACTTGCCTCATATACTCTTCAATTGTCCTAGAACGTCCAACGAATCTAAATGTCTCACTTCAGAACTATTTAAAAATGATTTTGTTGCCCCTTTTTGGTTGCCTTATTTATTATATGCAGCCGATGCATCTCTTTTAAGACAGATTTATGAATATTTTTTAAAAATACACCTGGAAATATAAATCAGTACTTGCATAATATACACAATTGTGCATGTATTATTAATGAAATCAAGGTATGTTAAATAATCATCTCCTTCTGTCAGACCTAATGTATGTTTACCCATCTTTCCGTAGTCTAACATTGTATTGCCTTGCAAAAATGCCCTGAACGACTCCTGGGCGAGAAGCGTGTAAACCATGTACAATCCTTTACTCTGTCACCCACACTTGCTAGAAGGTAAACTGGCAAATACATGTGTGCATACATGTGTGTAGATGTGTGTGTAACTGCGCGTATATATGTATATAATAACTTGTTATTTGTTACTTATACGAAGAAAATAAAGGAGTTTTATCAATTTCGTGCTACCAAGAAATTCGTGGCTAAAACACTTTGTATGTAAAGCCAAAATGCAAAAAAAAAAAAAAAAAAAAAAAAAAGGATCGAGGCACTGAGCAATAATATAAGCAGAAGCGTTATTCAACAGAGACTGCAATAACGTGAAGTTCAAGATATCGCCGTAAGTAAAACCACAATAAATCCTAGGTACTCGACGACTTAATAGCAGCTATAGTAACAGATCTGATTATAAATAAAGGCCATTTCATTTTAATTTTATATATTTATACAAAAGTTTTCTAAACCATACCAGAAATTTGAAAATAAATTCATTTTGTTTGTAATCTGTCAAGGTGTGTTTCATTTGAAATTGGGCTGTACCATTATATTTTCAGATTAATCGCCAGGAACCTGCCCGAACCCTGAGAGGAGAGGTTAAAATAAAAATAATAAAAATAAAACAAAATAAACAACATTTTTATTAAAATAAAATAAAACAATATATAAAATTGTGTCCCAACGTGGGGCATAAAAATAAAATAATACATAATATATAAATATATATATATATATATATATATATATATATATATATATATATATATATATATATATATATATATATATATATATATATATATATATATATATATATATATATATTAAAATACGTATCCAGAGCAATATAAAAAAATGGCCAGGCACAGATCCATACTGGGTGTTTCCGTATGATCTCATTTTTACGTTTAATGTGTGTAACATTCCGCTACTTAACAACGAACACTTTCGGTTATTTTGGAAAAAAATATGTGGCCACTACCTAAAATGAAAAAACTACGACGTCATGTTCGTCATATAAAGGAACAAATTGAGAATAACATACGATCGGATTTAAGTAATAAAAAACTATGGATGAAAGTACGGATACAAAAATCAACAAAGTGGTAAATGTGTCTCGATTCAAGTAATGATGCCATATTTAATCGCAAGTAAAAGATTACAAAAAACAATGCTGAAGCAAGTCAACGCTCTTGAAAATGTTACCCATACCTTCATTAGCTACCACAAATATCATAAACAAATAGTATATATTGTCAAAAGCCAGAAATTATTTTCATTTTAAATATTCAATTTTAAATATTATTAATTGTCAAAAGCTAGAAATCAATATTCAATTAAATTAATCAATTTTGTTTATTATTAGTCCATTTAAAATAAAATAACATTGTTAACATTTGGCACAGTTTATTAAAATAGCAGTCTACATTTATTGTTTAAAATCTAAAAGATAAACAATAGAAAATTGGTACACTTGGGATTGCCTAATTGAGGTCAGCCACGAGTGCTGAATAGGAAGGAAGGGTAAAAGAATAGAGAGTAGAGTGAGTGAGTTTTTGGTGACAAGAGAAGTGACACAAAAAATAAAATGAGAGCTTGGCAAATCTCCCCAGCCATGGGCCAACTGGTAGTGTTAATGTAAGTAGTTTTATGTAATCATTTCTAATTAAGTTAAACCTTTTTTCAATTGTTGCCTATTTAAATAAATGTTTTATTTTTGTAACCTTTGTTTCAACTTCTTTTAATACCATTTGCTACACCCCTAGCGTGCGTATGTGGCTGTGGGACAGCCACGTACGTAACATATGGTGGAGGCGCCGGAGTTTACTGATAAATTCTTCATAATTTATCAAATCAAAATTTTAGAATGAATCTTAGTTATAACATTAGTGTGTGCATGGGGCTATAGTATTTATTTCATGTGAACAAGTAAAGGTTGTTATATTGCTATCAGTACATATGGCAGCACAAGCACGTTCTCAAAGTAAGGTCTGTGGAGAGTAATCCCCAAGGACCCTACTGAAATTTATACCATAACCCGGGTGAATTGGTATTTGAAAATTTAAAGTCTAATGTTAATCAAAAGGCAATCTTAGTTCTAACAGTAATGACATATTTCCTATTTATTTTGTGCAAAATATTTTGTAGTAAAAGATAAGTTCTCGTGAGTTGATTTTTTTTTCTTCGTATAACATCAATAATAACTTTCATGGAGCTAAGAAACAGTTGGAAAAAGATAGTAGTAGTAATATACAGTTTTTCAATTTAACTTTCCAAAGACAAGAGAGAACTCGACTAATTCTTTAGGTGGTATTGGTGAAATTTTAATAATTGTGGATTTATATACATATACATGTTTATTCTCTATTTTCTACACTAGGAAAATATACAATTATATTCTACAGACTATTTTTACACTAGGAAAATATACAATTTTTACAATACATATTTTTACAGATTATTTTCTACACTAGGAAAATATACAATATTATACAATATATACATCTTAAAGACTATTTTTGCACTAGGAAAATTTACAATTTTTCTTAAATGTAGTTCCATTTCAGGTATTTATTTTTAAATAACTTTTCTTTCAGGATTTTATTTTGAGTTGTGTATTTATTCTTGGTAAGCTATTTTGTGGGGATATCGTAGTTTCAATTATAACAAGGCACATGAGTGGTGCAGAAAAAAAGTGGTTACCAGGTCGGCACTTAAATTGTTGTTAAAAGATAGTCAAACGCCGCCAAATTTTAAACCACAACATAGAAGTACTGAGCTACTTGGCAGTCCAAACCTGGATTTAGACCCATTTGCACGTTCTCCCAGGGTTAAAAGATCGCCGGAGCGGCCAAAGCCAACAGTGAATATTTCTGACAGTGACAACGAAGATAGCAGGGACACAGCATCGTCAGCACCAAAAGAACATCTAGGCAGCAATACAAGGGCAAACGAAAAAGCAGAAGTTCAGAGGGAGGATTTTAACGTACCAGGAAGATCTGAAATACAAGGGAACAAGCTAGCTAAAGCAGAAGATAAAGTGCCAACTCCAAAAAGAAACCTGAATCTTGGCACAATGGACATAACGATCTCAGAAAGTTTGAACAACCCAAAAACTCCAGCAATCCCAAAATTCCTGTGTCCGCCTACCTTTGACCCATGCTCAGGGAACCCCGTCGCCTTTATGAAGAATTATGAACGGACTGCAGCGGCGAACAGTTGGGATAACAACTTGAAAATGACATACCTAGCTACGTTCATGGAAGGAGCAGCGGACCTGTGGTTCAACCGTTACAAGGCAAATCCGGAAAATCGACAGAAAACGTGGGCAGACATAAAGGATGACTTCCTGAAAGAGTTTTGAGTAAAATTAGATAACATGCATATAAAATGAAATACTCGATACCAAGAGAAATGTCCCATGCACGATAACAAACAGTGTAAACCATTCCGAATCATTTGTTTAGCCTGCTTTCATTGTACCATACTGCCCTGAGACTTGAAACGGGGTGAGAGCATCATACAGACACTCACCATAGGATAAATACCATCACAGCCTCCAAACACTTCCTCAATATATCACAGCTTGGAATAGAGGATACAAATTTACCACTTTGACAAATGGATGTGAGGAACAGAAACTTACCTTCATTAACACAACAGGATGAGGCCAACACAAAACAAAGCAATTCTTTAATGGTTAATGCACCCACCTCCATAAAAATTGAAATCAGGCTAACGCTAACGTTCCAGTTGTCGTCAACAAGTAAAAGGATGGTAGAACCAAGGCTAAACGAATCAAATTACACGAAGTCATCGACTGCAAACACCTCTCACAAGAAATGCCCACTAACGAACAAAAACTGTCCATCAAACACAAAATACAGTGTGAGGTTATGTGATGTTGCCGTTGTCAGCCTCACAGAACAGGAAAAAGTCAGCCTACTGACAGCGCACGGACAGAATTCATATCATATCTGTGGCACAGACTCATTTGGACAGTGTCGAACTAGGACTGTAAAAACTCAATAGTGAACGGGGCCGGACTCAGCCCGAATTTTACCTGTGCTCAAGGGAATATTTTTGTAATAAGTAATTTAATAGTTCAATTTGTTTGTTTCGGTCAGGGTAGGCTAGTATTATTGTATTATAGGGATTTTCACATGGATGTATGATTTTCAGGATTTTATTTTATAGCCAATTTTCAGTCTAGTTTGAAACGTTTCAAATAGATTTATGTTAGCAAGGTACTTAGGTATCTATTACAGTCAGGCTGAAAAGTTAATAAAGCTGGGGACCAGCTTTCACGAGGCCGGGGAGATATGTCAAGAGTCAGAAAATATTTATTATTTAATTATATATTTAAATATTCCAAGTCAGAAAATATTCCAAAATAATTCATAAAGGTTTTTGGGTGTGTATAATTAAATAATTTCTAAACAATTTATATTATTATTTATTTATATAATAATAAAAACAAAAGTTGATGCATTGGCTTAAAATCTAGAACAATAAAAACTATGACATACCTAGAGACCTACATTTGGCGGTTGGCTAATTAAGGTCAGGTAATTAAGTAGGATTGCAAAGTCTGCACTATTTTGGTGGGTACGGTGGAAGATAGGTGGATGAGTGAGTAGAGGTTTGACGTTGGAAGACAGTGGGTGTATGGGTAGAAAGTACCAAGAAAGAAGGGACATATCTCCTCAGCCATGAGTTTATTATTAAAAATAATGTAAGTACCAATTATTGTAATTAGAATAAGTTTAGTTAGGGACTCTCTCTTTACATTGTTAAACTTTTATTTAAATAAATGTTATATTTTCGTAATTCCTGCTCTTTCACTATCATCTGCTACACCTCTAGTGCGTATGTGGCTTTAGGATAAGCCGTATACGTAACATATGGTGGAGGCGCCGGTACAGCACGTCTTTTAACAAATGACTAAAAGGAAAAAGCAGTTCAAAATACATACCTTATGCAGAGGTCACAATTCACATTGTCACTACACCGAATCACTGAAAAAAATAAGTAATGCACGCCTCAGTTCCAGACATCGCCTATTGAAATAACGCTGAATTTATGAAATTTAATACCAGTTTCCGGAAAATTCAGTACCAGCAAAACACTTGAAGGTTAGATGGAAGTCAACAGGTCGTCACACGCTTGACGCTTGACAGCCAACGAACAGTGCCGGACTCTGCCCGTAATTTCGCGTGTGCTCGAAAGACTTATAATCTTGTTTTTTTATCAGATCAGGGCATAGTAGTTTAGTAGGGAATAAAATGATGTGTTTAGATAGAATAATAATTTTGTTTCAAAAATTAGAGTTATTTTTTATGATGTTAGGGCACTATCATCTTAGTTTAGGAAATATGTTGGTAAATTATTTTTTTTATTATTTTTTATATTGAATAGGATTTTTATATACATGTAGTTTTGTTCTATTTCCACTTAAATAGCAAATTTTAGTCGTTGGCAAAGCTGGGGGCCAGCTTTCAACAGGCCGGGGAGATATGTCAAAAGCCAGAAATTATTATTCATTTTAAATATTCAATTTTAAATATTATTAATTGTCAAAAGCTAGAAATCAATATTCAATTAAATTAATCAATTTTGTTTATTATTAGTCCATTTAAAATAAAATAACATTGTTAACATTTGGCACAGTTTATTAAAATAGCAGAGTCTACATTTATTGTTTAAAATCTAAAAGATAAACAATAGAAAATTGGTACATTTGGGATTGCCTAATTGAGGTCAGCCACGAGTGCTGAATAGGAAGGAAGGGTAAAAGAATAGAGAGTAGAATGAGTGAGTTTTTTGGTGACAAGAGAAGTGACACAAAAAATAAAATGAGAGCTTGGCAAATCTCCCCAGCCATGGGCCAACTGGTAGTGTTAATGTAAGTAGTTTTATGTAATCATTTCTAATTAAGTTAAATCTTTTTTCAATTGTTGCCTATTTAAATAAATGTTTTATTATTGTAACATTTGTTTCAACTTCTTTTAATACCATTTGCTACACCCCTAGCGTGCGTATGTGGCTGTGGGACAGCCAGGTACGTAACAATATATCGAATTTCATGCTACACATATTTTATAAAAGCTATAAAACTTTACACATTTTCTTCGAAAAAATTTCAATCGATTTTTGATACGGGATGTGGTTGCCGGAAGATTGGCCTGCAGTGTTGTAGGATTTGTGCTAATTTCTACGGTTTCAATCTTGCTGTATAAATATATATATATATATATATATATATATATATATATATATATATATATATATATATATATATATATATATATATATATATATATATATATATATATATATATATATATATATATATATATATATATATATATATATATATATATATATATATATATATATATATATATATATATATATATATATATATATATATATATATATATATATATATATATATATATATATATATATATATATATATATATATATATATATATATATATATATATATATATATATATATATATATATATATATATATATATATATATATATATATATATATATATATATATATATATATATATATATATATATATATATATATATATATATATATATATATATATATATATATATATATATATATACATATACAAAAAAGTTAAAATATTAATTGTTTTTTATTACTAGTTGTCGTATTTTCACATAAACTTTAAAGTTATTTCCTTGTACAAAATGTAAAAATTTACTTCCTTATGGTCGTTCTTATACATAGAAGTATGGGTAAAGTTTAGTTCAAATTTATTTGCAACGTAAAAACATCGGCGACTTTAATCACTTTGCCGCCGTCAACGGTGCCGACTTTTTAATGTTGTAAACAAATTTTACCCATATCTCCATTATCGACCACAAATATCATAAATAAATAGTATATATATCGAGTTTCATGCTACACATATTTTATAAAAGCTATAAAACTTTACACATTTTCTTCGAAAATATTCCCACAGATTTTCATTTTGGTATTAGAAACAATTTGTCAAAAGTTCTATTTGCTTCGAGCCGTATTTGCTACGTTAAGCATTGAAGAAAGTACAAACGACTGGTTTTTAGAGATAACTCCGTAAATATCACTTACGGTGAATACTTATTCTAAAAATAAAAGCAATTAAATTTTAAGATTTTCTGCAATTTTTCGTAGAGGCGATAGTTGGAACGCAGGAATGCATGAATCTAACAGTAACCCAAGAGAAATTGTGATGCATTCGCACTCTACAGTAGGGGGGAAATGAGAACGTTGCAGCTATTTAGCAAGAGACCATACCTGTGGATTGGTGCGAAAATCTTCGGTGAGAAGAACCCATCGAAACAAGTGACTGATTGAGAAATAGGGAGAAATATTCCTGATAGCCTTGTACAGGTTTTTGAAACATCTCTCGGCGAATACCGTTTCAAATTTCAAAGATCTTTACAATATCTGTGTGAAAAAAGTAGAGCATGTAATTTAGCGTCTCTGCCACCCTGCTAGATAGTACCGCTACACGGTGTATTATCAGATGTAGAAATAGAATGGGGCAGAGTACCTCCCGAGCGGCAAGCTCTTCCCTATAACCACTTCAAAACATCCAGTTCCTGTTGCTATGCTAAAAGCAATATCCTGCATCTATGTGAAAGGATGCAGTTCGGGATGTGGTTGCCGGAAGATTGGCCTGCAGTGTTGTACGATTTGTGCTAATTGCTACACGCGACTACTGATGGCTACATAGACTACGGAACAGTGTTAAAATCTGTTGGAGTCAAACAATTAAAACGTTTTTACTGCAATACAATAAATGATTCACATTTGACTGAAAATATTGTTAGTTTCAATTAATGTTAGACAAAATATAAGTAAAATTTTAACAAAGTTATATCTCACCAGCTTACGTTTACAATAATTAAGTATATATAAAATATTACAAATCAATTCTATCGGTGATATGGTACCTCTCAGTGGTGACAGCACAGTCTTGTCTAGGCCTTTAAACATTTGGTGGTGAGGGTAAACACTGACTGAGCAGAGTTAGCTGTGCCTTACTGGCGGCGAAGTTATCTATGTAACGGCTCTTGCTGAACTACCCTAGTCGTCGACTGAGCATTGTACTTGCTACTTAGGGGGGAAACTTTGATCACCATTTTATTGCAAAACTATTTACTATACATGTTTGAATAAATTCAAGATTATTTTTTAAGATTCAGAAAAACTGTTTTAGCAGAAAACGTCTTAGAACATCTAAATTGCCTTACTGCATACTTATATTGTTTGAAAACGATAACTTAGTGATTAGACTACCATACCTAGGTGGGATGCTTTCAACTCTGCGGCGGCCTACACATACTGAAACTTGTTGAGATGCACTCATCGACTCTCAGGTTTCATGATGCAAGTTGCAGTATTTGTAGACTGCCATCGCCATATCGAACCTGGGCATCGATGCGTGCATTTCAATATGTTTCAGTGTATGTAGACCGCTTAAATTACAAAGTCTCGTTGTGTAGGTGCGTGCAGAAAATTATTTATATTGAAATAGCACAAAAAAAGTTAAAATATTAATTGTATTTTATTACTAGTTGTCGTATTTTCACATAAACATTAAAGTTATTTCCTTCCTTCCTAAGTTTCAGTGTGTGTAGGCCGCCGCATAGAAATGCATAGTTGAAAGCATCCCACCTAGGTATGGTAGTCTAATCACTAAGTTATCGTTTTCAAACAATATAAGTATGCAGTAAGGCAATTTAGATGTTCTAAGACGTTTTCTGCTAAAACAGTTTTTCTGAATCTTAAAAAATAATCTTGAATTTATTCAAACATGTATAGTAAATAGTTTTGCAATAAAATGGTGATCAAAGTTTCCCCCTAAGTAGCAAGTACAATGCTCAGTCGACGACTAGGGTAGTTCAGCAAGAGCCGTTACATAGATAACTTCGCCGCCAGTAAGGCACAGCTAACTCTGCTCAGTCAGTGTTTACCCTCACCACCGAATGTTTAAAGGCCTAGACAAGACTGTGCTGTCACCACTGAGAGGTACCATATCACCGATAGAATTGATTTGTAATATTTTATATATACTTAATTATTGTAAACGTAAGCTGGTGAGATATAACTTTGTTAAAATTTTACTTATATTTTGTCTAACATTAATTGAAACTAACAATATTTTCAGTCAAATGTGAATCATTTATTGTATTGCAGTAAAAACGTTTTAGTTGTTTGACACCAACAGATTTTAACACTGTTCCATAGTCTATGTAGCCATCAGTAGTCGCGTGTCATGTTATGAATTGTTTTCTCCAAAAATGTTAATGCTTTCCTAGGTTCCACAAAAATAAAATACGATCACTGACCTCTTGCATCATTAGACTCGATTATTTTAGAGCCCTGGGTTGTTGTGATTTTAACCCCCCCCCCAAACTCCTAAGTAAAGAATATGTAAGGGTGAGGGCATCGTTAGAAGTTTTTTCCAAAGAAGCCAATATCGCATGATTTTGAAAGCAGTGTCGGGTAGTGAAAATATCATTAAAATTATACCCCTTGTTGGGGGTGTGATGCATGAAATTAAACAGAGGGTATATTGGTAAAATCCTCAGTTAAACGGTGGGTGCGAAAAGTTATAGAATTTTGTATATACGTTCACTTCGACATATGGTGTAAAATCTCCCCTTTCTGGGGGTGCTTTCCTTGGTTTTGTGCAGCTTGATGGTTCCCCGCTTAAGTACATCACATCAGTAATTTTATCCCATTAGAGGTAAGCACGACATATTTTTGAACCATAGAAAATAAAAAAGTTTGTTAAACGTGTATGCTTTGCATTATTCCCGTTATTGCAATAGTAACAAAACCAAGGAGTAATCTGAATTGGAATATTATTATATTTATTGCATGATAAACAATGTAAAACATAAAATATAACGTAAGACAATACAATACTTATATACAGGGTGTTCGAGCATTTGTATAAAAATTTTGTAAAAAGCGTTGTAGAAAATAATCGGCCACCACTATTAAAGTAGTAATATAAATAAGTTTTCCAGTATAATGAAATTTTACTATAAATTTTAAAGAAATGAATTATCGGAAAAAATACGATAAAAGAACAAAAATCCGGGCATTCCTGTAACGTTCATGCATCCCTGCGTTACAACTATCGCCTCTACAAAAAAAATTGCATAGAACTTTTGACATATTGTTTCTAACACCAAAATGAAAATCTGTACCAACAATCTCTCTGGGATTTTTTTCCGAAGAAACGGTGCAAAGTGACAGGCCTACAAAGTTTTATAGCTTTTCGAAAACATGTGTAGCATGAAACTCGACACATATTTTATTTGTTTGTGATTTGTGTGGTAGAGAATGAAGATATGGGTAAAGTTTATTTCAAACTTATTTGCAACATAAAAAACGTCGGCACCTTTGACAGCAGTAAAGTGATCAAAGTCGCTGATGTTGCAAATAAGTTTGAATTGAACTGTGCACATACTCGTATGTATAAGAAGGACCATAAGAAAGTAAATTTTTAGATTTTGCAGAAAATAACTTTAACGTTTATATGAAAATATTACGAGTAATAAAAAAAAATTATATTTTAACTTTTTTGTGCCATTTCAATATATATAATTTTCGCATGCCCGCACGCACGCAATGAGGCCTGGTAATTTATAGGAATGCAGAGTTGAAACTACGCCACCTAACCTCTATTCACATAAGCTTTACAGCGTTAGCCAGGATAGGGAACAAAATGCGCGCTGATGATTGATGCAGACGGCAGGCAGATGTACACAAGTGCAAAGTTCCTATTGTGGTTTATTTTCATTGTTTATTTTATTTCATAAGCATCGGTCGTAGTTGGACGTTTCACTCACTAAGTCCAATCCAACACTGCAAAGTTTAAGTGAATAGAATATAGGTATGCGCTAGTTTAATCACTAAGTTATCGTTTTTGAACAATACAGAGTGTTTCATTAGGAAAGGGAAATACGTTAACTGTGAATAAGGGTCACCGAGGTGGTTCCAAATAACCCATACTTAATGGGTCTTTCGCCCTCTATAACCGAAATACAGGGTCATTTATCAATTTTACCTATTTCTTTATTGAGTAGTAAATTACGAACCACCCTGTATATTTTATTTACATTTGGCACACGTATTCTTCATCACTTGACGAATCCACTAAGGTATTGTTGTTGTCCAGATCCGGCTTAAAAAAAAAAATAACAAATTCTTCCATCCTCAAAACAACAGAAAATGTAAATATACAATCAAATGACACGTACAATAATGATGTTTCAATGTCACAACCTACCCTACCTCAAGGTGATGTAAAACATTTAATTTATGCCAATTCATTATTCTTCCCTACAAATCCACCAAATGGGTAATTCTAAAATATCCTTTTCATGGTGTTCGTGATTATTTGGTCCTAAGTTCGCATGTAATTACATTTTCTAGTGGTCTAGAGGCATACAAATACAAATTATGTAGGTTTTAGAAATACATGTTAAGTAATCTTCATTAATTATGACGTAATAAAATTAATAAAATGCGATTGATTCCATTGTGTACCCCAAATGCTCATAGAGCTTTGAAATTAAAATTTTAGTAGTAAAATTGTCTGTGGAAAAATAAAAAGTACGTTGTTGAGGTTAGTTTTTATCGCTCTTTTTAAATATGGAAGGAAATTTTAAAAAATATATACAGGGTTATTTTGAGAATGGAAGAATTTGTTAATTTTTCGTCAAGCCGGACCTGGATTTCCTTTATTATTAATACCTTAGTGGATTCATCAAGGGATGATATGTGTGCCAAATGTCAATAAAATATACAGGGTGGTTCGTAAGTTATGAGTCAATAAAGAAATAAGTAAAATTGTTAAATGACCCTGTATCTCTGTAATAAAGGGCGATGGATTATTTGGAACTGGCACTGTGGGAATGGCCACGCTGCCACAGCCATACTCTCGATTGTAGATAGATAGATAGTTATTTGGAACCACTTCGGTGACTCTTATCCATAGTGAACGTATTTTCCTTTCCCAATGAAACACCCTGTATAAGTTTACACTTAGGCAATTTAGATGTTCTAATACGGTTTCCACTGAAAATAGTTTTTCTGAATCTTAAAAGGTAATCTTGAATTTCTTCAAATATGTGTATGGTCCGTTTTTTCTGCAAGGATAAATTCAAATTCGGGAAATTTAAAATACCTTGTTCTGATTGGTTGCTTTTCGGCCTTGTTCACATCATACAATTTTAAGAGTTACCTACGAAATAATTGGTAATAAACACATTTATTTAATTTGTATTTGCCCACCATTACATACACTTTTTATATTTTTTTCATTTTGGAAGGATTTTTCTTACTTTAATTCATTTCTTATAGCAATTTTAATATAATTGAAATTGTAAACTCACAGCCTATCAGTTGGCAGGGCACACTAGCAGGAACAATATTGCAAGAGTTCTTTGCCACATTACGAACAATAAAATAATTGAAATTCGTTCAAAATATTTATGAAATACAACAAAGATGAAAAATTGGATGGTACTGAATAAGGATAATGACCGCTTTTAGTACTTTTTTGATTTTGTAGAACATTTAAAATTAAATAGGAAAATAACAATAATGGACAATTTGGCAACAAACATTTCATTACTCACCAATCTTTTGACATATGACACTATTTAACCTAACGACTAATTTGAATGTTATATTGATAGTTACACATAGCCGGTTTTTTGTTGTATTTTTCTTATTTAGTTTAGTATTTCAATTTATTATAAGTTTTTTCAAAACCACTAATAAATTAATTATATATTCGAGACAAGTGCAGAAGAAAGATGTCTGGCCATAAAAAAGAATTGGTGTTTATTATTACTTTCGAAAAGAGCATAACAGTGTACAATGGCTTACTACCGAGGTATATAAGTAATATTGGTATACTAATAAACTAAAAAAAATAAGAATAAGTTTCTACTTAAATTCGCCTACAAATGTATATGTTTATGCAATAGATGTATAATAAAATAACTCCAAAAGACAATTGAGGATGAATTATTGCAGAATTGTCCTCTATGGCAGTTATTTTTCCTCATTCATTCTCGTCTTTACTCATGTTCATTTTTCTTTAACACCCTAAGAAAGTATATTATTATGTTAATTAAGAGTGTATATAAATATAACAAATGGCCCAATATTAATGGTCTACTACTCAAGTGGTCCAAAAAGAATGTATGGAGAAGTAATTGTTTTTATAGCATTTATGGCCATACATCGCAAACATATTTACAAGATGCAGTATAACTACTTGTTATAGTCTGCGCAAAGAAGCAAGATTGTGCAGGTACTAAGTGCTGGAGAGAAACTTCCTTTGTTTTGGATGAACATAAAAAGTACTTAAGACAAAAACTTTTCATCAGTTTTTCTTTGGAAACATATTGCCAACAATCAGTACGATACACAATATCGTAAAAAATGCTTATAAGTCGATATAAATTGTACAAGTGCTACAGGAACTAAATTTTAAATAATTTTTTAGTACCCGAAAAGGGATAACTTAAAACAAATGAAATACAAGTAATTGTCTTGTTTCAAAAATTCAGTTCATTAAATTATTCTAAATTGTACTATTTGTCTACACCAAAAACATTTTCCATCGAAACAGTTAATAAAACGACTGAAGATGTGAGAATATGGGAATGATAAGAAACTAGGTGTCGATGCACTATGGGCCGATGGTGGAGGCGCCATCTCAAAAATCTGTAACTTTTTTATTTGTTACTATTGACATGAAATTTAGTATACAGATATAAAGAAAAGTCTGTCGCTCAGTAGTGACGGTAAATAATTTTTATTTTGTTTTTATACCTATCGTTTTATAATTGTATAATGATAACATACAGCGTGTAATTTATGTACATAATTATCTGTAAATAAATATTTATTGTAATAGTTGCAAGGCTTCTTCTTCAAGTTCCACAATCTTGCGTAACACAGATTGTCTTAAGCTCCTTATATAAGGGTCTGATGTATACAATAAAGTATGAAAGACATCTTCGTTAGTAGCTTTCGGGAACATTTGCGAAAATGATGTAACCTGAAACGTTTATAATCCTTATTTCTGGATTCCTGTGCATCTTCGGACAACTGGCCAAGTGGTAAAAGTGCATTATATCGAATTATGTTTTCTCCATGAATGAGTACTTTATGTACAGAGGAGGGCATATAGTACCATGGATATTTGCCCACATATAATTCGGCTGTTCTAAAAGCATATTCACCAAACTTTTTGGCATTGATTGCCATACCACTTGACATTGTCTGAAGTTGTATGCGAAATCTCATAATTAATTCTTCATCAACTCCAGTAATTTGTGCAGTGCAAGCAGAATTGGCAAAGAACCTTCGAGCAGTATTTTCATCACTACTAGTTCCGCTGATTTGTTGAGGTTTATCAATTAGTAATCCTAATTCTTTCCGAAACTGCTAATGTACATAAGCTTTATTAGATTGCTTTTGCTTTTTTCTTATCCTCTGAGGTTACGGACCATTTCTTAAATGATAAATTATATGAAACATGAAGTACTAACTCCATAAATCGAATCCATGCATGTAAAGATGAGAGTCCAAATCTATAATGCTCTTCATTCTCAGGTCTCTGTTTAACACGTTCCAAATCATTCATTTCTGTTGGTTTTGCAAGACATATATAGCATGTGGCACTTAATGGAGTATTTGTTACTACTTTTGTAACCTTACCATCTATCATTGTAAAGAACAGCTCATTTTAATAGACATCTGCTGGTCATTCTTCACTACAAAAGAAGGCAAAAGGGTGCTTATTTGAGTTTCCACTTCATTGACAACAGATCTTGTTTTCTCTGGAGTCCCTCAAGTTAATATCGGATATTACGTCACTTTCACTAGACAGTATATTTGCTTGCACTCACTTTGTCCCGAAGATCTATCACAGCCCCATTTACTGTATAATATTAATTGTGAAAAGTTGGCCACATTCACAGAATCAATTTTGATTATTCACTTACATGTGTGATTTAGAAGAGACTGCAAACTTACTTTAGCACCAGTTTCAGTTACTTGCATGTGCTCTGGATAACATTCTGGCTTTGCTTCTGTAAGTTTGGTATATGATGGGAGTACAGTACAGTCTTTGTCTTGTAAACAGGTTCTAAGGTATGTATATTGGTTTTTCGTTAAATCTAAATCAATGAAAAGAGCCAAGGCCTCTTGATTTGTGGAAGGCTCAACAGAGGTATTACGTCTTAATAATGTGTGGATAAAAGCCTTCTTTTCTTGTGATGCAGAACGTAGTTCCTGTATAATTTCTGATTCCCATGCCTCACCAATTGAACGTAATCCCTGAGTATATGAATGATAAATCTGATCAAGTCCAGTGTTTCGAAATATTTTTATTGCTTTTCGTTTCTGTGTCTTCTCTCCGGATTCGTTAAATGACTTACATGGTCTCCCTCGTGGGTTTTCAGATAAAGACGTCGATGGTTCTTCATCTTCTTGGAATGGTACAAAAAATTCACCATCTAACCATTTCTCGTTGCTGCGTGAGAACACATCCCTCTTTCTTCTGGCTTTATTCCAGCGTATTTTAAATTCGGGCAATAAGTGTTTCTGAATTTTGATGATAACACATTTCAACTGCTCTTCAGAAAGATCGAAATGCTCCTTAACGTACCGTTCCGCTATTAATATATGTTTTCCATGCTCTATAAAAGCGTCACATATGTTACGTTTAGTAATTTTGAAATTGTTCATTGTTTACTGTCGTAGGTACAGCTGACAGCGGCAAATTATTGATTACTATTAATTAATGCTGCTTGTATACATTAATAATAACCTAAAATTTTAACAAACCCAAGTTTATATACTTTCCTAAGGACAATGGTAACCGCAGAATACGCATCCCGTGTATAGGTGAAGAAAAAAATATTTTCTGTTTGGTTTATTTTTCATGGCCAAAAAATATTTTTTTCAAATTATATCGTAAACCATTTTTATCGATATACCACTTTGTTTAATAAGTTTAACAACTACAAATATTTATTTGATTTTATCTAACCGCAAGTCACTCGTAAACATATTTTGTCAAACGTGGAATATGGTGGTGCTGCTTAAAAAAAACCAGATGGGACCGTCCCGATATACGATATCTAAAATCCAGGCATTCAGTGAAATGCTCTGCTCTGATTTGTTGCAATTCCATAATATATATATGTATTCTTTATAACACCGTATTTTGCAAATTCATAATTCTTACGGAACGGTTATTGCAGATTTTTAAGTGTTCGTCGCGCGCGCTTCTTTGTATATTTTGTTGATTTGCAAGAGAAGCGCAAAAAAATCCGCAAATTTTTTTTTTGGTTCTTATACAGGATCGTTTTAGTTGCCAAATGGTGAAAAAAAAACTTACCCGTGCGAACCCCGCTAACAGTTAAAATTTTTCTTGAATTTGAGAAAGTCATTCCAGTAACATGAGACCTTTATCATTTTTTTTATTGTAGTAAGGGATAAGCAATATACAAATATTTTTTATGTTTTTAATACTGGAAGAACTGCTCTTTGAAACTGTCTATAACACATTGCACTTTATTTAATTTTTAAGCACGAAATTGTTTATTTAAAATAAGCATCAAAACAGCACATCTAAATCTCTCCATATTCCTACTTTTGAAGTCTACTAACTGAACCCAGTTAACATTTAAATAAATTACCGAACCGAATTATAAAAGTTTGATGTATTAGTTATAAGTTTAGTTATTTGAACCTGTGTAGTTTCAGTCTTGAGCATTTTTTTAAATGCTTCTAATGGCTCAGGGCCTTCTATGTGATCTGGGTGATTTTCTGGCAATATCGTTTTTTCGATGTTATTACATTTGTTTATAGAATTTTGGTTCTACAACATTTCACTTCAGTTACCATCTAATTACTGACTGCGACTACCAATTCCAATTTCAATTTAACAGCTTTATTAATATATTTCTCGTTATAAATCTAATTAGGGACTGCTTAATAATATATTGTATATAATATTATAAGAGCATGAACATAAGTTTAATATAACAAATATTTAAATATTTATATTACAATGTATCACCATAGTAACAGATCCCGCCGGTGACGAGCGATGTTAAGGCCCGATGCTGTTTCTTTTCGTCCCATTTTTTTTTGCTTGTAGGGGTGGCACTTTCCTATAAAATATACAGTGCGTATTAATCATTTGTGTACAAGACTTGTGGTAATTGTAAAACAAAGATATTAAATACATAATTATATTATATATATATATATATATATATATATATATATATATATATATATATATATATATATATATATATATATATATATATATATATATATATATATATATATATATATATATATATGAATATGAAAAAATAACAACAAAAAATCTATTTCAAAAAATTGAAAGAATATCTTAGGTGTAAGATGTTGTTTTGGACTGGTGTTGCTTAACTTTTCGTATTGAAACACAAGTATATTAAGGCAGATATATGCTCGCCCCCTTCCTTAGTTTTAAATAACGGGAAAGTTTATGAAAAATAGTAAATGATGTTTGGGTACTGTGTTTTCAGAGGATTTAACTAGTAATCTATGAAAAACCAAAAACCAAGATTTTAAATGACTGCTTTAGAAATGAGACTATAGGTTGAAAAATTTTATGTAGATTGCGTAGAAATGCGATCTTTACCTCAATTTCTAATTAAAATTAAAATGTTTTATAAAAAACTGATTAAAAGAAATCATAATATAAGGTTTTTCAATAAGAGCGAGGTTTTTTTTAATAAAACAACAAGGAATTGAGGCAGAGAAAAATTTTTTATTTTATTTTGAGGTGCAATCGATGCAATTATGTTCTGAAAATAATATCATTCAAATTACCGCCTCTGCTCCTCTTATAGGACCGACTCCGATGAACTCAATTTTCAAGAACTTTTTCCAATAAATCAGGCCTTATGTCACGAACACAGCATTCAATATTCAATTTTAATGCATGAATTGTGTTTAGTTTATTGGCACAAACCAACGACTTCAAATAACCCCACAAAAAGTAGTCCAAAGGAGTTAAATCATAACTTCTTGGAGGACAATTGACAGTAGCATTTTTTTGAAATAATCGTCTCACCGAACTTTTCACGCAATAAATTGATTGTGTCATGGGTTGTGTGGCACGTAGCGCCGTCCCGTTTAAACCAGATGTTGGTTAAGTCAATATCATTCAATTCAGGCCATAAAATGTTCGTTATCATTGATCCATACCGCTCACCATTGGCAGTAATGGCATCTCTGTTCTCATTTTCAAAGAAATAAGGACCGATGATGCCAAAACCACACCAAACAGTTGCTTTCACGGAATGTAAAGGTCAATCGTGTATAATTTGTGGATTTGCTTCTTACCAGTAATAACAATTTTGTTTATTTACTGATGCACTGAGAAGAAAATGAGCTTTATTTAAGAAAAAGAGTTTCTTAAAAAAATCAGTTTTCAAGTGGTTCCAAGACAAAATCAGCGAATTCAAGGCATTTGGGATGATCCAAAGGTTACAATTCTTATGTGAGAATATTTTTGTAAGGATGTAAACCAAAATCCTTCCATAAAATATACCAGGTGGAAGTTGCAAAAAGTCCCAACTCTTAATAACGCCTTGGAAGCGATAAATTTGAGTGTTCAACAACACGGCTGAACAGCAGCAATATTCTCATTACTTCGAACAGCTCTTTGTCTTACTGGCATGCACACATTATGTAAAGAAAAAGTACCCTCAAAATTTCCAACAGTTCAATGGATTGTGAGCACACTGAGCCGTTTACGACGACCATAAATTAATGAAAGTTGCAATAAAAGAATGATTATTTTGATAAAAAAATTGGATAATTTCCAAACGTTGTTGAGGCATGTATCTTTCCATGATTAAATTGCGAACCTTACTGAATACAACTGACAGTGACAGAGTTTAAAAAGGGCCACAATGTTAAATTGGAAACATTCCCTATTGAAAACCTTTTATAATCTTTCCTCTACACATTAAAAAAAATCTTCGTGGAGAACTCTGCAGAACAAATGCTGTAACTTGGGAATTACGAAATTCTGAGCCCTGAATTTAAGACGAATTTATCTTAATACATTTAAAAACGAGTGACTAAGTGTCATAAATTCTCAACTGGATAGTAGATTTCTTAAAGCTCATTTTTCCAATATTCTAAACGATTACTTTTAAGTTACCCTTGGTAATATAATCTTCTTCATCATACGGTCCATTATTATACTGCCTCATTTAAGTTTCGTATCTACCCAATAGCAATTTAGTTGGTAAATAGATAAAGCAAAGACTAAATTGTATCTTCAGCGTTGAGTACTTCCATATGATTAATGCATTTATTTGAAAATTTATAAGAATTAATTATAGCATCTCAGTGAAAGATCAAAGGTACTTTAAAACAAAAATTGAATTATACAAGCCGTTACTTTGTGATAATTAATCATGATGATACAAAAAAGGTACATTTTACTTTAAAATAATTGTGCCCATAATGTAACATAATAGTGTTGCATTTACAAGTAGACATCTGTACAATGGTATTAATAATTAAATGCAGAAAGAGTATATGAGTATATAGAACAAAAAAATAGTTTTTCATAACGAAAATTTGTACTTACCTTTAATTATTTGATCAATATGAGCTTATTGTTTAATATAATGTAGAGCCGTAGTTGACATTTAAAGGAGCTTAATGAGCTTACAACCCGCCAAGTTAAATACATAAATTTTTTATTTACTTATTTATTTAAATTTAAATATGCATATATGATATGCAACTAGCTTTTCAGCGAATCTGTATGTAATCCATATAGGCCTGTGTTATAAAAAGGACTAAATATCAAAATAACATGATTGGTAAATTAATATTCATCAATTTGTAATTTATTTCATGTTAAATCTGAGAAAAAATCATAATTGAGAAGCATTATTTAAAAAAAATTACCTTATAAAATGTAACATTTTACCTAACACAGGGATAGATTTTTTCTTTTAACGAGGTGAGATCAGAAAGGGATTTCTATATTTCCATCTTCTATATTTCTATATTTCTATATTCCATTCCCTATTTCTACTTGAGTTCTGTTTCACAGGAACTAAGATACGATTTTAGTTTTGGAAATATTACCAGAAACTAATTCCTTTCAACCAACATGTTCTGAAAACAATTCCCTGCTGAATTTTCAACTTGAAGTAGCTGGGATGAGAAAAAGGAATATAATACTTTGTTAACAGCATATTTGAACGTCCCCCCGATGAATAAATCGACGTAATTTTTTTCCTATTATTGTTTGCTGTCTCCACAAGCACCTGAATCCATGGATTGTCCACCTGTCGTAACAATGCTGCAGGCATGTCCTGTGTTTGTTTCTCCGCCATATGTTTTATTATTGGCATTAACTCATAACACGTAAATCAGTTGAGAATAAAGTTTATTAGATTATAAAGTCCATAAAATGTAAGTATCACGTCTATTTTAGTAATGGAAAGTTTCAGAAAAAAATCTCAAGCAATACTAGAAAGTTTTATTTAGAGCCTATAATATAACTTTTCTGCTAACGAAATTCACATCTCTACTAATTGCAAAATGGAGTGTTCTAGACATTTTCCGAAATTGCACTGTCTTATTTATTATCTATTTCACTTCCGTTGACACAATTCTCGTAACTTCTATGGTTTCCAAATAGAGTATTCTAGAATATTCACAAAAAAGTTACTTATAGTCTTGTTTTCACGTACATAACACTTTCTTGTTAACATAACTCTAGTATCTCTTTTGATTTCCAAATGGAATGTTATGAGTATTTGTCTAATTTTAAAATTGACAACACGTAATTTTAGCGGCAGTCGCAATTTTGCAGCATTTTCTAAATACAATGTTCTGGAAACCTCTTGAAAATCCACTTTAAAGTCATTACTTGGTCCAGAAATGGTGTTCAAACATTATAATGTAGCTTAATTTTCTGTTACCACAAATTTCTGAGAAGAACACTGTAGAACCTTCTCGCATAATCCAGAAATATTCTCTTCCAATGCACTTCTGACACCAAATTATTACGTGATTGCTATCCCCACAAATACCTCAAACCATCGATTCGTCTGTCCATCCGTTGTAAAAATAGATGGATGTGTCCAGAGTTTAAGGTACAAGTGCATGTGTAGACAGCTAATAAGTAACAGTATTTTTGCATACATCATTTTGAAATGTTATTGAGGATCTGCCGTTGCAACATCGACGTTTGTTTCTATCAAGGTGAGGCTGCAGCACATAATGTTAGCTTATGCATTGCTTGTATCAATGAAACTAAACTCGGTATACGAGTATCCCTTATTCTTTTCTAGGATAATGATGGAAACGTATTAACTAAACTACGGTTCTTAACCATAAACTCCCATTAAGAAAGTTTATTTCTAAATCTTATCATAAAGAAGTCATGTGTTTGGGACGTGCACGGTATCTTGTTGACATTTAAATTTATTTTAGTACAGTATTCTTCCTTTTAAATGGTAATCGGGTTGTTTCTTAATAGATGTCACCTGATATATTAAAATCATCTTTAATCATATTAATTTGAATTGATTCTAGTGAAACAGTTTTTATAGACATTAACTCACTTTTTGCACAGAGTAAAACTCGGTGGCATACATACGATAATCATAATATAGTTTTACATGCCTTAGTGGAATAATAGTAGTATAATACGCTGTTGGATAATATACAAAAGTAATAATCATAGTGCTAAATAGTCGTTACCAGACTTAGTGAATTTCGATATCCTATTTTCCTTATTACCATTCTATCCTGCCCGTTTCCTATCGAATTACAGGGGTATCAGGACTGTGGCTATTGGTAAGTGAATTTATAATTCGTACTTTTCTGGTATTACTTATATTTGTATATTCCTTGTTCTTTAACGTAATAATAAATACAGTCTACTTAAATGCAGCACGTGGACTGTACTTTGTGTTCGCCATCGCGTAGCTCTAAAAAATGCCCATTATTTTATATATACTTTTTTTCCTAGAATCGATATTATTTGCAATGTTGAGTTGGCCACTTAAAATAGATAAAATAATCGCGGAACTGTGTTGAAAGAGAAGTTAAATGTATTTTTGCAATGTTGAATGAACAATTTATCTGTAAAACAAAATGTCCAGGTTTATCTGGGTAAATTGCAAGGTAACAACAATTTATTCAAAGCACTGATTTTGTGAATTTTTATTTTACCCACTTGATTTACTTCTCTTAAACTTCTAATTAAAAAAAAATATGTTTAAATGATTCCTAGATTTAATAGCTCATAGGACAAATGGCGATGACTGCAATAGGCCTCCTGAATAAACCACAAAAAGAAATTATTGAGAAGATTGAATCGACTGACTAATTTTGTCATTTCGAAAATTGACAAATGGGCACACACATACAAAAGACTATCCTAATTCCTACCTTAAGAGAGTAAATCGCCTTTTTCGCTTTTTTTAATGTGTATCCATTGTTTACCTGTAAAAAAAAGATACATACTATTAAAAAAAGTATAACTAAATCTGAAAGTGAATTAGATCAATGTTTCCCAAGTAAGAGGGCATTGTTACAGGCAGGCCGCTGAAAGAACAGTCTTTTTCTCACAACTTTCGTTTATTACTCTCAATAAATAAAGAAATCATACCGGTTTCGAGACTTTTCTCATAGTACCTACGGATCATAACTTGGAAAATATGAAAAATTATGTAAAAATATGTTAACTTAAGTGAAAGAACGTAAACAATTGTCTCGCCTTTCATGGTAAAACTTTAGTATACCTTATTTTAGGTGTTTCGCAAAAAAACTGAGGATTTCTGGAAAAATAAATTAGTTTATGTATTGAAAAGCCTAACACTTTATCAGTATAATTTTTTTTTAATAATTCTATTTTTGTTAGTTTTAAAACCATTTTACTGAAGTCGTGCATAATAACAAAATTGTACTGCAAAAATCAATATTTTATAAATACTAGGCTTTGAAAACAATAACTAACAATGAACTATGACATAAGCGCTTGAAAATTTCAATTTATTAGAAGGAAATGAAATTTAACAAAACATAATTAAACAAATTACCAAATTCTACAAGACATAAATAAATCTATCTGTTTTTATTTGAAAAATTGTTCAATATGACCACCACGTTCCTGAATATATTTTTTGCAACCTTTTCCTTCACTGACCTATTGTTAATAATCGTTTGATCAAAATTTTGCCAACAACCAACAATTTCTACTTTTAAGTCTCCAATAGTATTTATTCCTATTTTTGAATACCATAACCTCTAATGTTGCCCATATTGTATAATCAACCGAATTTAAATCCGGGCTGTTTGGTGGTCATTCACTTGGACGGATGAAATCAGAACATTGTTGATTTAAGAAGTCAACTGTGTACGCTGACCTATGTGACGGGGCACCATCTTGCATAAACATGTAATTGCCATTTATGTTTTCGATTTCAGGTAGCATGACTTCCAAAACTTCTTGACAACTTCTTGAAATTAACTTTTACACCTTGGCTTATAAAAATTACACTTGTTTTACCCAACTGAGATACGCCAAGCGAAACCATAACACTATCTGCAAAATGCCGCTGCTCTACAAATACCCTGTTTGGATCAATGTTTTTCTTTTTTAAGGGCACTATCGTAAATCTTAGTGTTTTGAATATTTTTAAGTGGTCGCAAATAAAACATTTTTTCATTAGTGAACCAAATTTTACGTATAGGACCAATGAAAGTACATTGGCCCTAAATCTTCTTTCCAAACTCGTACACCTTTCCAGCCCTAATCGTCGTGAGGCTGCAGAATTTTGGTGGACATAAACCCTTTTAAATGTTTTCAATTCTAGATCACACTTAATAATCTGTCGAACAGACGATCTTTTAATACCAAACTCTTTTTCAATAATTCATGGACTTTTGTTACTGCCTGGTAAATTAACTGAACGTATATTTTGTCATACAATTTCAATATTTCTTTCCACTCTAATAGATTTTGGTCGTCCACTTCCCTGTTTTTTCTGATACTCTGCATTATTTTGTCTAATTTTTTATAACGAGGCACGGATCTTACACATCTGTATCAGTTGGGAAATTCTTTAACAATTTTTCTGGCTTCAATTTGTTTGTCTTTAAATAGTGCTTTGATTAAAACTTTATAGATTTCTGAAGACATCATTAGCACATTCAAATTAATATTAACATTGCAATAAAATAATAATTTGACAATTGTCTGTCATAGTTTATTGTTAATTATTGTTTTCAAAGACTACTTTTTATAAATATGAATTTCTGCAGTACAACTTTGTTATTGTGCACGACTTCAGTAAAATGGTCATAAAAGTAACAAAAATACCCAAGAGCAGAAGTGTCACTTTGACGCCCAACACTACGGCGGTGCTCACGATACGGATATCTTGGGCGCCAGTTTCTGTTTAGAGTGCAGATACACCACTTTACTCTATCGTCGGGACGATAGAGGCCGGGCAACTACAGTGAAGAAACGGATAAGCCAGGGGTCGTGAAAAAGGCAACTTACACACTACAGTTAATGAAACGGCTCTTATTCAATATATTTACATTTATTCTACACACTAATTATTATTTACACTATATATACACCTTAGTAACTATCCTACGGCTAACGGTTCTTACATTACTAGGTTATTTACAACTTATACTACAACGGTCTTAACTACGGGCGAGCGGGGCAGTAAGCGGGCGGTCAAGCGGTGCGATACGGTAATACGGAGAACGAAGCGGTGACAAGGTAACCAGCAATAATTAATCGGTCAAGCAGACGGCGGACGGATACCAGGAGGGGAAACATGCGTTAATACAAGCACACTAAGGCTATACCTTTATTTACCAAACCTTTATCAAACCTTGCTACCTACTTCCGTATCCTGGGATGCTTCCTCTCTGGAGCGGTCGGGGTCGGCACGTCTGGTCGGTACGGGCGGCAGCAACGGACTCTCTTGGATGCTGATGCTGGTCGGCGTGGTTCCTCAGTTTCGACTTAGAAAAATTCGCAATTACATTTGTATACCTATGTACATCTATACTCACAAGTTTACTTACGGTCCTAGTCGACGTGGTACTTCGGTTGGCGGTCAGACGGGGACTAACTTGTCTGCAAAATCCTCATGCTACTAAACACTGCCAAAAGCAGAAGTAGAATGAGACGCGGTAGTCATGCGCGGTATATTACAACTACGTCACCAGTTTACGGACAGAATAATTCCGCAGTAAATTTAATTACCAATATCTTTATACTCACGAGCTTACTTACTGTCCAAGTTGGCGTGGTGCTTCGGTTGGCGGTCAGACGGGAACTAATTTGTCTCAAAAATTCTCATGCTACACTGCCAAAAGCAGAAGTAGGACGAGACGCGGTAGTCATGTGCGGTATATTACAACTACGTCACCTGTTTACTGACTTCCGCATTAAGTTTAAAATACCTACGTCTTTATACTCACTAGTTTACTTACTATCCAAGTCGGCGTGGTGCTTCGGTTGGTGGTCAGACGGGAACTAATTTGATTGTTTCCAGTCTCGGGCTCCTTCACGGTAGCGCGGGCACAAGGGTGCCGGGGGCACTATGCGCGCTTCGCGTTTCGCGAATCAAGTACTGCCGGCCACACGGCCTGTGTGGAATGTTTATCCAAACAGAACTATACTACCTATTTATAATTAACAATTAAACTATTATTAATGATCAGCTGCCAATACCACTATTAAAAGCGCAGTACTACAATGGTTAAAATATCTTTCGAAACAAACACATAGCACCTAGTTACCTAACTTAAGTCTATAAAATAATCACTTCGTTACAATTATTATACTTCTCCTAAAAATTTTATAAAAAATTACATATTAATAAAAAAATTAACAAAACAAATAAAATGTGGAAAATTTTTTTTGGTCCAACGTGTATAGTTAATAGAATAAGAACTAAATAAAAGTGTATGTATAATTTCATTGTGGTCCATGTTTTAAGGAAATTAAATAAACTTCTTCATCACCCTATAAGAATGTATTTTCCTAAATAAAGAGATAAATTAACTGTCAATATAAATTAAATGTTATATTTTTGATTTAAGTCCTACTAAGAACAAAGGTGCTGTGAGTCTACATCAAAACACAGACACTCGCCTGCAAGTTCAGATAAGCATTAATATCTGTGTGTCAGCAACTTAATCTGGTTTCCAAGTCATAGCACAATTACAATCCTTATGGTAATTTAAAGTGTATCTGAAAAGCCATTAAGTTGTCTAAGAAAAAACATATTGCACATTAATAATGACATGCCTTTCAAGCACGTAAATTTTTTTACTATCACAAATCATGTCATTATGAGAATATTATAGGTTGGCAGCAAATTAACTATAAACGACTACTTATATATTTTTCTAATATTTATAGGGTAATTTATAATTATTACTACATATTTATGAATAATTGGTTTTATTTGGACACCTTGTGTATAAAAAAAATTACACCCCTATGTACAAAATGTCGTGATTTTGGCTCAAATTGGTTTTAAAGATGCGACAGGAACACAATTGATGCAAATTAATATATTTTTGGATAATTAAGTACCCAAAATTTGCCAAAACGGTTTTTCTCTGTGAGGTATACATGTAGAATATCACAAAAAATAATAGGCAGGTGGCTATACTGGGTCCAACTGAGATATGGTTCACCCCCTTTTGTTTTGTTTAATTTTTCACTTAGAAAAATAATATATGTAGGCAGTACACAAATAAAAAGACATTATTTGACATAAATGAAAGAGTATTTATCAGTTATGGTTTCAACGGAAAAGATAACAATTTTCTAATTTTTATGGTGACCCTCTGTATATTTTTTACAGTTGTAGATGGAGCATTAAATTCGGCAATATTCGGCAAATACGTAAAATACCTAGGTTTATATGCGAAATATCAGAATTATTTTTAATTTTAAATTACCGAACCTATGAAAAAAGTTATATCGTAGAAACAGAGAAAAATAACTAATTTCAAGCTATTTATTATATTTAATACCTTTGTGCATAAAACAATAATATAGTTATTAGAGAAATGATATAACTTCATTTTACACGTATATTTCAAATTTACTGCGTTTTCTGCATAATGTATCGCTAATTATAACGAAAAACAAACGCCAAACACTTAAGTATGTTACATTGCCGATTTCAGAATTTATTGCTCTATCCAAAACTGTAAAAACATACAGGTAGTCTTGATAAAAATTACAAAGTTACTACCATTTTCAGTTAAATCGGAAATGATAAATACTATTTTTTATTTGCATTATCAGTTAAAAATCAAACAAGAAAAAGGTGGTGGACCATATCTCTGTCACACCCGGTATGTATATGCCTCCGTGGTGTTGTTGCTTTTAGTCCTATATACACGGGTTCCTCCAATTCAAGCTCAAATGTGCGACTGGTTCTCTGTCGATGATTTCCGTTTGTGTCTTTTTCCCAAGTTGCGTCCATTGTTTCAATTTACAATGATAAGCTGGTACATATTATCTCAATTTAATTTTTTGTTGGAGTTGTCTATGAAAAAAAATATTAACAAATAAATATCTGTCAATATCTTACCAACATTACGAAAATATAAAAGAGGAAAACACTTTTCATGAAAAGAAATATATTTCAAATGTTTTTATAGGCTCTATTTTTAAGGCGACAGTTTAGAAACTCTTGGCAATAAAATATATTTTTATACCGTATACTTGACTACTATGATAAAGTTTTATTCTATATTTCTTTTCAGTGTTTACATAACTTGATTGGATCTTTATTAACTTGTTGACTTATTTATTGCCTTGATTCTTTTTATTATTTGTTTCTTTGAAGCCATCCGTGCAATGCCAATTAAAGTTGTGAAAACCATAAAAATAAATACGTGCTGTTAAAATTCAATAATTGCTGTATAAAATTAACCATTTGCTGTTTTACTGTTATTATTATAAAAAATATTATATATTACTGTATATAACTTTCGTGCTATAATAAGTAATAATATATTTTATAGATCCTTTAAAAGTCTGTGTTGTATTTAAATAACATTATATAAATACATAAATCAAGGCATTTCTTAAAATAGCAACCCTGACGTGATGACACAGGATTAAAGAGTGAAAAGGCAATCTGAAAATTGAGGTAAAGAAAATAAACAATATTAAATATTAAAATTATCAATTATTGGTTCAGTAGTGTAAAGGACAATGACACATTTATTCATCCACACAACCCAGGTTCAAATTCTGGAAGGACCAAGTCGATCAAATATAGTGAATAGGCGACCTGCAAGCATGTTAAAGATCGCTACCCCACGGTAAAGTGGACAAACATGTGTAGGTTAGGAATACCAGTGTTTCCACAAGGTGTGCTGATGAGTTTATCTCCTGGCGTCGTCGCACACACGGCAAAATACTTTATTTGGATTGGCAAAAATTTATTTTCGTTAAAAAAGGAATTATTGCTTGATATTAGTTGATATGATACTTATTACGTGCAAAAGAAGATGAAAGAAGCTGTCTACATGAAAATGCTCCATTTTCAATATCTGTGGAGTAATCACTAACACTAAATTTATCCATAATACAGAAAAATAATAGAGATAACAATCTCGCACTTAGATTGTGTTAACTTAAAGAATTTGTCCTGTTTCAACACTAAAAATTCAGTTCATTTTTAGTAACACTCATCGTGTTCTCAGAATTAATTGTATCGGTGTGTTATCTGCGAACAAAACACTCTATTTAAGCAAGTGGTCATTTGGGATATCTGAATCTTTCATATTATAGCCTCAATGAGTAAAACTATCATCACTCAAGCCAAAAAGTAATTAGGTACGTCGTGATATTTTTTTATAAACCTCTTCAGTACTTGTTTCATGAAATCTTTATGTAATTACGATACTTTACAAAGTCTTGGTTAAATCAACGCAGATTTATAAAAATAAATAATATATTACCATAATATAATAGTGCGTATCTCTAGTTATAGAATACATGCCAAAAAGTTGTTTTCACGAAGTGATAACAAGATCAATGTGTAAAGTATAGTCAATGTTTTATATTTAGAAGTTAGTTTTAAAGAATTTTTAGTTTGTGTAAATATGAAAATTATTTACCATTTTGACTTCTCCTATTAGCTGCGTATATAATTGGTAAGTATTTTCATGTTTTATCTTTAATTAATTTAATTAAACTGTAAAAATATATTGTAGATTTTGAAGAAGATACAGTATTGGAAAAAATTAATTAGAGTGCCTACTTTGTGTGTGTACATAAAGGATAAGAATAGCAAAGTCATGTATGCGACAGAAAAAATTGTGTATCACTGTTGTCTTTTTCTGCGTTATTGTGTTTACGAAGTAACGAGGGCACTTCTCCGTCTCATCATATCCCATCCACATATGATCCGGTACGCCTCCACTCCTCAGTCATCACATCCCTTCCACATTTGATCCCTTCCCTTTCTACACTAAGTTTATTGTATATAGAACACACAACAGTTACCAGATGTCAGATAATTACCAAAATCTACAATTTGGAATTTTAACTGCTAGTTGTTAATGGAGCTTCTAATAATGGCATAATCTACGATGATTTTTTTGGGAACGTCACTTTCTTTATCAAATTATTTACACCTTGAGAAATAACTAAAATCGTTTCATGTAAAGTGCATAAAATGCAATGAATACTGTTCCATTTTACTAACCACTATGAACATTTGACGACATCTAGTTAGTAGTAGGGCGGCATACAAGATTTTGTTCATGCAGCTACGCTCATTTATTTTATAATTATAAAATAAATGCTACACTGCACGAAAAATGAGAGCTCTACCCCTCTTTCTGCAATGAGTGCAGACGCACGCAGTGCTACATTTGGACGAATTTTTTCAAAGGTTAACATAAAAACTTTTCGGGTGACAAGAGCGGTTAATACCGCGTGGTACTAAACGGTAATAACTAGACATTACGGTATTAACCAAGGTGGTATGTACACCCGAAATGGATGGTAACAGAAAACAGAACCCCCTCCACTTTACTTATTTGAATATGACGACAGATGATTGATGAATCGTCGTCACCAGGAATTGTTTATTTATATATATGTTGTTGTATGAATGCAGTTGTTCAGTGGTTGTATGCTTTAACGTTTAACATCAGAAATATAACTTATTATATGTTTTGTGTATAACATGTTAATTATTATTAACCGTAAATAAGTTTTTCGGCTACTTCTTCATCGTTGTCCTCATATTCGAAAATGATGTTGGTAATACTGAATTTTAATAGCATTTTTGTATGAATTAGTACACGTTAACCTAAAAGTCACTTTTGATTATAGTTTTTTGACATATAAACGGTGTCTCACTCATAACCGCCGGTATTAACCCAAGTGGAGACTTGACTTAAAACCAACTAATACCAGGTAGTACTGGGTGGTACCTCGAATTGGACTCGAATTACACTGGTTTTAACAAATTATGACTTGGTCCTATTTGGTTATAACCAATTTGTCACCCGAAAAGTCTTATAGTTTAATCAAATCCAAAAAGATCAAACCTATAACCAAAAATCAATTAATGACGAACATAGTAAATGGTATTTTATTAAGTTCAGAATGCGTGAAATAATCATAAAATTCTATAATATTATACAAAAATATAAACGAAAATGAAGATGCTAATATAATTTCTGAAGTCGAACTGTTTTACTTTTGTTTATTTATTTTTTTATAATAAAGTTTATGAATATTGGCATATTATTTGAAGTATCTGGTAATTTTTCCTAAAATCTGGTAATTTCATTGTTACTTTCTGATAATCACACTTTCACAATCTGGCAACACTGCAATAAACAATTTTGTGATCACGTGGTGAATTGCTCTCACGTTGCTGTTTCATTTCTTTTATTATTGCGTCAGTCGTTAGCGTGGTGAGTTTTAACTCATTTCTCCTTAACTTAAAAATGTATGTTTATACAACTGAAGAAAAAGTGCAAATGATCAAGTGGTATTACGGCGGTAATACTGCCGAGAGAGTTATCGGGAGATTAATTTTAACATTTGAAAACTGTCCTGCCCCGACGGTTCAAACTATATTAAACATCATTCATAAGTTTGAATCTGTGGGATGTGCGACAAATTGCAGAAAATGTAGTCATTTAAGTGACAAAAATGAGCCTACAGTTTACTTAAGGGATAATCGGAAAGGCGGGACACTAATGTCTGTAGTATCGCCGAGGTAACTACACCTTGTTGAGTAGACAAATCTCGCACGAAGTTGGTGTACAAGAGTGAACAGTGCGGGATATTCTGAAAAGAAATAAGTACCACTACTGCAAAATTACGACTACCCAAAAAAATGTTTCCTGAAGACCGTACGAAACGAATGGATTCTTGTGAAACAATGATGGAAAGGGCTAATGACGAAAATTTTGGTCCAGGGAAAATAAACATTTGAGTATGCCATTACGTACTCAATATCCACAAAAAGTAAATGTTTGGGCCGGCATCTTAGGTGACTATGTCATTGGTCCTATTCATTGACGGTAACTTAAGTGCCGACAAATAAACATTTGCAGAATCAGATTATTCCGGCTGTTCAAGCTCTTGACGTCAACTTCGGGGAGATTTGGCACCAGCAAGACAGCTGTCCTGCTCATAATGCAAGAAGGGTGCAAGAGTTTTTAGACAACATTTTTCCCGATCGTCTTAAGTAGAAGAGGCACAATAAAATGGTCACAAAGATCCCCCCGACTTAGCGCTGAACGATTTTTTTTTGTGGGGATATGCAACCTCGCAAATTTATAAATATGAATACGAGCGAGCGCGTGACTTGCTAAAATTGTTGTCACCCTACAGAGTATGACTCCTGACATGCTTTTAAATGCCAGGAACGAATTTTATTACTGATTAGGGTATTGCCAGGCGCAACAGGGAGACATTTTTGAGCCCCTTATAAAGTAACAATTAAAAAAAAAAAAATTTATTTTATTTTCGTTAGAATATTTGTTAATTTATTTTTATTTAATAGCAGAATGCCAGTTTACTTTCACGCCAAATGGCCAAAAATTACTCAAAGAAATGTTACTGAGTTTTTTGATGCATTTTAATAACTATTATGCATCAAATAACTAGAAATTCTCAAAATAAATAGTTATTTACAGAAATAACAACTATACCCCACAATATTTTGAAATGTACTAACGAAAACACTACCAATAGTGTCATCGGCTACCTGCTATGATCTGATGAAGAGCGGGCCATCACAGCGCATGACCTAAAGATGAATAATTTATTGGCTACTACTTGCCTCGCTACCAATTACACATACCAATGGTCATGCTCGCAACTTCGTGGTTTTTAAGGGGTTTAGGAGAATTTACCCCGAGTGGACAATTCACTATCTCTGTCTTTGTTCTTCTTGTTTTAGATAAAGAGAATATTTGCAAATCGCTAGAATTTTCATAAATACCTAATATCTGTACAATAAACTGTGTGCGGTAAGAAGGGATATGATGGGGTGTGCTCTCTTTATCTCACAAACGCAACGTACAATGAGGCAACATTGATGCATCATTCTCTTTCTCTCCCATGCATGGCTGCTATTTTTATTCTTTATGCACACACACAAAGCAGGCACTCTAATTAAACTTTTTCTAATACTGTATATGATCGAAACCGGTCAATTATAATATACATATCTGTTATTGTCCAAATTATTACCCACTAATTTTGTCATCATATATACAAGGTGATTCTAAATTGAGTACCATAAATTAAACGGGGTATAGATAAGTCGAAATAATACGAAAACCTAAATATTTTTATTTTCCGAAAATGCTACCTTAACAAGATACAGGGTGTTAAAGGGCCGACTAGCGTATCATTCTTTTACTCGTATCTTTTAACAGAGTAAATCAACGGAATTCATTTTTTTGTATACAACAATTACTTAGAACGATCAGTAATCACTTAATCAGGATAAACTTTCAGCGCATTCTAACAATCGAGTGCAGCAGTAATAGGGATCATATGGCACTTTATACTCTAGAAATAAATTATTGCGGTTAGGATTTTTTTATTTGTCTTTAATTTTCATAATCCTTGACTCAAACTCTACAAAAAAAGTATACTTGTTTAATTTGCCCAGGGACGTCTGTATTAGAGATATTTTCAGTTACATGTCGCAGCACTAGTCGTTATGTGAAATACTATTTTGCAAATAAAATTATAAAGGTGCCTTTGAAATTTGTTCTTGTGTCAAGTGCCATTTTGTTTCTATTTAATAAATTCACTTGTCATAAAAGAGTGTGTAAATAATAGTAATTTAGAAAAATGGCAAATTATTCTTGTGCAGAATACACAGATATGCTTTTAACATTAGGAGAATGTCAAGGAAATTCGACAGCGGCAGCTAGACGTTATTCAGAAAAGTTTCCCAACAGAATCGTGCCAAATGGGACTTTTTTGTCAGTCGAACGTCGTTGTCGTGAAATTGGCTACGTTAAACCACAATATTTGAACAACGGTAGAAGACGAACTGTACGAACAGTTGAAAAGGAGAAAGATGTATTAGAAATTTTACATAATAATCCCACGGTAAGCATAAGGCGGCTAGTAGTTCAAAAATATATTTTGCAGTCCGTTACCTGGAGAATTGCTGGGGAATAGCAGCTGCACCTCTGCAATAAGATTATCGGATATTACATCATTCCTGAAAATTTAAACGTAAATTTATATTATGAATTTTTGGAAAACATTTTTTTGTCGTACAACGTATTTCACTTAGAACTAGGTGCAGACTTTAGTTCATACACGATGGTGCCTCACCGCATTATGGCAGACAACCTAGGCAATGGCTTGCTGACCATTTTCCAAATCGATGGAGTTGATGCCCCTATTCTTTGGCCTGTACGACCTCCGGATTTAAATCCGTTAGATTTTACTGTCTGGGGACAAACTAAAGACAAGGTTACACAACCCCGGTAGATACTATAGAGGAATTGAGACTAAGGGTAGAAAATATTTTTGAACAATTACCAAATCATCAAGGTTTGCGCAGAAATATATTTTTTTTTAGAGAAGTGTTTGCGCGAATGTATACGTATCAATAGAGGACACTTTGAACAGTTATTGTCATAGTCTTAATTTTAATTAATTTGTTTTTAGGTAATAAAACTTGTTTCTTAGTAATTCTCATTTGTATTTGCAAAATAGTATTTCACATAACGACTGGTGCTGCGACATGTAACTGAAAATATCTCGAAAACAGACGCCCCTGAGCAAATTAAACAAGTATACCTTTTTTGTAGTATTTGAGTCAAGAATTATGAAAATTAAAAGAAAAATAAAAAACTTAACTGTAATTTATTTCTAGAGTATAAAATGCCACATGACCCCTATTACTACGGCACTGGATTGTTAAAATGCGCTAAAAATTTGTCTGCTTACTACACTTTCTAAGTAATTGTTGCCTATAAAACATAAATTCCGTTGATTTACTCTGTTAAAAGATGTGAGTAAAGGAGTGATCCGCATGCGATCTTGTTAAGGTAGCATTTTCGGAAAAAAATTATTAAAGTGTCGTATTATTTCGTCTACACCCCGTTTAATTTATGGTACTCAATTTAGAATCACCTTGTATAAACAGGTTGGGGCAATAGTGAAATTCAGTTCGAGTAACCAGAAGCCGCAGTAAGCAGTTAGCTGTTAGAACCTGAAGATGGCAGATGAGATTCTGCCTAAACGTCGTTCAGACAACCACGGTCCCTCTCGGGAGTATACCCGGAATATATATATATATATATATATATATATATATATATATATATATATATATATATATATATATATATATATATATATATATATATATATATATATATATATATATATATATATATATATATATATATATATATATATATATATATATATATATATATATATATATATATATATATATATATATATATATATATATATATATATATATATATATATATTTAATGGTATATATGTATATATGTGTATATATATATATATATATATATATATATATATATATATATATATATATATTTTTTTTTTTTTAATTTTTATATCTGAATTTTGCAGTTATTGTTCAATAAATCGAAAATGGTTACGAATAGCCATAGGGATATATGTACAAAAAATGTTCGTTTTGCAATTCTACATCATATCGTTCGAAAATATACATAGTGTTTCATTTGAAAAAATTGAGAAAACTCAGTTCAAATAGTTGTAAATTTTAAAATTATTTTTGGCCACCCTGTATACTTTTAGGAAGTGAAAATGGCTGAGTGTCATCACACAGATGTCTCATAACTGGTACTACAATTTTTTTTTCTTAAAATCGATAATTGTGACTGTAGCGATTTTCTTAATATGCACGTATAAATGGCATAATTTCAACAAAAAAAAATCATTACATCCAAGTGGTTGGGAAAGAGTCAGTAATAATACAGGAACGGAAGGAGTCACAAAGAGGTTACAAAAAATGTTCTGATATACATGCCATTCCATTTAAAAAAAATGTTAGTAGACCCTGTAGAATCGTCTTGGCTCACACTGTATATTCAAAAATAATTTCCTATATACTTTTTTCTAGTTTACATATATTTTTAAAACAAATTTCTAGCTATCATAGAACTCGACATATCGAAGTCGAACGCACTATTGCCCCACCCTGTATGCCTGTGGACATAAAATTAACAAATCGTAAGAAAAATCGAGAGTGAAGTTTGGGATTGAAACGTATTAAAAGATGACATAAGAAAATATTTTAGAATAAAATTAGAAAATTAAATAATTCAAAAAGAAGAATAAAGAATATACCAAATATGACAGAGGGGAAATTATACAAAATAAGAATTGAAAGTTAAATAATTTAAAAAGAAGAAAAAAATAAGTAGTATGATAGAAGAAGGTAAGAATATTTGGAATAAATAATTGAAATGCAGTTAAATTAACAAATGTTTAATGTAATAAAAGAATAACGTAAAATTAGTAAAATTATAAGAATCAGAGTATACCTTACCTTGATATAAATAAATATCCAGTCAGTGTTTCAGAAAGGTTAAAGGTAATATCATTAATTCAATATATACAGCAGTGATAATTTACTATCATTCATAGAAAACAAGTTCAGAAAATTCAAGTTGACAGTAAAGGATACCATTTTGACATAGTTTGTAAAATTGGAGGCAGAAGAAGAACAAAATGTAACCTAACGCGGGGAAAATTTAAAAAGTCAAGATTAATAAGTTTTAAAAAATGCAAGTTTATTATTAAGACATTATAATAACAAAATTGTATTGTATTTATAAACTGCTTTAGCCAGTCAAAATATTCTTTGAACTCCTATTAGAATTAAAATAGGATTATGTGAGATACAAGTGTTGACCGCACCTATTTCATACTAACGGAGGGTATGCTAACGACCAGTATTTGGCAAATTTTAGCTGCTATGAAACCAAGACCTAGGATTATCCCTAAATGCTTTCCCAATCCTGGAGGACATTAAACCGTTGACTGTGTTTTATTATTACACTTCATACAATTAAGTGATTGTGTCTGGAGTTAGTGAACTGTAATCAAACTGAACATATATACACTTTATGATAAAGTACCTATACTTTATACTAGAACGATAAATTTGGAAAACTTTACATAATATATGTAATTTTAAAATAATATCACAATGGGAGTTTGGCGCCCCCATTGCTTTTATATATATAACACTCGCTTGGCTTATAAGAGGATTTGTTGTCATACTTTAGAGGGCTATAGTGCACAAGTAATAAAACAGAGATGGATTAGAAATTTCAATACACAAATTTATTAACAAAGGCCAAAATCAAAACATGATAACGGGAATAAAACCTACCAGGCCAACTTGCTTGGGAGGGAGATGTGTTTCTTGCTCTACATTGGAGCATCCCCAAAAATCAACTAACTGCCACATATGTTTCTTAACATTCCCATTTACTATTTCTATAGTTTTTCATTAGTCAGCATTTGACAGTAGCTATTCAGGTCATTGCTTGGGTTATTGATTAATTACTGCTGAATTTTAAAATCATAATTATGAATTATATATTTTACATCATTCTCTCTACAAATATATTATGTTTAAATAAAATTCATATATGTTTCACCAAGTTGTTTCTAATATTGCCAATAGTGGTATTAAATTATTTAATATCTTGCTACCTGACACATCTTCCCCACCTATGAAAGCTGGCCCCCAGCTTTTATTAATGACATAATACAAATTAAAGAAAACAAAGCTTGTAAATAATAAAAACCAATATCAAACATATAATAAATATGTGATTAAAAGAATTAAAACGTACTTCATGCAAAAATTGTAAAATGGCAAAATAACTAACTTAAAACACACAAAAATGGAACAAGAAGTAAAAAAATCATTGCTCTAAAGGTACGTAAACAGAAAAATAAAGTTCTGAATAAGTTCGTTGAAATATATTATTATTTATAATTTCTTTATTGCAAATCAATAATTAATCAATAAATCATAATAGTATAGGAAGTTAACAAAAATATACAAAGCAATATTTAATGAGAAATGAGAAACATCCAAATTATTATTTAAAGAAATATGTGTTCAAAATGTATATCAAAATAATTGTTATTCGTAGCTTTAATACTATACGACTGGTTGAGTTTGAAATTAACATGAATGCGTTAAAAAAAAATACAAAAACAGGGCAAGTTTATTTAAAACTGAATTATCGAGTTCAGTAAAATTTTTTGGGCACAATAGAAAATGTCTCATACTATAAAAGTCTGACACACCATTGTTATAGCACCAATTCTTCTCTTAGTTTTGTCTGATGTCTTGATGCAGAAAATATTATGGGTACGCCCCATGAAATTTTCAAAATAGAGGAGGAGGCAAAATTGAACTTATTACCTACAAAATCGAAGAAATTGTATGAGAATTCCTATGATGAATTTGTTAGATGGTGTAACTTTAAAAATGTGAAACTCTACACAGAAAATGTGCTTGTTGCATATTTTTTAGAAAAGCTTAAGAGCCATAAATCCCCTTCCTTATGATCGTACTATTCTATGTTAAAGGGTACTATAAATTTACACGACAATCTCGATATCAGTTAATACTAAAAATTATTAGCCAATCTAAAATGAAAGAATGATGGACATAAACCGTAAAAGTCTAGGATTTTAAGCAGAGACGAAACTGATGTTTTCTTAAAAGATGCTCCTGATGATGTATATCTAATCCTATCTCAAATTACCTAATGCAAGAGAATATACCGACCATTGCTTTAGACGTTTATCGGCCACCTTGCTAGCTGATGCTGAAGAAAACATGGCATGCCGGCTGGAAATCAACTACCGCTGTTGACAGCTATATTGATACTGAAAAATAAGCTAAAAATCCCTAAACAAATTGCTGGAAATGACATGCCTTCAAATAGTTGCTTAAACGTGTCCTCAGCATCTTACGAAAATAATATTGACAATGAATTACGACAGGCTTTTGATATTGTTTTAATTAATTCTTGTGGTGAAGCTGACTGCTTCAGAACAAGCAGTAATCAGCAATTATGTACAACAGGATGAAAATGTATATCCTAAGATTTCTATAAATAATTAAAGGGTAATTTCCTTTGTTGTATGTTAAATAAAAATTAATAAATAAATTGCTGTTTCTTTTATTTTCAAAAACGGTAGAAATAGATAAGTATAGACCAGTTTAAGGATAGAGGGTTATAAAATTACTATATCGCCCGAGGGCAATAATAGGGCCTGCGGGCCATAAAGTTGCACTTAACGCCCAAAAAACCCGGGCTTTAAAGTGTACTTTAACGCCCGGTTAACGGTCATGCATAAAAGTTTTTAAATTATGCGGTGTCTCTCATTCAATTTTTTACTCAGATTTTAAATTCATACTTCGAATTTTCATTGGTATACAGGATGTTAAAAAAACGAATTACGTAGGTGTGAATGTACAAAAACTAATTGTTTAGCATTTGACGGCAAATTTTTACAAGGTTTTTATTATTGTTATTCATATTTTAATTATTTTTCCAATTAGAAAATTACGTACATATTGAAAATTCACATTTATTGTTTAATGAATACGTCAGCAGCCCAAAAAGCACGTATAATATCAAAACCGATCTGTACCCTCAAAAAATACGTTTAGGTTTATGGGGGATTTATGTAGGTCACATTTTTCAAATAAATGGCAAATAGTTTAATGAATTATTTATATTTCGACATCTGTACCAAATTTAGGCTCTGACAATTCGTTCTACTAAAATTACTGGATGACCAGTAGTCGATCTTAATAGAGATTTACTAACTAAAAAACTGTGACATAGCGTGCAGTGATATTTCCAGATATGACCCTGGGGGGGTATAAAAACAATATAATGTCCCAAAACCTTACTTAAATATAAAATTGTGCGAATGCGAATTGCAATAATTAGAGCAGACGCCACCATAACATTTTCATTAGTATTTTTATATTAAACATAAATAGGTCGAGGCAAAGCTAGTTTCATATACTGTAGGTGTTAAAAAAATATATAATATTCCTATAGAACAGAGAAGTTTGTTAATTAACACATGTTTATTAATAAATTACTCGAGTTATTAGTAAAAAATTTTTTAAGTACATTTTTAATTTTTAGTTTAGTTTGAGACCCGTGGAGGATATATCCTCCTTATCACCCCTGTAAATACGTCATTGATAATGTGTGAAGTTTTACCATATGCAGAATTCTACGTTTTTTAATTTCTCTGTTATACAGGGTAGCCAAAAACTAATTTATCAAACTTCGAAGATCAACAGAACACCTCAAAATGGCAACACATTTTAACACGCTTTTATTAGCTTCACTTGTATGTTTGTTTGTTTGTTTGTTTGTTTGTTTGTTTGTAACAGACTCTTTGGACTCGATTTTGACCCACTTTAAACGGACAGATTTAATTGAAACTTTGTACACTTACGAAGCACCGGTAACAATACAATAATTTGATAAGTTTATATCATTATCCTGATCAGGATCGCCAGTCCTTTCCTCACGTATCCTCTGCGTGAGAGCAAGAGGCTTAATATTGTAAGTATATTCCGTGATTCTCAGTTCGGTCGTTGGCCGAGCGGGCAAGTCTTAGTCGACGCGAAACGACGGACTCCTCGGGCGTGAGTTCAAATCCCATGGCTGAAATAAAAAAATATTTTTTTTTCAGAAATATCTGTTGGATCGTAATATGTTATAATATCAGCATCAATAAGCAATATAAATATAGTTTAAAAAAACTACAAAACACGCTTTCATAGCACATCAAACTAAAAAGTGAAAAATAAATATAGTTTAAAAAAACTAAAAAACACGCTATTAAAGCACATCAAACTAAAAAGTGAAATATAATTATTAATATAAACTGAAAACAATAATGAACGAAAAATACTAGTATTATTGTGAAAAAAGCGTGGGGCGCTTTGTGCCATATTTTTCGTATATCGAGCAACCCACGCTTTTTTCACAATAATACTAGTATTTTTCGTTCATTATTGTTTTCAGTTGATATTAATAATTATTTTTCACTTTTTAGTTTGATGTGCTTTAAAAGCGTGTTTTTTAGTTTTTTAAACTATACTTATTTTATTTTTGAATACCAAACCCTTTCCGAGTATTAAACAGTCAAAGATGTTTCGATAGAATCACATTTCCCGAAATATCTCTGAAACTACTGAATTAAGTAGTTTCAAATTTATCATTATTGCATTGATGTTCATGTACAGTGTTTATTTTTAGGCAACAAGGAACGATTTATTACTTATAACTTTTGTCTCAGTAACGGAACTAAATATTTATAACACGAAATCAAGGTTTTGACTCTTATCCTTTTTTTACTTCATTTCATATCTCTTATCATTATCCTACATAAATGGGTCAAAGTTAGAGGTGTTAGATCTGTTAGCATATTAATAGAACATAACATAATGAATCATCGCGTCGATAAACATAATATTATGTTTGCGAAATTTGAATGCTCGTAAAAAACTATAAATATACGTTCCAATTTCCACTAATCAATTTTTCATACCTTGTGAGTATTATGTCACTATAAAATTGAAGGTACTAAGAATCAGTCTTTACGGAGATATTCTTCCTCATAGAATGAGACCTGTTAATCATTTTTTTTCTAGAAGAAAACCTAAATCACATGGAATGGCATGCTGCCTCACCAGATTCCAATCCAACAGAACTAAGAAGGCAAATAAAAAGTTGCAAAGAACTACCAAAAAATCTTGTTGAATTAGAAGATATTGTCAGAGAAAAATAGAATAGGATTCCACAGTTGACAATATTATAGACAGTATGCGTTGTCAAGCAATCGTGCAGGCTAGAGGCGGACCTACTCGTTACTAGTAAAATTATTTACTTGCCCTGTTTGTCAAATTATAATAATTTCTTGTTGTACTTGTTGTTGTTGTTGTTGTACTTGTTTGCTGTAGTTGTAGCTGTTTGTTATCTTTAATCGACTTGAAATTAAAGTTTTAATGTTTTGCATACTCAAGTTTTGCATAAGATGGCAATTGAAACAAGTTAGAAAAAATGCATAAATGCATAGGAAAATATATTATTTTCTTAACATACCTATACATTACAGATATTTAAAACTAAAAAGTGTTATAGGAAAAGCCCTATCATACACATTTTTCTATCATCACGGGTAAAGCCCACAGCTGCATTTACAAACATGTAAATATACACCTACTAATTAACTGATCTGTAGGAATTTAACCAAGAAACAAAAACATATGAAAAACACAAACTATGTAGGAAAGAGAACGACAATTAAAACAAAATCATCGAAGCAGTTTAAAAGTTATAACAGTTTTAATTTGGTGATGATCCACTTAAATTCAAATTCATTTGAATTTGAGTTTAATATTATTTGGAGGTGTTCAATCGATTATCAAAGTTTCGCAAATTACTTTATGGACACCCTGTATATTCTAATAAAGATGGCATTGTTAGCATATCTCGTGCATAGAAGCAGGGTTGGAAAAAATCATGATTTTTTTAAAAAATCAAATATCAATGATTTTTATTTAAAAAAATCAAAAAAAATCAGGTTTTTTTGATTTTTTTTGATTTTTTTCAGTTCTCTAATTTTTTAAAAACGATTTTTCTATACACTATTTTTTGTATTCTCTAACTACCAATTTGCACATATAAATTATTCATGTCACTGGAAAAATTCTCTATATGGTCTATATTTTCATACAAACAATAAAAAATCAGCATTTTCCTGTTCTGACAAGCTTGGTGGTCGGATTCATTAATTTCATAGATGCCGAGGCGACGCGCGACTGAAGTGTAAAATAAAAATGAGCGGAAGAAAGAAAGACGAAATTTGGGATTATTTTATAAAAAAAAAAACAGAAAAAGGAAAAACCAGTAACAGAGCGGTGTGTAAAAATTGTAAAAAAGAAATGCAAGGACTTGTTCAAAGATTAAAAGGCCATCATGAAAAGTGCAGGAAGTTGATTTAACTGCAGGTATTCTAAATCTAAATAACTGTTTATTTTATTTGAGGAGATCTTTATAATGCACATTTAAGAAGGTAACTTTTGTTTTATATGTGTAACCTAACTGTTCTTTTCTTCTTTTTATTTGATTTTTTTTTCAGTTTAATTTGTATCTAGCTTTTAAATAAACTATACTTTTTATTTGAATTTTCTGAAGTTTTATTTACTGACTTTACACAACTTGATTTAAATCATGATTTAAATTTAAAAAATCAGTTGATTTATTTCATGATTTAAATCACGATTTAAATCAAATTGATTTAAATCGTCGCAACCCTGCATAGACGTGAGGAATTTTAAAGTATTTTAAAATGGTATTTGAGGTTGCGATGACCCTCACTAAATGCACGTTGATGTCTTTAGGAAAGGCTATCAAAAACTACTAATCGGAATTTAATAAACAATATAACCACATATGTAGGAAAATACAGATGGACATGGAAATATTAAAATTTCACTATTCAGTTTTATTCGCACAAGAACAAAGAAATATTTTAAATGTGTTAACTATTACCACAATGCAATAACTATTTACAAAACTGTATAATTTTTTTTCACCTTTGGTTATTAAGCCATTGTCATATAAATTATTTAAAATTGTTTTTAAAATAAACCTCTGCGCCAACAGGACTAATCATTTTGGTTGGTATTTAAAGAAATGTTTTTTCCTATTCAAAAATGTCTCACGCCAAAAAAAAATATTAATTTGAAAAATTAAACTTAAATATCAAATATCTCAGATAATTAAGAGCTGACGTGTCGGAATACTCTCTGATTCGGTCCTCAAAACTAGGTGAAAATTTCTTTAACCCATTTTGTCCCAGTGGTGCGCTGACGCACCACATATTTTATGATTTTTTTTGTTAAATTCAGTAAATATTTCTGCATATCCATTTATAAATTTTATTATTATCAGTATTAGAGAACTTAGTATCGTACGAACTGTTGATTTTAATTTTAAAACAAAAACTTTATGATACCTCAAAAATCAAGAAAAACGCTGCATAATTTTGTGTCAAAGGTTGAAGTGAATCTAAAACAGTAAAATATTTTATTTTTGGAAAGTATTGTCATTTTTGGTAGGTCTATAATATGTAGATTACATGGTAGAAAAGATACATTTAAAATATAATATAGATTATGGTTTATTTTTATTAAATAATTACTGGTGCTTGAACGGACCACTGGTTTTATCTATGAAATAAAACCAAGCTATTGCCAGCCTCGACAAGTCAGCCTATGTAGCGTAAACAGTCGCCGATTAGTGTGTTGTTTAGTATTTGTTTGTTTCTTGTGCAGTACACGTGATATTTAATTGAAATCAGTAAAATATGCCGTTTTTGAGGAAATTAGAAGCGGCTCTGGAAGAGATCCTTACGGATTTGGAGAATAATGATGAATTTCGTATTACTCGTATTTACGTATTTTTATATTTTATAGATACAACTCATTCTAGCCTTGGTCTTAGCGGTGACGTTGTCATGAGTCTACTTTCTGTTGTGGATAAGCCAGCGAATCACCAAATTTTTTTCAACAACTTTTTTTCGTCAATCAAACTCTTCGTACATTTAAAAAATAATGGTTATTTTGCCACCGGTACTATCCGCGAAAATAGGACAAATAAGTGTCCAATCGAAAATTGCAAATCATTTGGTAAAAAAGACCACGAGTCCCATATTTCAGCATATGATTCTGAATCAAAAGTTTCTATTGTCCGTTGGCACGATAATTCGGTTGTAACGGTGGCAAGTAATGTTTACAGTGTAGTTCCTGTTCAAAATGGTAAACGCTATAATAGAAAAGAACGAAGAGATGTACAGATACCCCAACCTTATGTAATTGCCCAATACAATAAATATATGGGTGGGGTAGATTTACACGACAACGGAATTGCTAAATATAGATGCCAAGTATTTGGGAAAAAATGGTGGTGGCCTTTATTTTGTAATTCATTGGATAGCTTAGTCGTCAACGCATGGACAATTTATAATGTCAATGAAAAAAAATTTCCCAGGTAGATTTTAAATCTTACGTAGCCTTGCGACTTTTAAAAACGGATAAAACAATAATTGAAAGGAATCTTGCTTCTGCTATAGATGAACTGCGTTATGATAATACAGGTCACTTCATGATTTCTCATGCCAATAAATCACGAAGGAGGTGTAGAATTTGCCAAAGCCACACAATTTACATTTGTAATAAATGTAATGTACATTTACATACTTCATGCTTTGTACAGTATCACCAAAAATGAAACTGGGTGTTACCAGTGGTGCATTCACGCACCATGAAATATTATAATGTTTTTTTTATTAAGTAAAGTTCTATGTAGAAAATAATTTACGCTTAGTTATTTTATGTAAGATTGAAACTTTCTATGATATATTTTCGTTAAAATTATTAGTTATATCTTATGTGCCTCAAAATAATATTTCATGGTTCCTCCCAGTGGTTCGTTTACGCATCAGTATTTTTTTTATATACGTTAATTTTTTTAATTTTTTTTTGACACAAGGAATGTATTCTTAAGTGTAACAAAATAAATATTTACAAACAAAAATGTTCATTTTTTGAATTTTTCGATGCTTGGGATTTAATGGGTTAATATAAGATTGTCTTTTGTAGCAATCTCAAACATGACAGTTTTCTATTTATACATTTCCGTAGACACGTGACACAAATTACCGTACCAGTCGTTGCCTATCTATCGACAATCCTTGTAGGCCAACCGCAACAAAATTCCAATTTAATCTTCGTTAATTCCAAATTAATATTTACTTTTTCAAAATTTGTTTATAATTATTTCACAACACTGACGTAGTTTTCCATGAAACACTAAAACACTATATTCTGCACTCGTAATGAGTGCAGTATACAGTGTTATCTTTACATCAAACGTCCCAACCCACTCCAGGACTATAATTATTATTCATTGAAAAATTCATTATATCTTGTAAGTAAACAACTTTTGGATCAAATTAGAAATTGTTAAAAATCAAAAATTAAGCGGTGTGACATAGCCGCCCAACAGACAAATTATCAAGGGTTTTTGAGATTGGAATTTTCCCTTCCTTGATAAATAAAACGCATCAGTGAAATATCTTTTTAATTATAGTTTTTTAATTATTTTTATCAATTATTCTGTATGCTATTTTGTTATTTTTAACGTAGGCATAAGTTTTTAATGACATGTATTAATTACATCTTTTTTTAATTTAGGATAGGTGTTAGAATTTTAAGGGTCAGTTTTTCCATCTCCCATTAAATTTATGTGGCACATAAATTCCATGGATACAATTATTGATACAATCGTATTCAAGGAAGTTATGCACCAAATTAATTTAATGGTAGATGGAAAAACTTTTAGATATCAAATCGACTCCATCCACGTCCTGCCCGTCAATTAGAGTTATGATATATTCATATTTTATCTATTATATTGATATTTTGTCTACTTACCTCGTCTCTAAGGATTGACCAGTTCGTACAAAAATCTACAAAGTAATTGGATGCACATTTCTCACAGTTCAACAAAATAATGCCGGATTCTTTTACTTTTCTTCTTGTATTATTACTTTCTTTTTCCAAAACTTTTGCAAAAAAAAAATTTAAATAATTTATAGGACAAGACATAATTGAATAAAATGTTATGTCAGTAACTGAACCCATTCAAGCTATTTTAACCCTTCAGGACTTCACTGAAAATATTCTTCCAAAATTCCAAATTCTCCACTAATTGCCTTATGTGGAATTGTAAGGGCCTTCGTGCCAATGATGTTAAAAAAATTGTATGTACCAATAAAATTGAAATCGCGCTATTAATCGAAACTAACCTGAAAGCAGAGCAAAAACTGAAAATAAACAACTATTTCTTTTACAGATCCGATCGAGTTGGGTGTAGAGGAGGCGGCGGCGCTTCCTTACAAGGATAGTCACGCCGCGGCGTGACTATCCTTGTAAGGAAGGACGTCCCCCACATTCTAATAACGACGCAGAACTTAAGTATGAAAAATATTAGTATTCAACTGGGTGATGGTATCACTTTAACTACGGTATACAACCTGCCCCTAAACCGAATTAGAGAGAATTCCTCGATCTCCTATGCTCATGCCCGGCTGACCTTAGAAAGGCGAATATCAGCTTGGTCGATAAACCTAGTGTTTCTATGTTCTTATAGAAGACACCATACTGGGGTTTATCGACGTGCTTCCGAAACAGGTTTTCCTGTTCGGCAGCTCTAATTCGGGCTTTCAGACGATTTGGCAGAATTTCAGTGACTGACTCTACATCAGCACCTCGTCGGCCTCCTCGCCTGATGCCAAATGCGAGACTGAGTTCATCTGCTGCTCTTTTTGCTGCCTTGAACAATCCTGCTCCCACTCCTACAGTTTCGTGATGTTTTACAAACTGTAAGAGGGGGATCTGAGCTCCTGAGGATGTTACATGCCATACTCAGTACTACTCTGCCATGTGTACACTCCAGGCTCAAGAGTCCTCTGCCCCCCGCGTTGACGTGGGAGGTACACACGAGGAACGGACGATCTAGGATGAATAATTCTGTGAATATTCATCATCTTGCGGGTATCTCTGTCTAATTGGCGCAGCTCATCTACCGTCCACTTTACTACTCCGAAGGAGAAGAGCAGAACAGGAATGGTAAGCATATTAGTTGCAGACACCTTGATCTTCCCCGAAAGTTCGGAAGACCAAATTTTTCGGAGACGGTGTCTGTACTTACCGCGGAGAAAATCCTTTATTTGTGTTACATCCTAGATGTGCCTTTGTTGCACCCAGATATGTATAGGTCTTTCCAGCTTCCAGATGTCTTAGGATGCTTCCGTATGCGAGCTGCGCATATTTAGGGAATTCCCCCGCATCGTTCTCTCTTAAGGTGGACGACTGCACATTTGTCCAACCCGAACTCCATACCAATTGCCCGCGTATATTCTTCGACCACCCTAAGAGCGTTTTGTAGTTCGCGCCCTCCGGAGGCATAAAGTTTAAGATCATCCATATAAAATAGATGGGTGACCTTATGCCTTCAGTCGCTGGGTGGTCCACATTGATATCCGCGGGTCTGGCGGAGCCCAACAGACAACGGCAGCAGTGAGATGCAGAAGAGGAGAGGACTCAGGGAGTCACCCTGGAAAACTCCTCTCCTAAACGCCAGCTCTCGTGACCCGCTGTGCACCTGATTTTATGGTGAAGCGAGTCTTCCAGAGCGGCAGCAGCTGTTCTATGCATCTCACTAGTGGTGCTGGTACTGCAAGACATTCGAGCAAGTACAACAATAGCTCATGTGCTGTTGTATCAAATGCCTTCCGGTAATCAATCCAGGCCATCGATAGATTCCTCTTGTATTACACAGAATCCTGTGTAATACAGCGGTCCATCAGCAGGCTGTCCTTGCATCCTGTCATGCCCTTCTTGGCACCACGCTGTTCGTGTATCTTCTGGAAGACCGGATCAACAGACCTCAGTGTCCTAGCATACAAGATATATGTAAATATCTTGTAGCAGGAGTTGAGGCAAGTGATCGGCCTATAATTCCTCGGGTCGGAAAGATCCCCCTTTTTGGGGATAAGCACAGTACGTCCCTCGACGAACCAGTCCGGAATCTGCTACCCCTCGTTCTACCATCAGTTGAATGAAAACTCGCGCCAGACGGCGGTGAGTGGAAGGAAATTTCTTCCACCACCAGTTGTTAATGCCGTCTGGGCCAGGGGCAGCGAAGTTCTTGGTACCAACAAGTTCTTGTTGGACTTCTTCCGTACTGATTGCCGGGCATACTTCTTCTGGCTCTTCAAGATGTCTGTGGCACAGAGCCTCGAACTGTGCAATTGCTGGAGTGTCGCTATTGAATGGACGCGTCGTTTCGTAGATTCCCTTCCAGAAGGTTTCGACATCTTCTACAGTCGGCGGATTATCTAGAACACGCTGTGGCTCTTGAAAGAGGCGGGAAGGATTCATGCGGAACAAATTGTTTTGTTCCATACTCCTCACCCGCCTCTTCAATGTTTTCTTTATCGCCATGAGCGCTCGGATCCTATCTAGGCAGTGCTGCTTGATCGTAAGCATCACTGTCAGATTTAGGGTATGGTGTTGACGTCTTAATCCGGCTGCTATGCGCCGGATTCTGGGAGTAAATACTCTACCAGTTGTCTTATATTCCACCACACTCTGGATCTGAGAAGCGTGTTGTCTGGCCTACTGTATCTTGCCCTCGATTTTTGTACACGCCGCTTGGCTTTCTCGAGCCCGTGATTGGTTTATCTCTCACGGGGGACGAGTTGCTTCGCGGCGTTGTACACGGCACAGTTGATTTGCCAGATGTCTGCATCTTCCGGAATTTCCTCTTCGATGACCGCATCCATTCTAGCCAGGTCTTGTGGTCTTAGGCTAACCCTTGTCCTTAAGTCTACATCGGCGAACTCTAATGGATGTTCCCTATCAGCTGATAATTGCCGCGGTGGAACTGCGGCTGGTAGTTCTTCCAGCTGACGGGGTGCCCCTACGTAATCTGTCCTGCGCAAGAAGGATACTTGGTCTCTCAGGTGTTGTTTAGAGAAGTCGCGATGCTCTGGATGCATTTCGCACCAAAGTGCATGCAATCGCGCCATGTATCCCCTTCACTCAGGTTCGCTACTCTCGCAGCAGGTCAGCAAGTCATCCTTTAGTTCCCTCGTCCACTTAAAGCGTCCATGTACAATTGCGTTGTTGTCATCGTTTGGACCGTCCGGTAAGGCCCCTCCCATTTGTCCTTGACCTCCATCCGACTGAGGTCGATTGTGAGGGGCCTTTCTTAGGTTATAAGTAACCCGAGCAGTAAGAGTACCAGGGTGGTTAGCACTGGTACCCCCAGCCGGCATTTGTCAGGCAGAGTTGCCTCTGCCTTTCCAGAGTGCACCAACGCG
>JANEYF010000583.1:0-256870 GCA_029963845.1 Rhamnusium bicolor | reverse complement strand
TATTTATCTAATTCTATTGGAACAAGAAAAAAATTGTCGCTAAATAATGGGCGTTGAGATAAAATTTGGCAACACTGCCAGAGCCATAGACATTATTATATGTCTATGGCCATAACTTTCGCATACAGCTAGCTTCGTCAGCGGTTCTCAAACAATTTGATGTATTATTTAAAATATTTTTTTTTTTGCCACTTCTGAGGAACTTTTGCTAAGGTAAATTTTTAGCAATCGACTTCTTTTACCAAGTACTACCTCCCATTAAAAATATATTCCCAAGTTCGTAAACACCCTGTATATATATATATATATATATACAGCAAATAGAATAGGACCGAGAATAGTTCCTTGTGGAACACCAAGTTCCTCCGATATTGTGCCATTATATTTGACTCTGTGATCTGTTACTTAAGTAATTTTTAAAACAACTCTAAAACATTATTCCTTAATCCTATTCCATTCAGCTTAGAAATTAACAATCCTCTACTTATAGTTTCAAATGCTCTTTTCAAGCCAAGAAATATAACTACTTATACTAATATACTTGATTATCCCCCAAACATTTAATCCACTTATCACATATATTTATAATGGCCGACTCACACGAATGATTTTTGCGAAAAAAATACTGGTTCTCCACTATTACATCATTTACATCACAGAAAATTATGAGTTGATCTTTAACCGCAACTTCTAAGATTTTTTCAAATATGGTAACTTTGTTTATGGGTCTATGTCTATGGTCTTCACATTTTGTCGAGTTTGATATCTTTGGCACTGGAACCACATAAGAAGTTTTCCATTTGCCAGGAAAAATAGCATATGACAAAGAAGCATTTACTATGTCCAGAAATCGGTCTCCCATTACTTCAAACGCATCTTAAATGACTTTAGTAGAGATCATATATTCAGTATCCGTAGTCTCCTTTAGCGAATAAATTATTTCTCTTAATTTCTTCATTGTTAACATTTCAAAGTTTTCAAAGGTATTATTGTTCTCTACATAATCAATATTATAATTTCTATTTTTTTGAAGACTAATGGATCTCACTATATGGTCTATACTATTAATAAAATACAGATTAAATTTTTCGGCGATAATACTCTCCTCGACTTCTAATTCACCATCAAAAGTCATGTTATCACATATTTTTCTTCGCTTTTTCGGGCAGCATTCTCTTAAGTTCTTTTCATAGTTCAGCTCCTTTTTTGTGTTCAATTGCGTTTTTATAAAATTCTTCCTTACTTTCTGTTATCTTACTTGTAACTAAATTTCTCATTTCTTTATATTCACCCCAGTCCTCATCACTATTGGTTGTTACAGCTTTTTTTGTACAGCTTATTTTTCATATTAACATGTTCTTTAATATCCCTGTCTATCCATCCATTTCCATATCTGTCTGTAAAATTTTATTTCCTTAATCCGTGCAATTTCATTTATTTTATTTACATCTACAACTAGTCTGTCAGACATTATATTTACATCTGTTATATCACTGTTCCACTGAGTTTCCCTTATTTTGTTTTGAAATACCTCTGTATTATAATTTTTATTCATTCTAATTTTTTTTCTTTATATTTATTTGCATCCTTGTGTGTGTATTCCAATTTTTAAGATGTTATGATCACTTATTTTTGGAGTTAGCCAATTTTCATAGTTTAATTCTTTCACATTTGTAACTATATAATCTATCAGGGAGGAACTCAACTGTGTTATCCTTGTAGGGGTATTAACTAACTGGTACAAACCATTTTGAAATAGTATATCTTTTATTTTTGATCCATAAAATGTGTCTTTAGAATAGTCAATATTGAAATCACCATTTTCTAGAATAATTTTAACTGCTTCGTTAAAATGTCTTCTAGTCCAGGTTTTTCAATGCCCAGTTGGCAAATTTAGCCATCGATTAGTGTGTAATGGGTGAATTATATGGGCCGACAGGTCACTAACAGATAATTTAGCTAACCAAGCACTGGAAAACCGGACTTTAAACTAAGTCGTCTTTTCTTTTAGCAGCTATTGTCAAATGAATTTTTCATTGCCTGGATGTATGAATGTATAGTTTATATCAAACTTATTTGCAGCATAAAAACTGTCGGCTTCTTTGACGGCGGTCAAAGGATCAAAGAAGCCGACGCTTTTAATGTTGTAAATAAGTTTGAAATAAACTTACAGTTTCTAACTTACTAAACATTAAAATAATTTTTTTTAATCGAGAATCCAACTGTTTCAGATTTTTTCTGTAAACTGCAATTATTATGTGGTGCATCAGTTTTAACAGTTAACTGAAATATTTATCTCTTGTTATATACCACTGCAATAAAATAATAAAAATAGAACAATAATTTACACTTTTTACACCTGTTTGCCAAATTTTTAGTGTTCATTTTTCAGGATCGCGTGTTAAACCAACTAATTGACATATAATGATATAATAGACATATACAATTTCTGATATAATGTGGGAGTCGCATTCGAGAAAGTTTATTGACAGATGTGAATATCTGAAGAATTATATAATGGATTTGGCAGTGTTCTAATGAGTCACCTACATCAAGTGCGATAAAACAAATTTTGCACATTTCACGAACGATTTAAAATCAAAACAAACATCATGTCATTGGGTCATTAATCGACTTGTATATGTATGTGCATGTAAGTTATTTTGGATAATAAATGTTTATTAATGTTAAGTTTATTCTGACTATTTTAATAGTCTATATAATAGAAATTAAATTAAAACCCATATGGTCCCACTGTACCCGTTTGAGTACAGCTAATCACCCACAGGCAAAATGCCCCTGTGGCGGCATCTACCGGTTTTCATCAATACTGCATCGGTACGGTAGTGACCTAAAATATCTGAATAAGTGATTTTACAGATTTTTAACAAGAGGGAGCTATATCTTGATCTTTTAAAACAGTTGTTGCACGGCCAACATTTTTAGCAACTGTCAGTGATAGTTTGTGTCCACTTTTTTGTAGTCTACATCATATTTCCGTAGTTCAGTGAAACTTTTTTCGTTCCTAGGTAGGTAGGTAAATGATTTATGCATACTGTAATAATTTCCATTATTTTGCATAGTAACACCATAGTAAAAAAGAACAGTGTACTTGTTTGAGTACATTGGGCACATGCAGGGTCTAATTCCACTTTCTTTTTCTAGGTGTTGATACGTCATTTTTGTCATGGATAATGACGAATTTCAACCCGTAAGTGTTCATTCTATGGTAAGCGTTACAAAACACTTTCAGCTGCAGCTGACGATATTGCCAGTAGTAGTAGTCATAATGATGCAGATATCGTTGTTATTCCTCCCGATGTAGATGTCCAAACTGACGAAGATGAAATTGACGAGGACAATTGTGCTACTTCGTATTTACCAAATGACGTACCAGAGGAGATTGAGGTTCATTATGACGATGACGAAGACGTCTATTTGACACAGAAATATTCGAATATATAATAGAACAAACACATCTATACGCCGCTCAGAAAAACAACCACACATTCTCTCTTCCTGTAGAGGATTTAAAAATATTTATTGGAATTCTGCTTTTTTAGTGGTTATCATAAAATACCAAGAGAGCGGTTGTACTGGAGTCTAGATGAAGATGTAAGTGTTCCAATTGTGTCTAATGCCATGTCAAGGAATCGTTTCCAAGAAATAAAAAAATTTCTTCATTTTTCCGATAACACGAAATTGGATAAAACCGACAAGATGTATAAGTTGAGGTCTCTTATGCAGAGGCTCAATAAAAATTTCCAGAAGTGGGGTATTTTCCATCAAAATTTGTCTATAGATGAGGCTATGGTGAAATACTTCGGGCATCACTCCTCCAAACAGTTCATCCGTGGAAAACCAGTAAGATTTGGATATAAGGACCGGATGCTTTGCAGTTCAAGTGGTTACTGTTACAAATTCGACACTTATTGCGGAGCAAAACCAATGAAAGACACTGATACCCACGATAGAAGCAAGTCTTCGTTGCCTCTGGGTTCTCTGGTAGTTTTGGATCTTCTGGAATGCGTTTCTCAACCCTCGGACCATGTGTTATTTTTTGATAACTTTTTCACAAGTTATCATTTGATGCAAACCTTGCGTGAACGTGGTTATAGAGCAACTGGTACTGTACGTGAAAATCGTACAAAGAAATGTCCCTTACCTTCAGTAAACGCAATGAAAAAAGATGAGCGTGGTGTTTTCAACTATATATGTGATAAAACTAGTTCTGTATTATTTGTGCGCTGGAAGGACAATAATGTCGTCACGACGGCTACTAACTATGACACTATCGAGCCACTATCAAAAGTTAAACGCTGGTCTTCAGCAAAAAAGGAGAAAATTGATGTGCCGCAGCCCCAGCTTTTTTCCAAATACAATGCATCGATGGGTGGTGTTGATCTTTTAGATCAAGCTGTAAACAATTATAGAATCAACATTCAGGGAAAGAAATGGTGGTGGCCCCTGTTTACGCATGCTAAACGTATCAGTCGTAAATGCTTGGAGGATACAAAATTTATCCTGTGAGAAAAATACTGATTTGCTGACATTTGTGCGAAGTATTGCACGACATTACCTCAGATGTTTTGAAAAATCCAGTATATCGAAAAGGCCTTCTGGATCCGTTCCAGTTAGCATAAAAAAACACGAAGGCGGTCACTTCCCAGCAAAAAACGAAAAACAATTACGATGTCGGCAGTGCCATCCTCGAGCACGTTGGAGATGTATCAAATGCGATGTTGTCCTTTGCATTGAGCGCGACTGTTTTATAAAGTTTCACAACTGATAATTTCAATGAGTACCATGTACAATAAAATTACATTACTAATAATGTCATTTTTATTGTTTAAGACCTCACAAGTGCTCACTGTACTCGTTTGAGTACATATTTTTTTTCTAAGCTTTGTTTATGAATTTTTTTAAAAACACAAGTTCATTGTGTCGAACTAATGTTGTTTTACTAGTATATTGTAAAATTTTTCAAAATTAAGAAAAAAAATTGCGTGGGATCATATGCGTCGTTCAATTTACATATGATGCCGGTTGTCACGTTTCCCTGAAAAAACCCGACTGTGCGCCACATAGAAATAAGGATTCACTTGCAATTTATCCAACAATTTCCATTACAGAAACAAATTGCCTGAAAACTGAGATCAATTGTTGAAAAAACATCCAAAATGCATAAAAAAATAAGCTTGTGGAAACTCTACAGAATGTGTTTTTCTAATAAATTACTATAATAATGCAATTTTTCTGCCTGGTGCAATAGATTGTATTCTACAATAACAATTTTTAGAATAATTTTAACCACCCTGCATCAAGGAAACGAAGCAAATCCGGACCTATGTTCATAAAAACTTACTTTTGTCTTAGTTAGTAGTCACTTCTCTAATTTGCACAGCTTATTTTTCGAACACCCTGTATATTTGTGGGCTCTTTTATTACATACTATAACGGTTTTATTACAAAATAGTGGTATTGTATACGTGATAGTTTTACTTATCACAAAGGAATATTCCCAGTCATTTATAATGGGGCTCTTGTGATATAAGGCTCGTCTTCACTCAACATAAAACCACAATAATAGTTCACTACAACCGAAAATGAAAACAATGGTCTAATTTTAAATAATGTGTAAATTTACTTTGGGTCAAATTACAAGCAAATTTGATGGCTATATTACTTTATTAATACGAAAAGTAACGTTTGTAAAACATCACTAAATGAAAACACTATTTTGCATGTACTAAAAAAATATATAGACATCAGATTTGCTTGTGACGACCTAAAAATTTACATTCTATTTAAAATGATACCACTGCTTTCATTTTTGTGTATGGTTATGGTGAAAACGCTGCTTTAGGAGTTCGGTGTATAACTAGATTCTGGTGCTCAAAATAATAATAAAAAAAAGGTTGTGTTATTTGGGCATTTTTATATATTGAACACTACGTTTGCGTAAAGATAGATAATATTATCAATATTCTCTTAGAATTTAGGTGATTGATTATTAGAGCCCGGATCTGAATATTATATGACGTCAATATCAGGGGTGGATCCAGGAAACCAATACATGCTCAGAAATGATAAACATATCACATGTACCAGATTAATAGGTATATTTTAAGCGCTGTCCAGCCGCCTTTATACACAAATTTGCATCCGTTACAAATTAGAGATGGACTGCGTGGAACACTTTACTGATTTGATTCATTTGAATCGGTCAGGTTAAAGATCCGCTCGAACTGATTCGGTCAATTGTTCCGTTTAACTAACGTGCTGATGTAAGACGTGTCCCGTCCCGAGTCTTAGCGGCTTATCTGGGACACTGCAACTCATACTCATAATACGCATCATTGTTCTGTGATCCACACATTTCACACCCAGTATCCACCCACACTCTAGTTTAGTGTTTGACTGCATGACTTGCGTACGTGCGTACTTTGTTTAATTCTCTAACAATACCAAAGTATTTTACATACTTTTAAGTATATGTAATACTAGGTACTCTCTGAACAGTCGGTTCCGGTGCCAACGGCGACATTTAGAACGAAACAATTACATTACATAACTACGAAAAATATACGAAAAACATTTTTTCACCGAATCAGGAACACAACTAGAAATCATTGAAATCCCGATTCACAAAACACAAACAGCAGTTTCATGTGTAAATAGTTGGTCGGTCCTCGCTATGATATCTGCAAGTGCGGAACAGTAGGATCCATTCAGATTGGAATCAATGATTCGGATCTTTCGGTCACTAAAATGATTCGTTAAAACTGAACGGAACGTTTCTGAACGACACATTCCTATCATGTACACTAGCCTATATGTGTTTGTCTCCGAAACAATGTCCGCTTTAATTTCGTTGCGCACGGACGATATATAATTTTTCCCTAATGTGGATTCCGCAGGCACCGTAACGTCATTGTACTTTCCACTAACACAATTTTACAGAAACTGTTTAAAATGAGGGTTATCTAGTTTAGTCCATGGAATGTTATACGCCGTCATAATTTTAACTAAATCTAAATTGAATTGTTTTTGTCTTTCAGTAGCACTCATACTACCATTCACACGTGTTTTATAATTTTCGATTGCTGTAAAACATATTTCACTGTCTATGACAGTATTTTCTCACAAATATTGCACCGAAGGTCTGTGCCATCAAACTCTAATTCTGGGAAATCCTTTATCAATCGTTCTACAGTAACTCTTTGAGAGACAAGTGGATGAGACACTTTCAAAATGTTCTACAATATTTTCCGCAGTAAAAAGTATGCATACTACAGCCGCGGCATTCACGCGTTGACTACTGGAATTAGATTAGACTTTTAACGTACTTTAGACCAGACATTTAATTAAGTGGGGATTGACCTAGACAAAATGCCCTCTTTTTATTTTCTACATATGCCTATTTTTAAATTACTATTATTTTGTACTTTAATGTAGAAATCGGGAGGTAGCGATAAATTCCAGAGACGACTTTTACGTAGATATAATATTATATTGTGAATGAATTGACGTCATTTACCGCTACCTCCCGATCTCTATAAGTTAAAGAAATAATTATTTTTTGTACATGTGCTAAATACCTAAAATAATTATTTCTCTTCATCTGCTTATTTATTTTCTTTGTTATATTAGGGACTGCGTTATTTCGTTGTCGATGTGTAGAAAGAGTGAATTCGTTTTAGAACATCAAGTTAAATTGACTAAAATTTATATCGCTTTATTTTAGATTAAAATACGCGAAATATCTGTTGCGAGTACATCCGTCCCTGAAAATTAGTAATCGGATTCGGGCTCTAATGATTATTTTCACTGATCGACTTGTTCTTATTAAATAATTCGATGAATTCAAATGGGCCTTAGTCAGAAAATTAGCCTTTAAAAATACGCTTTTAAAATGTCGAACCCACAATTCGAAGACACAGTTTTAAAAAATACGTACAGTATTCGAAATGATCTTGCTGATTTGAAACCGGGGGCGCAATGCTGTCTAGGAAAAAAGACTCAAAAAATGTTTTTCAAAAATTTTAGTTATGTTTAAGACAAAAGTTTAAACCACTTACAAGAAACATGTTTAAAACAGTTGTTTTAAACAGTTTAAAACATGTCTTAACACTACACACACTAGTGCGGAAAGTAACTTTTTCCACAGGGCGTACCTACTGTAAAACGTCATTTTCTATGCTGCGTTGCATGTTAAATTCAGACTTTCTACACAGTCGTAGAAAAATTAGTTTTTTTGGTACCGCTATAATACTGTAATAATATAATGAATTTAGCATGAATGTTCCTTTCCTGTTTAATCTGATAATAAAAAGGTTTTTTAAATGAATTTGAATTGATGAATGGTTTTTTACTTTTTGTAAACAATAAAATCGTAACTTTTCAGTTAAAAGATAATTAGGAAACGTATTATTTAAATATCTATGGAAACAAAAGGGTTAAAATGTTATTTTTAATATTACAAATACTAGGCTTCTGACAGCGTAGGTTCGGAAGCAAAAAAAGTTCACACTGATCAATCCACAGAACATCAAAATTACTAAAACGACGAATTATGACTTCGCTAAACGACAATGGTGGCAGCACTACACAGTCAACAAATATATTTATATTGGGGTACGAGGAATTAAGATGAGAGAGAGAGAGACAGAGCAATATGGACCGCCTTGATATACATATGTTGCGCTTATTTACATTTCCTCACTCGAACGGTTTTAAACAGTTTAATACTGTTTTAAACACGTTTTTTCCTGGCAAGGTGTTTTAAACAGGTTTAAAACAAAAAAAGTTTTAAACAAAAAAAAACAGGATGTTTTGTTTAACAAAAAAAAAACCAGATGTTTTGTTTAACAAAAAAAAAACATGTTTTTTATCAACCCTGAAAATTTTATCGTTAGCTTATTTTCCACATTCTCCGATAATGTTTATACAAATCTAAAACTTATTCTATGTAGATTCGTATGGTACCATAATAAAGTCAAAAATGCCACAGAATTTAATTTTGAAACACAAAATATTGCCAGGTAGAATATTAATTTGGTCCTTATTTCTTTATAACCGTTTTATTTAGGATTTTGCTTGAACTCATTCTTTGGCCCCGTACTTATTTATAAATTCTTCCCAATAATTTCTATCCGTATCCATTGTTAATACATTCAGTACCTATACTGCCTTTGTAATAACTTTGTAATGTACTAAGTATAACTATTAGCAACTAGAATACAAAGCAGGCGTAAGAGGAAGTCTTACGAATGCAGGGGGAAAACGGTTGGTCTCACGTAGTATAAATTTTTTTCTGCGCATTACGTTTTAAATGCCTATAAATGGATACAACTTATAAATGGTTTAAACTGTAAAACAGCTACTCCATTTATCGCATACAAACTTGAAATTTAGGGATTTCTCTAAATTGACCTATATAGGTATAGTTTATTTCAAACTTATTTGCAACATAAATGTCGGCTTCTTTGATGGTGGTAAAAGGATCAAAGAAGCTGACGTTCTTTATGTTGCAAATAAGTTTGAAATAAACGGTACATAAAACAGCTACAGTTCGGTGATACATAATATCTACGCAAAGTATGTAATTCCAGTCAATTTATGTTCGTTCCATGGGTGTATGAGATTTTGACACTTGCTTGATTGTATTTTTACTATAGATTTCTAAAATGCCACACGCCATTCCATATCTGCCTGATATGAGACACTTCTAGAACCCTAACAAACACTTTTCAACGCGAGACTACAAATTGCCGGCTAAAACTCGCACGATAGTCTTGGCTGTTTGTGGGGAAGGACGCTCCAGATGCGTGCCATTCCAGCCCAGAGTTTCGGAACGCCCCAACTTTACGCGCGTCCCAAACTCTCCGTGTGTGGCTAGCTATTCCTGCATCAATGCAAGCTGCTTCCGACTCCAATACTAGAGATGGGAAATACAACTCTTTTCAAGGAATCGTATCGTACTGATTCTGTAATACAAAAGTTTTGGTACCAGTGCATCGCAACATGTTTCAGTGTGTACTGTGTGTAGATCGGTTAAAATGAAGACAGCCAACATATTTTCGTCATTTTTAGGAGTAGAGACTCGAATTTTTCCGCAGTCGTAGAACCCCACGAGATGCATCTTTTCTTTTGAGGTACTCAACTCAATTTTAGTTGTAAACCAAGCTCACTGTGACCTCGCGAAAAGGACCAATTCTCGATATTGTGCTTCGCGTTGGAGATATCGAAAAAAGTTATTAAAAAAAGCTGGTCAGAATCCAAGTTTGTCTCCATGTACCGATCTTCAATGCTTCTATGAGTTTCAAAATGCTTTTTTTACCTAATTGACGGAAAACATTTAAAGAAGATCGCTAATTCATTTCACATATTTTTTTAGATATAAACCGCTCTTTCATTCATGCATCGATTCAATTGTATCGCTATCCCGTTGAAGATATCGAAAAACGTCCTTTAAGAAAATAACATTACGCTTTCCGCGCTTATATTATTTAAACAAATTCTATGGCATTTGTTAACAACAATTTTGACTTTATTATTTAAGTTTTTGAATTGCAAAACAATTATTGAAATATGTTTTAAAATAATCTTATGATTACGATGTAAACCCAAAATAAAGCAATTTTCGGCGACAACAAAATTTTTGACATGACATGACATCGCAATATCTTGATTAGAAATCCGCTGGATTATATCAGATAAAATACCTGTAATTATTTTTTAAAAACTGTATCCTCGAGTTCGAGTTCTCACTTCATGATCCAATTTAGGCCTCTAAATTCCCTACAACCATTTTGAATCTACGTTCAGTTGCTTGATTTCCATAATCTCTTAGCAAATGTTATAATCAAAATGCATATAATGCATAATGCATGTTTATTGTATTCCAAACACAAAAAAAGCATGATTATTGATATCGTAGAAATCTGATTGATATTTTAGAAATCGATGACAAGACAAGTAGGTAACCATTAATTATTTCAAGAAATTAATTATTTATGCCATAACAACATAACTACCAATTGAAAATAAACAGTACCTCCTGAGTACTGACTGTGACTGCAATAATAACGCCTCACTCAATTATATCGTTCTGTTTGTTTACTTACTTCATTTCCGTAACACATCATGTGGTGAACTGTGACCAGAGCTTTATACACAACAACCCAATTCGTGTTTTGGGATCTTTCTATAAGTAAATTTGCTAACTGTGGAATTGATACGTTGGGTTCATTTGTACAATGGACTAAATCTGAAACAAAACATAAGTATATTAGTTTTTGCTTTTATCTACTGTAACAAAATAGTCTTGTCAATACATTTAATTTTAATAGTCACATTTTATTTTCTGCAGATTTCATAAAATATTTAATAAGGGATATTTAATATAAATATATTTTACAAATAGTAATTAAAGGCTAAAAGTAATACCTACACACATTCAAAGTCGGACAGCATGAAAAAGTGAGAAAAATTGAAACTAAAATCATTTAGTATCTTTTTATTGGCAAATCGTTTCAATTAATAAAAAGATCTCAAATGTAGAATTTGCCATACCACAAAAAACTAGTAAATAATAACGTTAAAGGTAATAATTTATAAAGAAACAAAGTGCTCTTAAAATTTTAGCTCACATCTGAAAGTCGGACACTCCAGAGCTTCCTAGAAATACACAAGAAATTTAATTTCTAATATTTTGTGGGTCCACCTTTATTGTTGATGACTGCTTGGAGTCGCCGTGGCACGGAAGAAACTAATTTGTTTAAAAAGTTGGGAGATATCTGATTCCACTCATGTTGTAACGCTTGTTTGAGCTGTTCTCGATTAGAAATTTCATGTTTTCGTAATCGAACATGTCGGCCGATTGGGGAGGGGGATCAAGGACATGTGGACAATTATAAATCACCCATTGACGAACACGACGGGCGGTGTGTTTGGGATCGTTATCTTGATAAAGTGAAAACACTGATCCCAAACCAAATTTGTCGGCACTCTGGCGTAAATGTGTTTTTAGAATATCGAGGTTGACGTACTGGTTCATTATTCCCTCTATAAAGTGAAGATTGCCCGTGCCTGCAGCTGAAATACACCCCCAAACGAGAACACCTCCACCGTCATGTTTCACAGTACCCTGGATATTTTGCAGTTTTAGCTCTTCTAAGGGTTTTCTCCAAACTCTTACTCGACCATCTGACCCCCAGATATCGAATTTGCTTTCATCCAGAAATATCACTGTTCTCCAAAAGGCCAGATCCTTGTGTACATACTTTTTTGCAAATTCCAGTCTCTGTTGTTGGTGTTTCTTGGACAAGAATGGTTTCTTTCGTGCAACGCGTCCATGGTAATCATGCTTCCTTAAAATTCTACGTATGGTTTCTGGATTAGAGTCTTTCCCCAAATACATTGCAGTTCTTGCAGCTAGCTTTGGTGCACTAATTCTGGAGTTCTCTTTTACTTGGCGCACTATCCATCGCTCATCCTGTATATTAAAAATGTTTCTACTGTGTTCTTTAGAGTATACTTTTATTTTATTTTCAATGCGACCTTCATTTTTATATCTACGAATGATATCGTGAACTGTAGATTTACTTTTGCTTATTATTTGTGCTATTTGTCTGACAGATTTTCCATCGACATGGTGTTTTATAACCAAATTTCGTATGCCTGTAGAAGTATGAGGTTTGGGTGTCATAATAAGGCACAAATCTAGTAATTTTCTATCGGTTTGCTTTTCTTTCGAGTTCAACACGTTCTGCTGCTTTATCGCACACTTGCCTACCCCCAATGATATCTCGATGACAACTGTCCGACGTTGCACTACGAGGTACTTGCATATCCAAAGAAATTACTTTTGATAATATATGTGTATTGTTCTGTATATTAGGTATTTTAGCTAATAACTTACTTTTCATTTCATGAATGGGTCTTATTATAAATGTATTATTAACTGTTTTATAGAATATCTATTTGTGGTGACACCACCTGTCCGACTTTGAGTGTGAGACACTAAATAGAAGGTACCAAAGTCGTAATCCTCTCACTTTATTTAATTGAAGATTAAATAAAGTTGCCACACACATTTCTTGATGATATATAAATTTGTATCATACAAAGAGAAGTGATTAGATTAAGCTTTAATTGCGGTTGCCCATTGGTAAAAGATTTTTACCAAATAAATTGAAATCCTTCTTGAAGCCGCTTCGCAGACCGGTTTCTAGTTATTGCCTTCATCACTGACGAACGATTTCCATTTATTGGGTAAAAACCTTTTACCAGTGGGCAGTAAAAAAAATAATTATTTATTTACATCCAAAACAAATATGTACAATTGGAATTCTCATGGAATTACCTAGAATTCCCTGTAATTTCATTGAATTACATGGATTCTTTCGGAATTCCTTGGCATTGCGTGCATTTCTTTGAAATTCCCTGGAATCCTTAGCCAAAACAGTGGAATTCCGTTGAATTATTTTGGAAGTAATAGTTTGGTGTACGGATTTTTGACAAGTTCATCCCACGGATTTGTCTGTTACCACTATCAAAATAATGGTTACGAGGAAATACCTGTTTGTTTAGTTATCTTAAATAACAGTACATGCAGTGGCGGCTGGTGGATTTAGGTTATGCCATATCTCAGTATTGGAGCATGGAACCCAAGCAATATTTTAAGGCAGGACTACCAGTACTGAATGAAGAAGTTTTGCAGAAAAAAAATTTACACAATGAAGAACTTAAATTTCAAAATTTCATAACTTTACAAAAAATCTAAATTTTCGAAAACAAAAAAAAAGGGTTCTAAATTTTCCTTCTGATTACGAAAAAAATTATTTTCAGATATTTTACTACTAATGGTCTAGAAGTAATCTGAGTCGGCAGCGCATTTTTGTAACTCAATTTTTTTTTTTCAATTTTTTTCCTGCAAAACTTCTTCATTCAGTACTGATAGTCGTGCCTTAAAATATTGTTTGGATTTCATGCTCCAATATTGAGATATATAGTATAGCCTAAATCCACCAGCCGCCACTGGGTACAGGGCGCTCTTCCATGCTGAAATAATCATCATTAGAGTCGGCATTTAGATCCGCAAATCATAGGCGGTGCCAGGTAGAGAAATACCCAAGTACGTAAGCGAGACTTGTTTACTATTTTAGTCTACTGTTATGAGTCGAGGTGTCAATAACGTAATTTATTTCTCTCCGTTGTATTGTTGATAATTTTATTTTTAGTATTTTATTCTTGACACTAATTTAATAATAAAGTATGTCAGACCTGTCCAAGGGTAAAAAACAGTCATACGCTCATAAAGTGAATAAATTTATCAGTGAATTCCCAGATTTATTCTACAATGGTGCTATAATAATTTGTAAGGTGTGCGAGACTGACCAGATGTGCTGGGACAAATACATAAATTCTGTGCATCATAAAACTAAAAAAAAATGGCGTTCCTTCGACAACACAGTTTATGTTCAAGTTACTCTTAATTCTGATTGCCTGTGATGATCCGCTGCATATACTCGATAAACAACCATTTCAGGAGTTCTGGAATAAATACAATCCCAAGGTGAGGTTACCAAGTCGCACAACGTTGCATAACTGTGTACCAACTGTTAGCGAAGACATTGTAAATAAGATCAAATGTGTACTAAAAAATACACGGCTGTGGTTATGTGTTGACGAGACGACAGATTGTAAAAAAAAATCTATTGTACATGGTATAGTACGTGTACTTAAACCATCATTTCCACTGTTACTAGCTAGCAAAAGACTGAGTGTACTGGCCAAACAATTACGCGGGTGGTGCTGGAGACGTCAGAAAAATTTGACCTGTCAAAACGTCAAGTGTTGATGTTTGTGACCGATGGTGGCGCAACAATGCGTTTAGTAGGCCGTTCTCTTCAGGAACACGATTGTAGATTGGTACTTGTTACGTGTAAAGTGCATGCTTTACACTTTGTGGCAGAAACTATTCGACAAGGTTTTCCAGAGATAGATGCATTAATAGCGAGTACTAACAAAGTGTTTCTTAAATCTCCTAAACGTCTTCGCATTTCATAGCAAGTGTCTCGGTATTCCCGAACCACCACAGCCAATTCTTACACGTTGTGGAACATGGTTGGAGGCAGCATTTTATTATGCTAAATATTTACAACAAATAAAAGCTGTGATACTACAATTCAATCCAGAAGAGGCTGCAGCTATTAAGGAAAGCCAGACAAAATTCGAAGTTATTTCTGTTGAAGCAGCTTTAAAAACTATTCACAAGAACTATAAAGAATTACATGACGCCATACAAAACTTACAAAACAGTGCGTTGTCGTTAGCGGAGTCACTGCAAATAGTGGATGTAGTATATCGATTGCTACACTCTATAGGTGACGCAAAAAATGAGCCACGTTGGAGATAAGTTCGCATGTGTGTTAAAGCAAGACACCGGTTTTACCAGATTAAAACAAATTTGTGATGGTACTAATGGTGCATCTGCAGATCCGTTAAGTGAGTTCAAAGACTATTTTAAGTATGCTTGTTATTACATCAATAGATGCCGAACGGTAGTTCTCAAAATATAAGCATATTTTTTCACCACGTTGAACATTACTCTCGGAGACAACCATAAAAACATACATGATGCTGCACAGTTTTTACACATCTTTTCCAGTTTGTGATAACCAACCTAGTTCAGAGGGTAAGTTGTACATACATTGTTATAAATTGTAACAGTTTATTGCTTTTATTACTAGTTCATTTCTTTTCTTACACTAATTATGGTGCGTATGCCTATGTCCTGCGGCGCATTTTTGCCAACTCTAGTCATCATTCATCAGTCATTTCATTACTGGCATTAGTATTACTATTAGCATTCATACACAAAAAAATATCTGGTAAAACTCCGGTTTAGTATAAAATCTAAAATTTCGATTCCTCTATCAAAATGTATTTTCAATTTGAGAGATATTAAAAAATTACCATTTTACAAGAATAGTTAATAGAAAACTGATATGGTACTGCTAAAACTGCAGCAACTGCCATACATTTTAAATACCAAATGTACTATAATTGAATCGGTAATTTCCCATCAACCACATTTTACAGGAGAAGCAAAAAACTGAATAAAGAAAAAACTGCTATATTACTTGGAAATACAATTTTGGTACAGAATATGAATACATTTAGGTATACTTTTTCAGTATGTACACCCATCAAAAGTACTAAAGTTTTCATAAAAAAAATAATTTGTCTTCTAGACGGAATATATTGGTTCCTTAGTTTTCAGTGTTCCCAGTCTTGGAAGAATGCAAACTGCTAGTACATTATGCAAAAAGTGTTTATTCAAAGTAAGAGGAAATAATATATACGTTATGGAATATAATCAAATTCATTGTCGGATTCAACTGCGTCAACATCATCTGGTTGTCCTGTTGGTCATTCCAATATTTGATCATAGAAAACCTTATACTCTTCAAGAATGCTTCCTTGAACCTGCCCAATTTTCTTACTATTAATTGGCACCATGTTATTGGGATAAACCCTCTCAGAGGGTAGAGATACAGCTCCAACATTTTTCGAAAGGTGAAAAGTATGGGATTCAAGGCCATATATAAAATCTTGTGTAACAACCACTCCTCTATTATTTGCATTATACTTAAAAGCCATAAATGCAGATGGTGCAAATCTAATTTTTTGCTCTTTGGGTACTCTTCTTCCAAAACTTTCATCTGAAAAACAGGTTTTCTTGTAATACTGCGGCCACCACTTATTAAAATCTAAAACTTAGTTATTTTGTAGCAAGAAAACGGAGAAATTTGGGTTTGCCTGCGCCATCACAGATTGGTATTGTTCAGGTACATAGACACAATCATGCTTTAGACTTTATTAGTCCAAAGTCTCTGTCGTTTGGTAAGAATGAATGTACCCTAACCGGAAAGTAGTGGCGTCACTTTATAAAATCGCTTAGTATCTGTGTATTTTTGTTCTGCTCAGGACAGTTGTTGGAGAACAAAAACAGTTCCTTCCTATTATCTAGGAAGGTTTCTATGTAATGAAGTAACGTCGAACAAACTTCATTGGCACCTTTTTTCGCTTGACCCTCATGATAAACATAAAATACAGATTGATTAGTGGTCATATTTTTTATTCCAAAGCAATTCACCCAGAGTTGCCTTAAGTGAATCAGAATTTGTGGCAAGGGCAAGTTCTGCATGAAATCAAAGGGTAGGACTGTTACATCATCACGAGTGTTGCAAAAGTCTATAATAGAAGATATTATGGAACTTTTTTGCTCGTCTCTTATGAACCACTAATTCGGCCTCTGCACTTATTATGGTATTCTGACATAGATTTGGACTTTTTATTTTCCTTTTTACTATCAGTTCTTCACAGGTGATGCATGTGTCAACTTAAGGCCTTCCAAATCGCTGAGAAAATTTTTCTTTAAAACACTTCTAATACTTATATTTAACATCGAGATCAGAATACTTAGTTTTAAAAAGGTTATACATGGTATTTACATCCAATCACGCATCCAGATAGTGAAGACTTTTTCCTGAATAATGGGTTTGTTTCCTAGGAAATGAGAGTATGTGGTCATGAATTTTTTACAGACTGACAGGTGGTTTAGTGTTGGCGTTAGGATGCTGACCACGCTTGTCATGGGGAGTGAGCGAATGACGTAACAAACTTGAAATTCACCTGACACGACCATCTGATATCCCATATATTGACGTAAAAGCTCTTTTGCACACTTCCCGCTTCTTTTCTGAAGTCACAATAAAAATCTTGAAAGTGAAATCTTTCAAGTTTGCCCCATCTTTGCGAGGTCTATGCCTTTTGACAGAGATTTTCTCCATGAGTTGTTGCAAAAAGATGTCCTGTTCATTTTTATTGAGGAATCCATTTATTTTATTAATACAAAAAGTAAGATTTCCTTGGAAAAAAACAATCAAAGCATGCTTTTTTACAACTGCAACAAAAACACTTTATTTAAGACTGTGAATAAAAAAAAGAGCCTACTTATAAGCAAACAAAACTTACTTGCAATTAGATCCTGTACTCCTTTCTGGGACGATATTTCCCTAATAGTTGAAGTGCTCAATACCTTTCACTTTTGCATTTCGTGTTACATTTCTCCTATAAGTCTCATTATTTCGTCTTCTCTTTTTATAGGAAAACATAATTTTCACTTTCGTTCGAACTAGACATTTCCGACAAACACCTTAACGCAGATAAATAACAATAACAACTGTTGAGAACGAAATAAGTAAGCAAGTGTCATTATATCTCATCCCCACCTATATGGCGGCAAATTGTAGCGCTCCGAGCAAAAACATCACGAATTCAGGACTTCAGCTGTTTTAGCATAGATCGTACATTTTTTGGTCTGATAACTTAGTAACGAATTGTGGGACTGGTGTCGCTTTTATTTATAATGTACACTATACACTAGAAGTATCGATTCGTAACAAAAACTCACTTTTGACACTATGGACTCGTGCTGCTTTTGAAATGACCGGTTCAATTATTTATCATTGAAACACTGACATATTATTAATATTAAATTAAGTTGCAAATGTTGGTTTAGTAGACTGTAGAACATACACATGAGATATGACGTCAGAAATATTGTTTAAATTATGAATAATACCTGTTCAAACGCACTTTTATATTCCATGCAGGACTTGTTAAAAAAAATCAATATTTCCCCGCCTGCTATTTAATAAACTAATTTATAAAAAATACGAAAGATACGTTTTGGATAAATGAATACACGCATGTAGGTGTTATGTTATCCAAGGGGGTTTATACTGAATTACACGCTATACAATTTATAACATATCTAGATAAATTTATGAAATGATGGCGAATAATGTAAGAAAGTAAATCCTTGAGCTGGAAATTTCACTTTTATATACTAACAATTAGTGCTAATTTTAATTACGCCTTTGGGGACTGGGGTATTTGGGCCAACAACGGTGCTACAGTGCCGTAGTCGCTTTCATGCTAGTTAAATAATTATTACAAGAAATTATTTTTAATAATTTTTATTGCTGAATTTTGAAGTTATTATTGTTCAATAAATTGCAAATGGTCACAAATGGCCATAGACAAAAAAATGTTCGTTTTTCAATCCTACATCATATTATCCAAAAATGTACAGGGTGTTCCATTTGAAAAAACCTCTGCCAATTACTTGAGGACCAGAACTTCCTCACCGTAGTAAAACTCGACGTGTGGTGGAGTTTATAATAAAAGTAATTTTTTGACGATTCAAAAAGTCACATTTTTTAATGTTTCAAAAAAAGTCACAGTTTGACGTTTCAAAAAAGACACATTGGTGGAATGTCTATAATATTTTTTTTACACATTGGGACCGATTTTACTCCTCAACGAACTCAATCTCTTCGTTGACCTCTAGAATATGTGTACCAAATTTGAAAGCTTTATCTCAAAAACTGTAGCTGCTACCGCGAACCAGACAGACACACATACAGAAAATTTTTTTGTCTGAAATTTTGTGTATCGTCATAATTCGTCGATATTCGTCCAGAAATGCAATAAAAATTTTCAATTTTTTTTTCACGAATACATAGGTAACTTCCTCACTCTGAGGGATGAGGAAGTAAAATTGAGAAAATTCAGTTCAAAAAGTTGTAAATTTAAAAATTCTTTTTGGTCACCCTGTATACTTTTAACAAGTGAAAATAGCTGAGTGTCATCACATAGACGTCTCATAACTGGTACTAACATATTTCTTCTTAAAATCGATAGTTGTGATTTTAGTGGTATTTTTAATATACACGTATAAATGGTATAATTTCAACAAAAGAAATCATTACATCCAAGTGGTTGGGAGAAAGTCAATAATAATACAGAAGTGAAAGGAGACCACAAAGAGGTTTCAAAAAATGTTCTGATATACACGGCATTTCATTTAAAAAAATTTAACTTGACCCTGTAAAATCGTCTTAGCTCACCCTGTATATCCGAAAACAATTTCTGGTTATAAACTTTTTTTGTCTAGTTTACTTATATTTTTAAATCAAGTTTTTAGCTATCATAGAACTCGAGATATCGAAGTCGGACGCACTATTGCCCCACCCTGTATATCGAAATTTTAGGACTTAAAAATGTGATGGTACGGCTGTTGTGTGTACCGTATGTAAAGTAAACTTAATGTCGACTAGCATAACTCATTGGAATGACCATGTATGATCTAGAAAACATGCAGGAAATAAAAAGAACGAATTCTCATATGCGACTTTTGTGTGTAACATTATTTTCATTTTCAGTGTATGTAATACTCCACTACATGTGCTTGAGAAGGAATCGTTCCGTTTATTTTGGAGCAAGTATAGACCATAGTGGGAACTGCCAAAAAGGACAGTACATCGTAAATTAACCCCCATTCAGAAAACGATATAAGAAAAAATGGGCACATAAAAACAAAAAAAAATATGGTTAGCGGTACAGACGAAATGACGGAAGCAATAGTCATGTGGCACGAATTTTACATCCTGGTGGACCGTCGCACAGTGGGGCCTAGGATGTCAAAAGTTGGCAGAAATTCGAAATTTCGAAAAACGCCGTATCCGATTTTTATTATGTGTAATACCCAATGAGTCTGCACATCTATAGGTATTTTATTATCACTAGAAATTGTGAACTACCTGCGATACACCGGTCTAAACTTGTGCTTCCTACGCGTTATTAATAGACGGATTATAGAGAATTTAATAATACTGTTTGTTTTTATTTGCTTATTTCTCGGTGGATTTTACAGGAATTTTTATTTCACCAGGACGTCATTACCCAGTGGTAAGTCTAACAATTTTTATAATATGTAACATTCTATTCACACACGAATATAGTAATGATTTTTTTGTTGAAGCTATTTTTATATCGAAAACCAAGATGTATGATTTAGGAACCTTAGCGTTTTAGTTTAGTTCTCAATGTTTCGGAATTATACTTTTAGTCATTAATGTTAGCTAATAAGATGATCTTTTAGGGATATGGTTAGAAACTTGCGCATGTTTGCGCCAATTTGAACTAGCTTAAGATAAATATGAGTTATTTTTAAATCTTCTTTATGTATATACGAGTTTATATTTTTAAATTTATTCATTTCAGGATCGAGCTCTGATGAACTTTTTCTGACAAAGACATTCCTTACTTGAGTAGAAAAGTTTTTGTTTTTATAAAAGATTTTGAGAAGTAGGTACGGTGTAATATACACAGCGAAAGATTTCTATTTAGTAACTACGCATGGTTTGAAACATCTATAAGTTTTCCCAATTACCCTCCAATAAAAAAGGGAATTATTGAGAGACCTAAAATGTGTTTTTCTAAGATATCTGAGAGAGAACAAAGCGTCAAAACATACAACATACAATAATTGAAAGACCCCATGTTTACAGGGCAACAGACATTGTCTATCGCCCTGTAAACGCGGGGTTTTCAATCGCAGCTACAAATGAGCCACTGGCTTCCTATCGGTGGTGTTCGTTTGTGTCGTTTATGTCTTTTTGCAATCCTGAACGGCATTGCGCCTCCAGATTCAAATCCGTATGATCTTTCTTGATGGTATTTTTTAAAAATTGTATCTTTGAGTTCACACCCTATGATCGATTTTGGGTCTCCAGATTCCCAACTAATAGATAAAACATCCAGGTCCGTGAAAACTGGCGAATTGACCAATTACTTACAGTGCAACGTTTGCGCGTGGGCATTAACCTAAGTTGAGGAGAGGGACATTTGTATCATCTATAAATAACCGTTTTATGAAAACTAATAAGAACTTAACGTTATCGCCAGCTATAAAAAAGGCATTGTTTGTCGCCCTGTAAACACGGGGTCTTTCAATTGAAGCCATAAATGAGCGACTGGCTTCTATCAGTGTTTTCTGTTTGGGTCGTTTTGCCTAAATTGTGTTTATTTTTTCAACTTTGCTACGCCACGCTGATGAGAACCAACAAGTCCGAAACACGTGTCCACGGTATGCATCCTTTATGCGGGTCTCACCTTTGATATAACATCCGTCTTGAGATATACTGTATACGCCCCACTGCGCGTCATATTAGGACTGCCATTTTTATTTTTTTATTTTTGACATCAGATTCGGCATCAACGATTCCAAAAATCCATAAGTATCCATTTCCATGGAAATACATCGAGTCCTTGAGTTTATGCCAAATTTTGATGTGGTTTGCCCCACTGTGCGTCGCCTGCATTTTTACTTACTAGTAAAAGGGTTGAAACCGTAAATGCGAAAACTGTACGGAATCTAGTTGTAACATGGTTGAAAGCAATATGTATGTATTACTGGTTCAGTGTTAATAGTAGTGACTGCAGAACAGTATATTTAAAGTTGTCAAGTTGCTAAAATCTGTCTTTCCACATTTAATGATGATTCCGGGACAGATTGTCAATTCACAAGTGCCTGGCCAGACACCATGGTAGGCTTAGCCTATTTAACCGTGTTGTAAGGCCACGAACGTCCGTTGGAAAAAAAGTGAAATGAGGAATGACACAGACCAATGAAAAGAGACCCCCCCCTTAGTTACGAAATAGCAAAATGTTTGATCAAACAAAAAAATGTTCACAATCAAATTTGCACATCTCTTCGACTTTTAATAATCGAAAACCTAAAAATATGACTGGAAAAATTATGTTTACTGCTTATTGATACAGATTTTTTTTACTTTTTATCTAAACCATTTTCTGATATATTTAAACCATCCATGTTACAGTCACATAACATTTTCTCAAAATTTTAAGAAGTTTCTTTTTACATATTTGAAAAAAAAACGCACATTTTTATCTTGTTTCTAGTAAAAGTTTTTTAAATATATATTTTTATCGATTCACTACGTAGACTAACATTAACGTTATTAAATTTATAAATTAACTATTTGCATATATTATGTACACATAAACATGTTTTTGTTTTCCAATTTAACAAAGAGCCACTTTATTTACGAACTTAAAAAAAACACATTTTTTTATTTAGTTTTAGTTTATTATGTGTAATGGTAAACAACAAACTTCTTTAATGTTAAAAATAAATTAATTTTCGCCCATTCAAATTAAAACAGCCCTTTTTAATTAATGTACAGGTAAGCTCAAGCAAGATGTGTAAAAATACTGTTTTTTCTATAATTATCAATTAATTAGTTTCCATACACATAAAAAAGAAAATTTAATAAAACACAGGAAACAAACAGTTTTTAAAGAAAAACATGGAAACGATGTTTATTTTTTAACACCGCACAGCGGTGGATATCAAAAATATGTAAGATTTTGCTAATTTCATGTTAAATTATAATTAAAGTAAAACGAACGTACAGAAAAATGCGTATGAGTTTTAAAATCATATTTTTTCATTGCTTTGTGAAAAGCAATAGACAGAGGCTGAACTTTTTTGGACACTGGCCTGACCTTAATATTGCACATTTTTCATAAATAAAAACAAAAACTGAATACTGAGATAATACGACACATTGTTTTAACAACTTAATTAGGCTAAGAGCAATATTTCACTAAGCTGCTAGTCGCACGCGACACACCACGTTACATTGTAACGGGTCCGTTTTGTAAGATAAATAATTTAAACCACATTCCTTATAAATTAGATGGAATGGTTTGAGTTATAGATTAAATTCCAAATTCGATTAAAATAATTTCATTGAATCTTATTGTACTACCCCTGTAGCGTGGCGCTACTGTGTAAATTTTGTTGTCTAAGAAGCTTCATCGCGTGCGCGTGCCGAACAGACGATTTCAGTTAATGTTTTTAGCGAGGGGTTAGACGAGCTGGAGCCACAGTCCAGTATGGATCCTTGAATTTGGTGCGTTACCTTGAATTTGAGACATGAAGTAAGTACCTGTGTGCGTTACCTTGAATTTGCATAGAACGACGTTCGTGAGGCAAAAGCTATGAAGTAGTCGAGCTGGTGTGATAAGCGAAATGTGCTCTTGTTCCGAAAGCACCATATATATATATATATATATAGTCATGTATCGGCGAATGTCAGTAAATTTAATAAAACAGCCAAACGTTTTCTTCGAACCCTAGGTACCTAGGCACCCCGATTCCGTTGTGCCTAGCTTGCAAATATGCCCGGTAAATTTAGACTAACCTGTAAAGTGCTGTACATTTATGTGTAGTTCAATAGCATTGAATGTTTAGATAACTACCTATTTTTCATCTTTTAAAGGTAGCCAGTTGTTTATTGGTTAAGGAGAATTCTTGTATATTTTAAACTTAAAACGATGGTGGCGCCCAATAAAAACTAATTAAGTTGAATTTATATTTTGGTATGAGATCTAGATTTTTGTTGTTTTTGGTTCATTTAGTTTTAAGTTTATTTGGTTTGTCTAGTTAACTACTCGCTTACCTGCTTGAAGAAAAACAGTCATAAATTGATGTTTTGAATAAATATAGTTGTCTATTAACTTTTGTATTATTCTCTAAAAGTTGATGTTACCATTCTAATGATAGGGTGAATTTGCCCCGTTATAACATGGATTTTACATTACCAATACCCATTGACGCGGCTGCGACTTGCGAGTCGCGGCGGTTGTAATAGAAGACGCGACAACCGGCGACTCTAATGCTACTATTATTCAACATACCTACAATACCGGCTGGGGCGGTCAGAAGTGTGTGGTTATACAGGTAAACACACGCTACTTCCTCGATATCCATTTTGAGACTGCTGCAAGCCAAGCAGCCGCGTACGACCCAGCCGCGCATGCAGCCGCATCAATTATTGTAGTCCCGCATGGTTGACAAGATTAGCGGTGCACATGCAGCCAGTGATTTACTCAGAATGTAATGGGCGCCGCGCACTAGCAGTCGACTACACAAAGGCCAATAGAGTACGATCCGTACAGGAACATTGTCACGAGTTAAAACTCACTATTTCAAGTGTAGCGTGCGTTTATCTTTTCTTCCTTATTGACTGTACACACTTGCTGGCTGTTCTAAGTTGGTCGCGTTCTCGGTCGTGTATTTTCTGGCCGCGACTGCCATGGCCGCTGCGACCTGACCGCTAGTGCGCGGAGCTCTATTAAATGGAAGCTCTAAGTAGACATAATCTACACATCATTACATTCTTTTTAGTAAATTAGATGGCCATGAATTTAATAATTTACGTTTATTTCCATCTTACCCACAATGCTGGCAACAATGGGCTTATATCGGATTTGTGCATTGACATATCTGGAGATTCGCAAGGATCAAATCTAAGCCCATTGTCATTTACGACATTTATTAATGACAACAAAATTTTAAACTGTTGTAGTATTTTCTTTGCTGACGATTTAAAGTTACACGGTTGATTCTCTTAATCCGTACTCAAATCACGTCTAACATTCACGTGAAAGCTGCTGAAATATGTTAATATGTTGTTTTATATGGGTAAATGTTATGTAAGTAAAAAAGTATTTTATTTTTTCAGATTGAAAGCTATAAAAAAAATTCGTTAAAATGTTTAATGAAACCGTTCGGTAATGATGTGGATTACTCACTTGGATTGTTAAAATGGGTCAGAAAGGAATTGCGTCAAAAGTTTGATTAACAAAACATTTTAATATTTTGAAACAATAATACACAATATTAGTTATAAAAAATATATATTAAACAACAAATGTTTGTTTACAATTACCCTGAAGCCGACTCTGACCTTTTCGCCAATTCAGAAAAGGTTCTGTCTCCAGTACTTATCCCTTTATAATTCAATATTATTAGGTTTATCTTCTCGTTGAGACATGATTTATAAGAGCTAACCGCAGGAATTTTAAGAAATAGTTTTCAGGAAGAATGGAATAAAGTTAATTGGTAAAAACTTCATAATACGAGTATAAGGAGTTATATATGATCATAGTATTAAATTACTGATTGGTAGCTTTAATCAATACGCCTACTATCTGTCGACATACGATATACTGGGCGTTCCGGTTGAAATTTTAAATTATCTTCAAAATTATCATACAAGCAGGGTAACAGACTTGTTTTTATTTCATTATCTTATGTTCTGAAAAACATGTTTTCTTTGTGTCACCATGAAACTGATATAGTGAATAACTTAGTTATTGGTTATTTTTTTCACTATTTACAATAAAACGAAATGAATATGCATGCGCGGGTACTCCTATCACTGTTAAATAAAAAATATTACAAAAAAAATAGTTAAATGAATCGATATTTATTTGATTTTCATGCTGATAAAATTGAATATTTGATTTTCACTGAATTATTTCACAGTGGCTTCATTTGAAGTCGAGTACGAGAAGTCTCGTACTTACAAGCCATTGTGTGACGATACAACGGTTATGTTAAACTAAAAACTCGGCTGAAGGGTCAGTCCTCGAACTTCTCGCTCGGAGTTTATCGGTTTAATTAAATAATCGATGTGACAAGCTAATTTTGACAGAATTTATAAAATGATATGTTTAAATAAGGAAAGAAAAATAATTCTACTGAGCTTTCTCTATGGTAGATACCTAAATAAGTGCAGAATAGCATGTCCCATTCTAGTCTTCATTAACCGCAAAAGATATGTATAAAATAATATGGTAATTTTATTACGAATAAGAATGAATACTATCATAAGTGCCTAATTATTTAGATTTTCTCTTATGTATATGAAACAGCAGTATAGCAAGAGTTGTTTCAAGTCGAACAGGCGTTAAAAGGAAGGCAAATAATTACGTGTATAGATTATGCCATCTCCACCTATAATGAAAAACGTCATCAATACTCCACATAAAAAATATACACGTACTAGTCAACGATTTTAGCTTAGCATTTGAGTCTGAATGCGCAATGGTTTATACCCCGCCTTTTCACTGTAAAGCGGTTTGTATCGTTTCAGTCCCACACTAGCGATATTTCTTCTCTTTGTGCCAAGTTACAATCGTTGAGTAGCGCATCATTTGCTTTCCTTTTAACGCCTGTTCGACTTGAAACAATTCTCGCTGTATGTATAGGGTGTCAACTCTAATTTTAACTCCCCTCTTTATTTCCTTATTTATGAAGATTTTTTGAAATTTTAAAATGTGGCCGTATCTGAAATTTTCCGATTTTTCAAAAATAATATTCAAAATTACCTAATGCCAATACATACAGGGTGGTGAAAGAAAAGTTGTTATTTTTTTTAATGGAACGCCCTGTATATTTTTTATGGGTTTGTAGTACTCTTTGAGCTGATTTCAAAAATGTATAACTCTTTTGAGTTTAGATCAAAATCTGCCGAGATATTCGAGGATAAACATGAGATATATTTGATTTCACTATTTCGAGGTGGCTTTGCATTCTAACTTAATTGTTGATTTTCAGTTGTCAAAACAATCTTTGTTAGTAATAAATATCAAATACTTAAAGATCTTCCCAAGATGAAACATGTATTTCATTAAAAAAGAAAACATTTTTGGAAACATAAAAATACATAACAATAATTAATAAAAAAATCAAGTTCATTTAATTTAAAAAGTACAACAAATTTATTTACAGTTACTTAGGTACACTATTAAAATTTAATTGAGGTAAGTGAAGAATTAATTAGAATGATTTTTTTAGATAGGGATGATATATACTGGTATAAGAAAGTTATGTGCTGGCCACATCAGATATTTAAATTAGTTATTTGCATTTCAAATTGGTCTGTAATTTGCAGGGTCGCCCGTAGAATCATTTTTAAACAATTCAGACAATTTAAGAATTTTTGGGAAAACGTCATTTCTAATACACTAATTAGTAAGTTTAGTGAGAAGAATGAGAATAATATAATTATACAGTTTAGTACATACATTAATGTCATATGCATCAAATTTTAAATTATATCGAGTACTTCAATGTACGACACCTCAGAAAAAATTAAATTGCTCGTCACACCGATTTACGATGGAATTATTTAAATAATTAAAGTGTTTATTAAATTTTAAGCAATACTTTTAAGGTAATTATTAGTGGTTTGCCTTTTATTGAATCTTGTTCCGATATATAATTATCGCTTAGTTTTCTTAGCATTTACTAAGTAATATTATTTTATAATTACTTTTATAGATTTTAATTAGTTTCAAAAATTTTATTCAAAAAGTTGTAGGACTATTTTTTTTAAATATTTTTTACTTATTTATAATTTTTACAGCCCCTAGTTTAATGACCACGGTTTTCTTTAAATCCCCAACCGGTCGGTAATTGGAAATAAGTCTATGGTCCTGCGGGATGGAAAAATTTCACAACCATTTCATTATTTTCTACGCACTTCTTGGATTACAGAAATCGTATGTATATATGTATGCATGTATGATGTATGTATGACATATGTATGACGTATGTATGGCGTATGTATGTATGTATGTATGTATGTATGTATGTATGTATGTATGTATGTATGTATGTATGTATGCATGTATGTATGTATGTATGTATGTATGTATGCATGTATGTATGCATGTATGTATGTATGTATGTATGTATGTATGTATGTATGTATGTATGTATGTATGACGTATGTATATGTATGTATGTATGTATGTATGTATGTATGTATGTATATGTATGTATGTATGTATGTATGTATATGTATGTATGTATGTATGTATGTATGTATGTATGTATGTATGTATGTATGTATGTATGTATGTATGTATATATGTATGTATGTATGTATGTATGTATGTATGCATGTATGTATGTATGTATGTATGTAGGTACGTATGTATGTATGTATGTATGTATATGACGTTTACTGATATCCTGCAATGCAGGATCATAAGCCGTAATTAAATGTATGGTTGTTGCACTGTTTTAGATACAGGGTACTGAATTGTGGCTGACGAAACTACGTTTTTTTTAGATATCTCTGGGTAACAACTTTAGGACGATTATTTATTTATATGCCTTTCTCGTTTTTAGTCTAAAAGTGTCACACTATATTTATAAAATGATTGTGAGTTTACAATTTTCAACTATAAAGCTGAACAAGATTTATAAATTTTAAACTAAAATATGAGCGACTGGCGACAAGAATAAATTTTTTATTGATTATAAACCGAATTTTCCAAAAAATGACACGTTCATCCCTAAAAAGGTGCAAATAAAATGTGTTTAAAAAAATATTCCTAAAATGATTGCGGTATATTTTCGTAATTTATAATTTACATACTATTATACAGGATGCACATGTAAGGAAACTTAAAAAAAATCAAATGTTATATCATAAAAAAAATAAAGTTCTCAACATATTTATCCCAAACTTTCCAGCCATCTTAATTTTTAGGTCGATGTTATGTTAAACAGGTATAATAAACCAATCAACTTTAAATTAACGTTCAAGTATTCGAAAATAAATCTGGTTACATTAAATTATGCATTTTAATTGACCAGATACTAAGCCAGATGGTTTGTTTACATAATGTACAGTATAGTATCGTACGACTATAAACATAAACAACAAATTATATGTATTAAACATTATTTTTAATAAAACAAAGAAGGTTTAGTGCCATATTCCCCAAAAAGAAACAATTACTACACATTGGAGTTATTGCTCCTATCAGCGTAGCGTACTAAGGAATGACTACGATGGGATAGATCAGGAACAAGAACTAAAATAAGGCTGGAAAGTACAGTACACAGTACTCAATTAGTGTCTTCATGTCCCATGTGCCACATTTGATTTTGAACCCCAATAAATTATTTGTTTTATTAATATTTAATATTATTTTTTGTAATTGTTATTATGTGTAAGATCCTTGCTCGCGGTGAGGGGGCTTGCTTAATGAACTGAGGGCTATGCCGGCGGTAGCTTAGCTCCGGCAGGGACTCCCATGCCGGACAGGCCGAGGGGAAGAGCCAGACTAAGAGAATCCACTCACACACACATATGCCTATTACTTCTCCAATATCCTCCGCAATAACTCCGAAACACGTGTCCGTAGCTGCATAATTGTTTTTTTTGGGGAATATGGCACTAAACCTTTTTGTTTTATTTTGAACCCCAATAAATCTTCTTGTTTTATTTGTGTGCCAGGTGGAAATGAGCAGTACAATAGAGCTCTGGTGGACTGGCTCACGAGGCCCCAAAAGTGGCACTGGGAACATGAAGACACTAATAGAGTACTGTGTACTGTACTTTCCAGCCTTATTTGTTCCGTCCCATCGGCCAATGCGGTTAGGGTACTCCGACCCCAGATTGGGGATATGGCACTAAACCTTTTTTTTTATTTTGAACCCCAATAAATTTCTTGTTTTATTTGTGTGCCAGGTGGAATGAGCAGTACACATAGAGCTCTGTGTGTTGCGTGCTCATCGAGGCCCCAAAGTGGCACTGGGAACATGAAGACACTAATAGAGTACTGTGACTGTACTTCCAGCCTTTTTTAGTTCTCCGCATCCCATCGTAGTCCACTTCTAGTACGCTACGCTATGAGGGGCAATAACTCCGAACACGTGTCCGTAGCTGCATAATGTTTTTTTTGGGGAATGGCACTAAACCTTTTTGTTTATTTTGACCCCAATAATTTCTTGTATTATTTTTAATACATATAATAATAAAGTACTGCTTGAATTGTTAAATGAAGTTAATATAACCAATTATTAAAGTCAGCTTTGTGTTAATTACTTGGAGCTGGAGATCGAGATCGACCTAATGATTACCATGTGATTTAAGTCCTGTTTGTACACGCAATATTGTGTTCAAAACTGTTTATACACTGATCGATTATTCACCACACTTTTTTTGTGAGTTATAAATAAATGTAGTTACATATGCCACTACATAGGTATACTACTACTTATTTTCAAAATTGTTGTTCACAATCATAGTCTTTCAATAGTCATGTTTGCAAGACATAATGATGTGTAGTGTTTATTGATGCTTCACTTCTGTAGAATGGCGTGTTTCTAGTTCTAGTACATCCCCAGGAACATCCAAAGAGAGGAAATGTCATTTAATTAACAGCAAGCAGCATTGAATTTAAATGGCATATGCAGAAGTGCCAAAATCTTCATCTTGAAGACCCATTTTGTTATATTTCGATGGATCAAAACAAAGATATATTGTTTTCTTTGACCAATCCGCTCTAATCTAATCGTTGAAATCCGCCATATTGGAGACCCATTCCGGTCCCTGATTGGCTCTTTAATGCCACTTCATTTTATACATTATTTCTAATGGTAACGAAGAACTATACCGTGTGTCCCAACTTCGATACTCACCATTGGGATCTCGGAAACGGTAAGAGCTACAAGGTCAGTTGAATGGGATAGGTTTTAGCAATTTTTATGCCGATTCCAAATCCGTTAAGAAATCACGGCTAACTGAAACCGTTTTTAGGATTTTCAAAAAAAACGAAAATTTTGGGATTTCTCTTTTTGGTTGTAGGCAAGTAATCCTTGGTCAGGCAAGTTTTAGACTTTTACATTATTAGGATACTTTTTGGAGACAATATTTTGGTCTAGAAACGAATGCTCGATAGTCTCTTGTTTTCTAGATATCTAAAGTACTTTTGTTTTTCTTATGGCAGCCATATTGGATTTTTCGTTTTCCAGATTGCGCTTAAAAACAGCTTTTAGATGATGTAACACATGCCGAGGAAAAGTTGTTTTTCAGGGGACTAATTTAAGTTATCCATTGTTTAACAAAACAGAATAGTAGGCCATGGAAAACCAAAAAGTTTTTGTAAAGCCAAAGACAAGGAAGTTTCTTATTCAGACGACGACTAATTATTATCTATGTACTTAAAATTTACTGTACATTGACTTATTTGTACAATTTTCTAAAAATAGGAATATTTAGACGATCATTAGGTTTTATTTGTTATAAAATTGTCAATAAAGTGTTCAAAATTTGAACAAAGAAATCCTCTTCATCAAGGGCATTCTTGCATACAAAGTAGTTAGTAATATGTAAAATTTGAAAAAGCTTTTCTAAAAACGACCAAATTCATACACAACTTTCACTAAAATTTGGTAGGCTGTGGTTTAAAACAAATTACTATTAGTTGACAGTTGTTCACTAAATAATAGTGGCATTATAGTAAATTGTTCAAGAATACTTATTATTACTGTTCAAGAGTGCGATTATTGCAAAATGGCGCACAAATTCTCAAATGAAGAAAAATTTGATGTTAAAATGTTATTTAAATGTAAATAGAAATTCGCAAAACGTATCGGCTTCCTATCTAGAAACATTTCCGGAGAGACTGCAACCCTATAGAACAGTTTTTAGATGAATTATAAGCAATTTGTTAAATTACGGGAGTTTTGATAATAAAAGAGACCGGTATAATATTGATAATATTTTCGAATCTGTTAACAATAATACCCGCATATCAGTGCGACAAATTGTAAGCAAAACAAATATTCCTAAGACAACTGTACACAAGAAATTAAAACAAATGAAATATCATCCGTACAAACTTACGATTGTCCAAGCTTTAAACAATAATGATTTTGGTAGAAGACTTGAATTTTGTCGTTGGTTTAATCAGAGAAGCGAAGAACAACCTGATTTTCAATCGAGAGTTATATGGACCAACGAAAGTCGTTTTACAAATTGTGTTTTTAACAAACACAATTATCCCCACTGGGCCACAGAAAATCCGCATGTAACTACGCAAAGAAGATTTCAAACTAGGTTTGGATTCAATATTTGCTGCATGATAGGTATTACCTTTTCTCTTCCTATTCTACTCCTATGATCTACCTATAACCCTTTCTTTAATTATTATTTTTAGATCGCTATTTAATTGGTCCATTCATTTTTCACAACAATTTACCGGGAGCAGCCTACCGTGAACTTCTAGAAAATCAAATTTTACCCGAGATAATACAGCTTTTTACAGAACGAGAAATAAACGTATTGTGGTTCCAACAAGATGGCTGCCCTGCACATAATACTAATAATATTAGACTGATATTGCAGGAAAATTTTGGTAAACGCATAATTTCAAATAGAGGACCAGTACTGTGACCCCCACGCTCGCCTAAACTAACCCCTACCGATTTATATTTGTGGGGTATAGTGAAAAATGAAGTGTATGATTTTGAAAGCCGGGAAACTATCGATATTTTGGAATACAGAGTTAGGGACGTTTTCGGCACAATAAATGTCAATACTCTCAGAAGAGTAATCAGTTCAGTTAGGCGTAGACGCTTAAAATGTATACAGCTAAATAAACGTTATATTGAACAGTTTTATTAAATCTTCTTACTTCTTTACTAACATTTCTTCTATTATGTTAATTTGATGTTATTAAAAAATTTTCTCCATATCGATTATGTTCAGTATTTTAAGGGGCCTAGTCGGGAAAAAAGCTTCGGATAGCTGTGTCACTCTCTAGAGAGTTTTTATACATGCGCTGTTGAATAATTTTGCTCTTGACTATACCTTCACTCGACGTTTTATTCACAGACTTCATTGAGGTGCGATTCCCGATAGAGGTAACACTTCTTTGCTCCATTTGTAGTGACAAAGATACTTATTTAGAAAATTCATTTTAACCAAATAGTACGAAATAAAAGTTTGAAACTTGCTGAGCATAATTATGAAGATTCATTCTAGAAGACATGTATGAATTTTATCTCGAATTTTACCGATTGATATCATAATTCAGGAGCTAATCACGTTCAAATTTCGTTTATATTTACAGTATAAATTTTCCCTACATAAAGTGAAAATTAATTAAAATATATATACATGTACCCTCTAGTACACTTTCAACTACTGATCTTCCAAATTTGGTGTAATTTGACCAAACCGTATGGAAGAAATAAATTTTGAAAAAATTCCCTTACAAACACTGGTTCGATTAGCCCTCTTAACAGATAATTAAAATTATTTAAATATGTCAAACTGGTAACCTTAATATTACTGTTATTTTTTATAATGGTTAATATTAGGTATATCCCTGAAGCCAAAATAACTTTTTGATTTTCCATTGCTTACTATTTTGTTTTGTTAAGCAATGGATAACTTTTCTTAAATTAGTCCCTTGAAGAACAATTTTTCCTCTACATGTGTACATCATTTGAAAGCTATTTTTTAAGAGCAATTTGAAAAACAAAAAATCCAATATGGCTGCCATAAGAAAAAGAAGTTACCTCGGATATCTCGAAAACAAAAGAATATCGAACATTCGTTTTTACACCAAAAAGTGTCTTAATAATGTAAAAGTCCAAAACCTGTCTGACCAAGGATTACTTGGTTACAACCAAAAAAGAGAAATCACAAAATTTTCGTTTTTTTTTTTTTGAAAATCCCAAAAACTGTTTGTTAGCCGTGATTTCTTAACGGATTTAGAATCAGCATAAAATTTGCTAAAACTTATCCCATTTAACCGACCTTGTAGCTCTTGCGGTTTCCAAGATCGCAATGGTGAGCATTGAATTTGGGACACACGGTATGTCGCACAAAAAATTCTAAACCATCTGAATTTTGAAATTATAAACACTGAATTTCAACTTTTTCAAGCATCCCATGGTCAAATTCAACCATGCATGCCTTTCACAACCGTGAACTTAATACTGAAATTAAAACTGATTTTAACACTAAAAGATTTTTTTTTTCGATTCATCTGAAAATTACAAGATTTTTTCATATCACTCAAATTACAAAGCATTCTTCCTAGACTACATTTACTATGCAAGAGTTTCAGTATACCTTATACAGGTTAGTATATATGAAGCTGTTCCTTTCTCACATAAGGATGAAACAGATATAGGCATTCTTTTGATGGCATCAGATCGACATATTGAAGCTTTAAAGGCATATTAATTCTTTGCATTTAACATATTTTCTCAAGCAAGCACATTTTATACATTTTCTAGCAGTTTCAACGATTTATGGATATCTATTTTGAGACCGGAAATACGATAATAGTATAGATGTCTGGGGAAATGAAACATTTAGTTCTGAAGTAAATGAATCATTCAATTTTATTATCTATCAAAATATATGTTTCTGGAAATAAAAATACAAATAAAGGTCGGAAAAACAATGTTAGTGCTACAATTTTAAAATAACGGTTTTACAAAAAGAAAACCTAATTCGTTTGTATTCTCTATTGATGAACATAAAAAGTTTATTTAATTTTCACTGAAATTTTGTTTTTACATATCAATCGTTCACCACACAATGGTCACATAAAACGTTTAAGTGAATTCTGCAAATCAAAAGTCGGTAGGTATATTATTAGTACAACAGAATAAATTTTTTTGGCAACATTAATTATTATACATGTCTTATTTAAATTTCTTGTAAAACAAATACAAGAATGATGTAATAATAATAATAATACATAAATTGTCTGAGAAATGAGAGATATTACAGAACCTAATAAAAATGGTAATAAAATTCGAATTCCCGCTTTGTAATAGTCACCGATAACAGTTAGAATGTAATTAAAAATATATCGAAATTATAAGATAAGGAAAGTTCGGCTGCTCCACGGAAAAACACAGTATGTGTGAAATTAGAAAATGTTCAGGAAGAGCAATTTACTTTAGTTTATTGCCTCTAGGAGACGGGCGGACATATCTTACTTAAACCTTTACAGTTAACTAACATAAATCAGTACTTTTTTTGTCACATTATCAAAAATTACTTATTATTCAATATGTACTATTTTAGGCAGTTACTGTGTTTGAAAATGGGTTTCCATAAAATATGTATTATTATTTTTTTACACGCAGTATCTCAATTAAAAGAATAGTTTCATAAATTATCATTAAAAGCCCGCATACCGAAATAACTTGGTAAATAACAATTAAATTTTGTTTTCATTGTCCTGACTAATTATTGCTTTTGGATTTAAAAGATTTGGAAAGACCATATTAACAAAACTATTGAAAAACATGGTACATATGCAGAAACTGTGTTTTATGTTGGAATATGTTCTCATTTTCTTTCACAATCCCAATCAAAATCACAGCATCTACACAGTCTTCATAACATACTGTGTTCCTCCTCTGAATTGTAGTTGTATACTGTGTTTTGCATTGTGAAATCTACAAATTTAGTGCAGATACTGTGTTACTGTATTCTATATCTCCATATCCTTTGCAGATAGAACAACCGCTATTGGATAAAAAGACGCGGCACAGCACAGTATCTTCACATGTGTGAAAATCTCGATTTTTTTAAAAAATGTTGGTTACTGTGTTTTTCCTTGGAGCAGCCGAGTTGGTCATTCAAAATTAGGGCGATTACTTCCTGATTTTTCAAATTATTAATGATTACAAGACGACTGTTTATCAAAGTTACTAGCTAACGTAATTTCTTCAAATACTACAACCAACGTAGCTTTAGTTAATTATGTAGTTAACATAAGGTAGTTAAAATATTTTTTTGTAACGCCATATCCTAAAATGACACTTACTGGACAGTTTCAATGAATCAAAACAATGTCATTATTGACAAGTGAAAAACAAAGCAGTGTGTGAAATAAAGAAATTTTATTTCACAGTGTGAAATAAAACTTAATAGTCAACAAACAACAAATTAAAGTTCTTACATCAAACATTTATTAATTATTAACAAATTTCATGGACAATTTTATTCATAATTTAACGAAAATTTATATGAATAGTACTGTTACTAACATTATTTATATTTATTCCTGGAATTATAGGTCCAGATGGGCGAAAAATATTTGATTCATATGGTGGTTGGTCTAATTTTCACCAACGACTACATCGGCAGACAGTCATTTCTGTAGAATTGTTTGAAAATATATGTTTTGAAATTTCCTTTTTGTTCTGGATGCTATCTTCTATATATCCCTCAGCAACTGTTGAGGATTTCCATCCCCCATTACGTTTTAAAGTAAGAATATTAGCTCAAAAACCAGATAATAGTGATGTCGAAGATCTCCTAAAGCTGTGACCCGTATATTGCTCAGGATTAGATAAGATATTTAGCTATAATACTTGGTATTTTTGAAAATGGATTAATACCAACTCGTTGGACCGTACATTTTTCTCCTCGATATTGAAGAAAAACCCCTTTGTGATTCACAAGAGTAGGGCGAATAGCTGCATATTTATCATAAATATTTAGTGGATTTATTCCATTAACTGTCTCACCAATTACCGTAAAAATCCTTTCAATGTGGGTCTTCGAATTAGGTACTTTAAAAACCAGCATGCAGTCCTTTCTGACCAGATCATCAATGGTCATATTGTAGAGTTCCTCTCGACGACAAGCGCCAGCCAAGCCCATTATTAATACAACTTTCAACATTAAAAACTTTTCATCTGGTGCTTCTAGGAAAAACCGTTCGACATCTGCTCTGTCAAAAACTTTGGATTTCTTAGTCCTATGCCCAGTGAATTATCTTTTCAAAAAAGATTTTACTTTTTGATAATTGGATAGATCTACATTATTCTTTACATTCAAAACTGCTTTAAGCATCGTAAACTTGGACCAGATACTTGAACATTTTAAAGCTTTTGCTTTTTCAGATAGATAAATCAAAAGAACAGACAGATATATTACTCACAGTTTTCTGCTTACACCAGTGCATAAATAAAGCATATTCTTTTTTGTACAATTTTCTAGATTTTCCTGGTAATAAATCTCAAATTACAGCAATTGCTTGCTCCCTGATTTCCGGAGAAATACCAGGAATAAAATCTTCCGCATTATCACTCATTTTGTTCCAAATAATAATTATTGTAAAGTAGAATGTGTCAAATGCGACGTTTAAATCGTTCAATATTTAGTTGTTTTATTATTGGTTTCTACGGAAACGGCAATAGAATTTAGTCATTACGACAAGGTAACATTGTCAGTTTGCCGTATTTTACAAAATTATACTGTTTTCTAATTTCGAATGGCGATACAAAAATTTTGTATATAACTCGAGACTAAAATGTGTTTTTTTTACTCGTGTGGTTTATAGCACTCGCCTTCGGCTTGTACCATAAACGCCCCACGTAAAAAAAACACCATTTTAGCCACTTGTTATATAAAATACTATTATGAACATAAATTAATTACTTAACGATTCTTTAATAACAATAAATCTGAGTTTCACTCGCTGCTGATATTCGAGCAAGGAATACTTTGTTACGATGATGAAAAATGTTTACTATGTAGAAAATTACTACTTGACAAACATATCGTGGCAGTGAGATCAAGATGTGCAAAGGGCCAGGGTTGTTTAGAGTGGAGATCATCATTCGCATAACGTTTGTATTAATGTTTACATCAATACACTCTTGCAAAAAATAACTTTCTGAAATTTGTTGTATTCTGTAATTCAGTATTTTGTGATTTGTGGTGCAATAATGTTGGTGCCTCGCGCTTATCTGTGCCTTGTAATATTTGTTAAATAGTACACTATATAATGAAGTCATGCTCCATTCCTTTTATACTGTTTTAAGCAGACATCAAACCCCAATCCAAATCAATTTTGAATGCAGCTATAAAGGGGCAATCATAAGACTCTGTGTGTACTATCCACGCCCCGTTAATTGGACTTTTTTTATATCAACAAAATCATTTTTATTTCATTCTTTGGTCATTCCAGTTGGTTAGTTTTCACAAGTTCTAATTTTCTCACTTCCTCATTAGATTAGCGGTGAAACTAATGATATTTGGTGTTATCCACAACAATTATTATCAAATTGCGGAAATTTAGCATAGATTGTTTACCACATCGTCTAAACAAGCGTAAGGAAGTAGTTATGCCGTTGTTAATGAAAATTTTTATTCTAAAACCAACTTACAGTTGATTTGAGAACTGATCTCATATGAACTCACATGATTGTGAAACGGGGAATTTTTTTTTTGTTCTCAAGTAGTACAGTATAACTCCCAATCTTTTTTGTACATAATACGTCATTGGTCTTTGGATTTTTGACTCCCTGGTTTGTTTTTTATATCGTCTTTTGTTTACATTATTACACAAAATTCAAATTTTGTTTAATGACCACATATGAAAACAGTGTCTTATATTAAATAAGAGGTAGCTATAATGCACCTTCAATTTGGTGTCTCATTGATTGATGAACACGTTCAAGTATGGCAAATTGTATCACATGCTTGGATTATGCTATTATGGAAATCATCCTTTGAATAGAGATAGTATAAATACTAAGTACTTTTATGGTCATATAGAAAAAATCTAAGGGATTAAGGTCTGATGATTTAAAGGGCCACAGTTGTGGTCCTCCTTCGACCTATCCAACAGCCTGGATATGTAGTAATGATTAATGAATAATTCACGTATATTTACGGAGGAATTAACAGAATCCATCATGCATAAACCACATTCTTTGTTGTATTGTCATTTCATATCGAGCACTTGGTTTAAAAGGATTATTTTCAATAAATTGACGGTATGAATAACAATTCAGTCTTTCAGGAAGTTCAAATAATCGCCTGTAATCCAATCCAAAATTCAAAGAAAACCTGCACTAAAATCTTATTTCCACTATGGCATGCGGAATAAGATTTATAGGAAACAACTACTCAGCGGACAAAAACCCCGACCTGCATTGAATTAAATCAGCAAGTGTTGTTTGGTAGCTAAGATCATTTGTCAATTCCTCACTAGACATAGACCGGCTTCGAACTTGTTATGTTCTCGTCAGTATGCCATAAGTAAGAAAATGCAATAAGTGGAAAAGACAAATAATAATAGCAAACCAAGCCGGCCTAAAGCAGACTATACAAGACAGACATAGTAGCACTAACCACTCATTATGTATGGCATGCGGATTTTTTTGGGCCCATATGCGATTTTTATGGAAGTTACTTATAGCTTTTCAGGTGACGCTTGTCGTCCCTAAACAAGAAAATTAGCATGGAAACTGAGATTATCTGCAGTCATTTCTGAAAATCACTCACACCAATTAAATTAAGAATAGGATGACCATTTTCTAACAAATTCTGAACGCACTGGATAGGGATACAACAGATATTCCTCCAAAACCTTCCTTTCTGTGTTAGAACTAATATCCATTTGGGCAGCAATTTTTCTAGTACCTATGTACTAGTTTTCGGAGAGTCATCTATACCTTTAAGGACTTGGTCTTCCAGGAGTTCTGACAGTTGAAGGTCTATTGCTACTTGCTAGCAATATTTTCTGAAGATTTATCGCCATATACAGGAGTATAGTAAACGAATAAAAAAGGTGCAACTAATACAGCTTTGAGCCGACTATATAATTTTATATTCAACAGAGTACCAGCACCAGGGCTATTAAATTAAAAGCAAATGCATGTATAATCCGATGTAGTCATGAAATTTATAATAAAAAAAGTTACATAAATTTGGAGCTTGTGACATTATTAGTACTTTGTAATCTTTTTTAACATACTAAAGGTCCTCAGTTCCAAATGATATATGAATTAATACATGAGCTTTTTTATATTGCCTTTTATGTTCTTAATTATTAAATCTACTAATAACGAAAAAAAATAATTTGCGTCAAAAAATGTATATATGTTTAATTCTCATCATAAGAGAATATATTCGTATAAAGACATCTCTGAGTCAGCTGAATTCTCACTGATATTGACATTCTTCTTAAAATGGGTAGATATTTCGTCTCGACAGAAACTTTAAACTAGCCCAACATTACTCACGAGTCAAAAGCACCGTCTGTTAATCTGGGAAAATACAACAAAGAGCCAGAAGGCAACAAATAGTGTCCCGATGCTTAGTCAAGTAAGTAGTCAAGTTGACCTTATCTTAAGGAGTGTTAACCTTTCTGAGAGGAATGTCTCGAGAGTTCTTTTTATAAGGTGGGTAAAAAAAGTCGATGCACTTTTTACTACTTATGTAGCAATTATCACATTTAAAATATTAGTAATGTGTGATGTATTGTAAATATTTGTTCAAAAGGTTAAAATGGAAATAAAGTCATGTTTTTAACAACAAATATTTGATTTTAACTTTCTCTGACACAACAGAATTAATTAATTACAATGGCGCACATTGCTGCAATCTTTATTGCTCATTATGTTTTAAATGAAATTAATAACTGGTATAAACCATTAATTTGATTGCATCTCGAAAATTGAGAAATTCCGTGCATTTAGATACGAAATTAAGTTATTAAGCCCGTGAACTTCACGTTCAGAACTTAAACTTTATACACACTTGGTAGATATGTTTTACGCAATGTATGGCCATTAGGTAAAGGAAAACTACATGCACAGAACATGACACACAAATCATAAAAAAATTTGTCTTTTGTAACTGCACTGGCAATATTTTATCGATGTCTTTGACAATCACGTCGTGTGTGAAATACGTAACGTCGACTGAATGAAGTACACAGAATACGTGAACCATATCTGTTGTTAAGTGATCGTAGTTTTTAATCATTATTTTTGTAGTTTGTGCAGAAACGGTAGTAACTGCAAGAACAAAACAAAACTACACAACGCACGATTTCATGTTACTAAGATAACTGAATTGGGGATACCACCGGACAAACTACCAAGTTACCAAATGATTGTACATGGGAGAGTCCTGGATACCTGCAGAGTCCTTGCACCTTTCGTAACTACTGTTTCATTTAAAAATTTCTATGGATTCTAGTAAATTGTACTTAAAGCTTTTTTTTACGTATATGTTAAGACCGTTTAAATTTGGAAAATATAATTTGAAATAGTTGAATCTATTTTTTGGAGTCTAAATGCTGATCGTCTGGGACCGTCTATATGCCTGCTTAACTTGGTCAAAGCAAAATGTTTCGCATTTCACATTTTACATTTTATAATAAATTCAACTGTTTGCACACTGTAACTTTCGTTCGACTTAATTTTTTTTAATTTATTAATATAAATCATAGTCTTACACAAATTTTGATAGTTTCGTATATAACAATAATTACAATGAAATATCTCATTTCTCCCGTATAGGTTGTTATGATGTCATATGTACAAAAAGAAACGTGTTTCGAGGTGGAAAAAAACTGCGGAAGAGAGAAATCTCGGAATTAGTATACCCATTTTATATTTTGTCATCTAAATATTATTTTCGACCATTTCAAGAGCGTTCCGATATAAAATATTGCATTTTGTAGGTATCGCAGGAAATCATATTGTCATTCACTGAAAACCTGCTTACTTGAGACAATTTAAGTTGCTATCACTCACCATTAGTTTTGAAACAATGCTAGATAGCCTGGGAATAAACTGCACACTGCAGTCGAGCAACTTGCAGCTTTTCTACAAATTTTATGAGGTACCAGTGGGATACACAGGTTATTCGTCGACGATTCTGTTTCATTAGGTGCGTTCTTTCTAACTGAGCTATCAGTTAATCTAAGTAGTTTCACGGTTACGGAGGCTACATCAAATTAAATTATGCTTTTATTTATGCAGTGTAACGGTAAAACAAGTAGATTAGCTGATATTTCAGTTAGAAAGAACGCACCTATTGTTTCATGAAAGTGTCTCCAGGCGTAACAGACCTTAGAATTCAAAGAGTACATACGTCCACTATGTACTATGTGCATAGATTTAAGAACCCTCCGGAGTTATCAGGCAACGCACCATACACCTAATCCAGTTTTTGCCCATAAATCTTGTGACTATAAATTTATGCAAAAACGACAGAACTTCCTATATTTTATAACTTCATTGCCATATGAACAAACTAGTTTAAAATCAAAATTACATTTCATAAGAACGTAATTTTGTATTTGGCAACGAGGATAATCAAAATTACGTTCTTATGAAATGTAATTTTGATTTTAAGCTAGTTTCTCCACATGGCAATGGAGTTGTAAAATGTACGAAGTTCTGTCATTTTTACATAAATTTATATTTACTAGATTTATGGGCAAAATTTGAGTTGGGTGTATGGTGGGGTGCCTGATCAACTTCCAAGGTTGCTCATCATTTTCAGAGAGTAAAGGTAAAATACATCAATGTTGATACAATAAGTAGGTATATTTTTTGACAAATGAGCTCTCGACCAGCCAAGTATCATATGGATAATGTTGAAAATACGGATGAACAAAACTCTACTTACGTTCGATTTCACTTCGCTTACATTTACATGATGGCTTGGGTGGAATGTAAATTTGAAAGTGAACTAAATTTAAATATATTCCTTATATGACACGGATGCGGCATAATATAAGTTTAAATGCATATTATCAAATATAACTGATATGAGGAAAAAGAAATTATCAGAAATAAGCAAAAGGACAAGTTATATGTATCGGGTGGAGCAGAATGAACCCATGATTTTGAAAGATTCAATAGTCAATAACCTTACATTTGCATCTATTGAAAGTATTGTGCAAAGAAAGGTACAAGTTTGCCATTATTAAAATATAAATACGAAAGTTACTTATTAAAAATAACACCTGTCAAGGGTCGTCCACCTAAATTGATGCACTTTTATACTCGATTCATGACGCTTTCCATGACGTGCAATAGCATGACAGCAGGAATTCCATTAATTTGTTCCACAATTATCTGGTTCTGATTGTGTAAATCTACTGGATGAGTTTCAAAAGCTTTGCTCTATAAGAAACCTCACAAAAAAATCACAAGCAGACAAATCAGGTGAACGGGCTGGCCAAGAAATGTCCCCAAAGCGTGAAATGATCTGATGTCGAAACATGGATTTTTGAGTGTTTATTGAATTCCGAGCAGTAGGAACTAAACTCTAGTGGAGTCGATGTTACGGCGTAACTCTGGAAACAAGAATTCATACAGAATACGCGTCAGATGCACAGTTAAGGTGCGTTTACATGAAGCCACTAGAGAAGTGAGTCAAGTGAGCAGGTTACTTGGTACAAGATTTATTTAATAGGCAAGGCAAGTATAATGTAAATTGCCTAACAAGCAAACATGACAGCCAAGTGAATAAAAAGCAGTTCAATTTTTGGCTTACTTGCTTTCCCTCCTATTAAATTTGTTTAATTGTTTAAATACTTGACTCGTTGGAACACGAATTATTAGATTTGTGACGCAAGTGTTATTGATATTCCGTGTACTGGTAATTCAAATATTATTGTATTGCAGCCTTTAAAATACGAAAAAAATATTGCAAACGCCTATAACTATTTCCAGTACCTAAATATAATGTTATCTTCAGTTTAACGCGGACTGGTATGGAATCTCTCATAAAATTATCTGCTTTTTGAATTTCGAGGCCTATTAAATTCGGCAAAGTGCCAAAGTTTTCTGGTGACATCTTCAAACATAATGTGTATTCTTCTGGATCTTCAGAGTAAAGTGCTTAAACCGTGGTACACAGCCGCGAATTTCTTCTTGCTATCCAAGTTGTTACCTACGTCTTTTCTTTATCAATATCTTCCTCTAGCATCTCCAAAAGTGAGGCCATTAATAATTTCGACACTCTCGATGTTGTCACTTAACTGGGACAAAGAAGACTGAAATTACTCAAATACTTGCCCAAATTGGGACAGCACTGGCTTGGGCGCTGACTACTAAAAAAGCAAAACGAGTCACTTGTTAACTTAATTTACTTCTCTATTAGCTTCATGTAAACGTACCCTAACATGACCATTGTCATCTTCAAAGAAATTAGGACCAATTACACCGAACATCGATATCCAGTATCAAACTGTCACCCTCTGACTATGATGCGGTTTCATATGCAGTTCGCGAGGTTTTCATCACACCAATATCGTATGTTTTGTTTATTTACAGAGCCAAACAATTCAAAATTTAATCTGACATCACTAAGTAACGATTAATCTCTGGATGATCGTTCACTAAATCAACAAATTGGTTACAAAATTACATTCTTCAGGCAAAATCTCTGTCCCACAACTCTTGCACTATTTAATTTTATAGGGGTGGTAACTCAAGTCTACACACAATATCCGATGAAAAGATCTGCTGGATATGTTAAGGACAACAGCTTGTCAACCCACAGGTTGTCTGGTACTGCGATTGACACCAACACGTACTCTTTCGATGTTTTTCTGTATCCGCACAGTTCGGCGTCTGTTTGCAGGTTTGTTATTTGTTACAAAAGCTGTGGTTCTACATTTCTGAATCCAGTTAGTAATAGTTCTGCAATCTGAGACCCTTCCGTGTCTTGCGATGTTGAAATGTCGCCTCCCTACTACAGGCTGAGTACTACGTAAGTCAAAAGAGTTAAAAAACTTGTTAGAATTTTCAGTTACTCAAGCGACAATAATTTTAAAATTCAGAGGCTTGAAATTTTACGTTTTTGAACATAAAATTGGAACCGCTTAATTTTTAGAAAAATTCTTTCGGGATCAATAAAACATTTAAAGATCTCTTTAAAGACATATCACAAGAGTTGGCAGAAACGTGCGACAGTACATAGGTATAAGCATCATAATAAGCGTATAAAAAGAAATTAACTAGCAACAAAAGCAATAAACTGTTATAATTTTTAAAAATGTATGCATAACTTACCCTCTTAACTAGCTTAATGAACTAGCTTGGTTATCACAAACTGGAGATGATCTGTAAAAACTTTGTAGCATCAGGTATGTTCACTGTTAAAAATATGCTTATATTTTGAGAACGACCCTTCGACATCTATTGATTTAATACAAGCAGCATACTTAAAATAGTTCTTTGAACGCACTTAACGGATCTGGGGTTGCACCATCAGTACCACCACAAATTTGTCTTAATCTGGTAAAACCGGTGTCTTGCTTTAACACACGTGCGAACTTTTTTCTAACGGGCTCATTTTTTTGCGTTATCTACCGGGTGAGTCACGAATTGCGCTCGCCCCGATATTTCCTAAAATATTTGGAATAGAAAATTGAAATTTCGAGGGCTTATTATACGACTAAAATGCCATCTTTTCAATAAAAAATCAAGTTTGGTGCACATCCGGTTTGACCGGAAATGCCCACAACTTTCGATTTTTAAATGAAACACCCTATATATTTTTACATTTTTGGAATCTAGAAGAAATTTTGAATACAATACATCCATGTTGGTCACTTTTTGATAAACATTAAAAATTTTATTAAAAAATCTATTTCTGAATCCAGAGTGCTGATATTGTTTTATTACATTCAATGGCTACTATGATTTTTCCAATGTTATTAGGTTACCAGATTTTAAACAGAAATGTGTCATTTTAGTTTCCAAAGCCCACTAATCTATTAGCCGCATGTTTCTAAAAGCTTGGTTGCATTGTATTTTGGCTGAAATCTCAAATATTTCTGAGCGGATTTTCAAAATTTTGGTATCATTAGATTCGTATGAAAATGGGGTATTTAAAAATGTTGGTGGACGATTAACTTCCCATTTAAAAAAACCGAGTTAGTGGGTAAAAAAATCACATTTAAAAATTTTAAACGGCTCTAGACAATTCAGTAATGCAATCATATTGCTATTTTTATTTTTATAGTAACGTAGCACACAAACTAAAATATATTTTGGGCGCCACAGCACTCTGGATTCAGAAATAGATTTTTTTAATAAAATTTTTAATGTTTATCAAAAAGTGACCAAAATGGATGTATTGTATTCAAAATTTCCTCTAGATTCCAAAAATGTAAAAATATATAGGGTGTTTCATTTAAAAATCGAAAGTTGTGGGCATTTCCGGTCAAACCGGATGTGCACCAAACTTGATTTTTTATTGAAAAGATGGCATTTTAGTCGTATAAGCCCTCGAAATTTCAATTTTCTATTCCAAATATTTTAGGATAACGGGGCGAGCGCAATTCGTGACTCACCCGGTATAGTGTAGCAGTCGATTTACTTCGTCCACTATTTGCAGTGACTCCGCTAACGACAACGCACTGTTTTGTAAGTTTTGTATGGCGTCATGTAGTCTTTTATAGTTCTTGTGAATAGTTTTAAAGCTGTTTCAACGGAAATATCTCCGAATTTTGTCTGGTTCTCCTAAATAGCTGCAGCCTCGTCAGGATTGAATTGTAGTATCACAGTTTTTATTTGTTGTAAATAATCAGCACAATAAAAAGCTACCTTCAACCATGTTCTCCAACGTGTAAGAATCGGCTGTGGGGGTTCGGAAATGGCGAAGATTTAAGGAACACTTTTTTTGTACTTGCTATTAATGCATCTACCTCTGGAAAACCTTGTCTAATAGTTTCTGCCACAAGATGTAAAGCATGCACTTTACACGTAACATGTACCAACCTACAACCGTGTTCTTGAAAAGAACAGCCTACCAAACGCATTGTCGCGGCACCATCGGTCACAAACATCAACACTTGACTTGTTGACAGATAAAATTTTTCTAACGTCTCCAGCACCACCCGCGTAATTGTTTTGCCAGTACACCTAGTTAGTCTTTTGCTAGCTAGTAATAGTGGAAATGTCGGTTTAGGAGAGCCCAGTACACGTACTATAACATTTACAATAGAATTTTCTGTCATCTCGTCAACACATAACCACAGCAGTGTATTTTTTAATACACATTTGATCTTATTTACAATGTCTTCGCGTATAGTTGGTACACAGTTACGTAACGTTGCGCGACTTGGTAATGTCACTTGGGGATTGTATTTATTCCAGAACTCCCGCAATGGTTGTTCATCGAGTATGTGCAGCGGAACATCACAGGTATCAGCATTAACAGTAAATCAAACATAAACTGTGTTTTCGACGGCACGCAATTTTTTTTAGTTTTATGCTGCACAGTATTTACGTGACGTCTACAATCATATTTATCCCAGCACATCAGGTCTGTCTCGCACACTTTACAAATTACTGTAGCACCATTATAGAAGAAATCCGGGAATTCGCTGATAAATTTAATCACTTTGTCAGCGTATGGCAGTTTTTTACCCTTGCGCACGTCTGACATATTTTATTATTAAATTAATATCAACAATAAAATACAACCATAAAATTATCAACAATACTACAACATAAAATACAATGGAGAGGAATAAATTAGCGTGTAAACACTACGACATACAATGGACTAGTCTCGCGGCTCGCTTCGATTTGTCCGCCAGCCGGTCATTGCCTCACTAGATATCTATCTACCTGCTGTTGTACCACTGAATAGCCGCACGACTTGCCAACTCTAGATATCACTCATTATGCGGTAAAAAAATTTAGTCAAAATTTTGAGGCGTCCCTTTAGTTAGAGTTTTAGTGAAATAGTTTTGCCGACATCTGGTCGGCGGAGTATTAGTTTATTCTATATCCAAAATTGGAGAAAATGGCATTCAAAGCGTTTTGGTTAACTGTGATATGCAATAAAACTGATATGGAAAATATACACTAATGGAGAAAATAATTAAAATATTTTAATGGAGAGAGATCAAAACAATTGTGAAAAACCTCAAGCATCATTTTGAAAAAAAAAATGGAGATATAACAAACCAACACTCAGCCGATTAATGGAATCTGGCTCGATGGAAATGTTCATTCCATCAGTTTTTACCGAAACTCGCCAACTGTTTTCTGAATCACCTTGTATATGCTAGATATCTCCATATAAAAAAAGCTAAACATTTGTTTTTGTGATTGACATTAACTAGAACAAAATGTTCGTGAACATGGTACCCTTAATAAATTTATTGGTCGTGTTATAAAAACATTCATTACGAAAACAGATACTCGGGAATTATTTTGCAGATTATTTTTGTTTATTAAACAACAGTTAAAACCGGTCGGAGATAAAAATTATTTGAACTACAAATTCTTATAAACTAGCAGTAGTTTTCCAAATCCGTTATTATCAGTGATTTCATTTCAACGTTAAAAAGCAGGTTTTTTACTTATGTTTGATGAACAAGGCCAGCAATGACCGTACTTGTTTCTGCCGTAACGATATTTTAGGTTTCAAAATATTATAAAAATTTACAGAGAAGTAGTAACGAATCCAACGAGAATATGTATTTTTAATAGTATATTTTGGTTCATGCTTCTTCCAATAACTTCCAAGCCAATGTTCAAGGCAGTGTCCTCTGGGACTCAAACGTTCGATTGGCCATGTTCTGAAGAAAGATTTCTCAGTTTGGGAACGAGGTCGCCAATGAGACGGTTCCTAAAGAAAAAGTCACTTTCAATCAAATCTAGTGATTATGGTGGCCAAACAAGCGATGCAGCCTCAGTTGGTGGTGATATCCGAACTAAACAGTGAACGATGAGTCGGCCAGTTGCATACAGCACTAGCTTAAGTCATGTTATCCTCAAGAAATAAGGCCTCGAAACACCATAAAATGATTTCTTTGTTAGCAATTCTTCCCCCTCTAAATATTGATGGTTACTACTATCAACTAAAACATTTAAAACAACTTCCGTTATAGCCCAATAAGGCCTTAATATGATGGAAGCAGAGAAGCTAAAAGTTTAATTTATGATGGTTATTATGAAATTATGGTTTAAGCCCAAACGAAGTTTTCTAGTTGGATTTGCTAAAAATTTAGTTTTGGGACTTAATCCGTTATCGTTATGGTTCTCGTGTATAAATATAGTTTCAATGGGAGTTTCAAACAATGATTAATTTATAAAATATTTTTAAATGATATTCTTGCCTATAGGTAACTTCTTCAGCGTCAACTTAATGGATTTTGCTCGTAAAATATTTCAGTGCGATTGTTTATGTTTTTCAGTCACAATTAGTGTCCAGTTTTTAATTTAATAATGTTGCATATTTTTCCTTAAATTCAAGTATAAAAATTGATTATAAAAGACAATAAATAGAAGAGAATGCCGATATAGACAATTCGGTACGTAAATGTGCCTGTCATTCAAATAACAAATCTGAACAAATTAAGCTAGTTTACTATTCATCCTAGTTTTGCAAACTTATGCAGATTTTAATTACATGAAATTAAAATTTCGTGGGTACAACGTTATAACAATCGCTGGAACTGTCAGAAATGATTGACAGTTTTACCCAGAAGAGAACGGGTATTCATTGTTTTATTGTGATTGCGGAAAGGTAAAAGTAATCGGCGAGAGTTCTGATTATAATATGAGACCGGCAATTGCTTCTGTTTATGTAACTAATTACACATTTCATCTTCCTTATTGCGGTTCTACACACGTAGGTTAAAAAGAACAAATTAAATGGACTATTGCGCTCGATTTCGTGTCAACAACTTCTATCGATTGGTGAATTTTGGAATGATATCAGCATTTTATTGAACAGATCTAAGTACATATTATTCTTGTTAAATTTCTTTGTTAAAAAAACACAAAATACTATATGTTTATCATATCGCATTTATATCCACATAAAAAGGAGCAATGCAACAAAAATGACTATCACAATTATTGCATTCACCAAGGTTCTGTATTGGGACCACTACTTTTTTTATTGTACATAAATGAGCTTGACTTTTTGACATCTGATGCATTCACTGTAATGCATGCAGATGAAAAATATCTGACTGTATTGATAAACATAAAAACATAAAACACACAACATAAATTAGACAACTCCCAAATCCTAAGCCGGAGTTGCGCGGGTGGGAGTTACACTGTTGAAAAACGCGGACACACAACCACTTTCTTCGACTTTGTCAGGACTAAGGTCGGGATTTGAACCCGGGGGTCGGCAGACAATAAAACCAGCAATGTTCGTTATTTAACGCTCTAGCTCACTGCACTACCAAGCTACGGACACACGGACTAAATCAATGTACTTTCAATGCAAATATAATTTACAAATGGAACGAGGCTTTATTTTAAGACCATACGGGCATGAGGTTTCATATTTTTAAATGTTAAGTGATGTTATTATATATTTAAAAACTCGCCAACATCTAAAGTTTCCCATTTATATGAGTTATTGTCTAAATTACAAAAATCCATATTTCGCACTTACCTACTTATAATAATTATTATGTGTCAACTCGGAACTCGCGGAGGCTTGGTACTATGTCGTCTAAATTATTAAAATATGCAACAACAATTATTATTAAAACAGTGAGTTAACCGGTAGTTATGTATTTCCTATGATTAATAGTATTTATTTTGAGTTTTTTTATATGTTTTATATACAGGGTGGGGCAATAGTGCGTCCGACTTCGATATCTCGAGTTCTATGATAGCTAGAAACTTGATTTAAAAAAATAAGTAAACTAGACAAAAAAGTCTATAACTGAAAATTGTTTTCGAATATACAGGGTGAGGTAAGACGATTCTACTGGGTCAAGTAAAAATTTTTAAAACGAAATGCCATGTATATCAGAAAATTTTTTGAAACCTCTTTGTGGCCTCCTTTCAGTCCTATATTATTATTGACTTTCTCCCAACCACTTGGATGTAATGATTTTTTTTTTTTTGAAATTATACCATTTACACGTTATATTAAACATATCACTGCAATTAAAACTATCGATTTTAAGATAAAATATGTTAGTACCAGTTATGAGAATTCTGTGTGATGACACTCGGCTATTTTCGCTTCTTAAAAATATAGAGGGTGGCCAAAAAGAATTTTTAAATTTACAATTTTTTGACGTGAATTTTTTCAATTTTTTTCAAATGGAACACACTACATTTTTGGACGATGTGATGTAGGATTGAAAAATTCCTATGGCGATTTGTGACCATTTTTAATTTATTGAACAATAACTGCAAAATGCAATATAAATTGAAAATGAGGGTTTTTTTCAAATTCAAAAGAAGGTATTTATAATAAGCGTGTTACATGATGCCCATAAAAACATGACATCAACAACAATCCAAAATTTGAAGAAAAGGATAATAAATGCTTTTAGAAGTATCACTCCGGCAATTTTATAAACAGTAGAAACCCCATTCCAAAGACGCATAGAAATGTGTGTAAATCAAAATTGGCAACATGTGGAGCACTTTTTTATATCTTTTCTTGAATTACAAAAAAAAAAAAAAAAAAAAATTAAATCGAAAATGGTTACAAATAGTCAGTCATAAGGATGTATGTACAAAAAATGTTCATTTTTCAATTCTACATCACATCGTTCAAAAATATACAGGGTGTTCCATTTGAAAAAAATTGAGAAAATTAAGTTCAAATAGTGTAAATTTAAAAATTATTTTTGACCACCCTGTATACTTTTAGGAAGTGAAAATGGCTGAGTGTCATTACAGAGATGTCTGGTACTAACATATTTTTTCCTAAAATCGATAAGTGACTGTAAGTAGTGATTTTTTTAATATACACGTGTAAATGGCACAATTTCAACAACAAAAAAATCACTACATCCAAATGGTTGGGAGAGAGTCAATAATAATACAGGAGTGGAAGGAGGCCACAAAGAGGTTTCAAAAAAATGTTCTAATATACATGGCATTCCATTTAAAAAAATTTTACTTGACCCTGTAGAATCGTCTTGGCTCGAAGATAATTTTCATCTAGTTTATTTATGTTTTTAAATCAAGTTTCTAGCTATCATAGACCTCGCAATATCGAGGTCAGACGTACTATTGCCCCACCCTGTACAATAGGTATTTCCATTTTTCCTTTTTAGGTATATTTCGCTTTTGAAATAGCAGTGAAGGCAATGGTCTCCACCGCCCTCACACCAAACGGCGCCCATGGATGACTTATGTTATTTACGGAGGTTGGTAGTGCAGCGAAGGGAAAACAAAGGAGAAATTCAAAGTAGTCATGTACCAGTACTTGAAAATGAGACGAATATCTTGTACATCAATAGAGGGAGTCAGTCTAATCTGTGTTATGATCAGTTTTAATGCAATCACTCATATGATGTTATAAAACTGATTCAAGACGATACTAGTATTTATAAGGTCTTAACATAATTTTTCTTCCAGTAGTTTAGGTAAATGTCACAAAACATACTTTTTCCATTGATATTTTTTTACATTTATTGTACTTTTTGAAAGATGTTTGTAATTGCTTATTGAAATATAGATAACTTTACATTTAAAATATACGACAGTACTTGTAACACAGTCGATGTTCGCTCGGAATCGGCACGATGACGATGAGTTAAAATTCTGCAGATTTTGAAATAATGTTATGATTACTACATAAGATTACTATTACCAAAGATTATATACCTCTTACTGAGAAATCGCTACTTTCAAATTTACAAATAACATAATATTTACATTTACCGAAGGTTCTGGTTTACGTTTGTTTATGTAGGTATATCGGCTCTTACTATTTATTCATCAATTTTGGCTGTCAGACGTAGGAAATATTAAACAATGGTACCTGGGGTTCAATCATTACCTGTATTTATTTATATCTACCGTAGGCGGGCGATTACAAGTTTTATACTTCTGCATATAAAATATAACATAAATAGTTGGAATAAACTGGATTTTTTGGTGGTCATCTGTATAATGTTGACCCAGAAAACCAGAAATCCACATCGATCACATGTGAGCTAATTTCGTAATCCTGTACAAATAGCAACCTCGCCCCACTAGCATTTTATTGATAATGGACTTAAAAACCATTGTTTTAAATCAATAAGAGTATCCAACGGCATACCTTGTATAAATATGATTTTGCTTGCCGATACGGTACAAAATCTGACAGTAACTTATTTTTTATGCAAAATTAAAAATAATCTTCAACGGACATTGATAATGCGCTTAGAAACGACTCTGTGTGATTTCCACCACTCAAGTGCAGATAATCGTTGGAAAACATTTTATTAAATTAACGAGATCATTATAATAAACCACTATAGAAAACATTTTCTGCAGCTTCTTTGCCTTTATACCAGTTACCAGTTTATATCATCGGCTAGTGTATGTAAGTATACAGGAACTAATAACAACTTCCGATTCTTCAGAAAATGGCGTTACTGTCATTGCCTCAACTGATTCATATTTCTCAATCTCTGCATTAACAGAGTTCTATTTCCAACATGTTTTCTTGTTTTCAGTTTCTTAGTTCAATACTTCGGAAACGTTCCCATTTGATCCAGACAAATAATTACTTAACATTTTAAAATGTTAATACATACGTAAGCTAATTTTATTTATTAGAAAACGTATGACAAAAACAAGTTATATCTAATGCCCTTTTGGTTCCTAAATTTTTGTTTATACATAGAATGACCAGGTCACCAAATACTGCTCAAACAAAATACGATATTATACATATTGGCTCCAAAAAATATGCTAATTTGCCTGGTAATAACAACTGAACAAATAATATTGACTTTAACTGTACCTCTACACAAATATAAATACATATTTTACGTGACACCAAAACAATTAAAAGTCAAGTAATTGACAGTGGCTGTTTTAAAATCGATCCAATTTCAATGTTATTAAAGTATTTTTATTAAAAATGTTGATTTAAGCACGTGCGCATGTAATAGAGGGTCCGTGAGTTACCGAGGTCAATAATTGCGAATCGTTACATACAAACTAGGCCACAGGTATTATTGACAACCGTTGAGATTCAAATTTAATGATAATGAATGCTCGTAGTTCTCCTATTCCATTGTTAAAATTAATATATTTAATTTGACACATACCAAATTATGAACCTATCTATTGAATTAAACTGAAACTAATCTAAAATTAAATTTCTATTTGTTCAATCCATAATTCATAGCTTTATAAAAAGTTGTCGTTCTCATAATGAATGATACGACGATTTATACTGATGATTTCAAACAAATTTTTCCATCAAAAAGAATTTTACAGCATTTAACAAATATAAGAGACCTTAGAATGTCAAAATATGCATATTAATTTATTGTGAATTCTTGAAAACATTCATGATTCTGTCTTCAAAATACCTAGGATAAAAGCTGCGGGGCATTAAGAAATAACGGTATTTAACTCTAGTTAATGGCTGTTTGGTCTATGACCTAAGCAGGGTTCCCACCAACATTTCAGAATTCAAATCTGTAACCAAAAATAAAAGTTTTCGCAACTAACAAAGCATTCATTTATGAAGTAGAACATTAAAAACACAAATAGATTGGCGAACAAAGAAAATTCCTTCTAAATTCATATTCATACATTTTACCTAGGCAGTAAATTTATATAATTACGTACATATTTTTAAATGGGAAAATTGAATACATAATAAACTACAACTCTTATGAATTTCGTTTAAAAATCAAGAAAACTGATGTCTGATTTCCAAAAATCCACGACACAAGATATAATTTCATATCCGCGACTATTCCATAACTTTTAATGTTTCCAGTTTCGATGGACACCTGCCGAAAGTCATAAAAAAACTATAGTTAGAAACAGAAAATAATATGTGTCCCGTAAGCATCTATTATTGCACCACTATTATTCATATTTTCCAATAATTTATCACAGTATGTAACAGTACCTAGGTGAATCGTTAGTACCAATTTGCCAATGCCACAACCAAAAATCTAAGGAAAGCTGTTGCAGTCGCAAATATTGTTGTAAGTAAAATAGCAGTATGGTGTCATGTATGAACATGATACGGTATAAATAATCCCCCACTTCCAATGATTTGAAATTGTTAGTTAAATATCATAGTTCATCGAATAAACAAATAAGACAACATTTTTACATGTTTATATGAATGGAATATTAAAATCTTGAAAGCCATACACATACCATAATTTGTGAAGTACGATGTACTTAATACTTACTAACGCAAATTCTAGTAATTGATATTACAACTAATTACTATTATTAGCTAACTGGGAATGTACAAATAATTCAAAAACTGTTGACTTTAGGCATAATAAGGTACTGAAAGTTTTTAGGTGATAAATATAATGTTAAAATAACCAGATAATTCCATCTACTACATATGCATTTTATTTACAATGCAATAATTGTTTTTAGAATAATTAAAATAATCTTGTCATGCTGTTTTTCAAAACCATTTTGTTGATTTGATCCCGTTAATATTTTTAGCCAATTTATAATAACGCCCGGCACAACATAAGCAATAAATTTTGGTCATTCCTGGACACCATCGTAGTATCTATTGCGCTTGGTTACGTACACAGACATCAAGCACTGGAATTTAGATTCCGGCCAAAAAAAAGAACTGATAAATTTAGTTTACTTCTGTCTACCACTTTCAATAGCTACGTGTTCTAAAGAGTTAATTTAGACTCCTTGGGCAATACCGTGTTTTCACTGCAGCTATCAAGCTTTTGCTGATAGATAAAGACAGAAATTGGGGCCCAAGACATACCATATTAAAATAATCCCGTACTCATAGTTACATACACTATTTGTGGAATAAGCTCAACATACTACCTTTTTTTGTTTGGAGACCTATAAAATATCTTAGTAAACCCACTGTTGCCAAAAATTTAATGGAAACTGTTGTAACTTCAACCGAAAGCGCCGAAGTTTCATATTTACCAACTTGCAGTTCTCGACGGTCGGTCGGTTGGATAAATATGTCGAAGGGTATAAAATTAATATGTGTAATCTCGGCGCTACTATAAAGTATGTACCACCCACCATGACGACATTCCGATTAGGGTGTATTATATTATTGATAATACTGCATACCTGCGTATCTGGTTTTAACTAACCAATAATATGTTATGTCAATGCAGGAAACATCAGAAGAGTGAATTGGAAATATTTGAGAATGATGCGATTGCTATTTATTAAGATGTCGTTTATGAAAGTAGTGTGTTGGCCGATATTTTTCTTAGTTCTAGAGAATGCATATTTTCTGTAATTACATAATTCAGCTCTGTGTATGAACAATAATTGTTAATCCCCCTTCAATAGATTTCAAAGAACGTCGATACTGCGGTACTATTTATATAAAAATAACCTTATTATAAATGTTAATTGCCTTATTATTCACAAATGGGTAATTACTATCTTGAAATATGGCAGAAAAACTTAACAATTACCTATCGCATTAACTTATTGTTTAAAATAATAATTACCTTAAGGTTTGTTTCGGTCAAGTCGCAAGGTTTGTAACTTTACAAATTAGGTGAATTACTCGATTGTTGTTGCTTGCCTTTGACATAATACATCATCATTATTCCTGGTATGCAAAATGTAAATAAAATATTGTTTGCAAACTTTGAACAGTTACATCGATGTGAATAAAATAACAGTACTTATTGCTCAATTGACTAGATGCAAATTATGAAAGTAGCTGATAAAAAAAACTGCTCAGTCAAGGTTGTTCACCATCAAGGATTTTTAGATGTTTTGTAAGCTGTTGATAAAAGACTGATGTCGATTTCGTAATATGTACAAATCTTGCTGTAAGTACACAGATTACCAATCCAATAATACACAAATGCATTTTGTAGAAATTAGGTTTATAAACAGTAGTTTATACCACGTATTATAAGATTTATATATGTATAAAGATCATGGGGAATTCACGAATGACGTTTCATCTCAAAGGTGGGATTTTTTTTAGTTTCCTGTAAACCGGCCTGTAACGGTATTTTTTGTTAGCTTGTTAATCTCGTGGTATCTGTGTATTTTGGATTATGAAAAATATAAAGTGTGTTTACACAGAATAAACGGAAATGCATGTTCACTTCTAAAAACTAAATATTTACAAAAATATATGTATATACGTTTGAAATATATCAGTTTATCTGCGGATGGGGTTTACAAGAGATGAAGTACATTCATCAAGTATATTCAACTTTTCGGGAAAAAGTAATATTACAAAAAAGTTTTTGCTTTCCTAAAAAATACGATTCACGTTAAGAAACTTTATGTTTCTATACAGGGTGCACAAAAATTATAAAAACTTTAGAGTAAATTCACTTGAGAGTAAATTCGCCTTACATTTAATTTTGGAACCAAATTTTAAATAAAAAAGTTGTTTTAAAGTTTGTATTCAGCAAAAATCCAAATTTCAATTGAATATTATTATTCTTGTAAATTACGAGTTATAACGCATGTTTTGAAACATACCTTCCCATAAGGTATTATTTCATTGCTAGGTATTTTATAAATTCAGAACTGTTTATCTGATATTTATTCACCTAGTTACAATGCAATTAAATAGAAAAGTTGGCAAAAACTGACTTTAACGATATTTTACCAAAGATTTTCTTATTTCACAAACATTCCAATAATCAATTGAAATTTTGGATTTTGACTGGGTATAAAATTTGAAACAAATTCTTTATTGTTCCAAAATTAAAGATAAAGCTAATTTACTATTAGGCAAATTTCAAGTTTTTGTAATTTTTGAGCACCCTGTATAAAAACATAAAGTTTCTCAACGCGAACCGCATTTTTTAGGAAAGCAAAATCTGTTATGTAGGAAAAAATTGTCTCGAAAAGTTTAATACTTTTGCAATTTCACCTTCTTCTGAACCTCATCAGCGGACATGCCACGGACGCAAATTTTTTATACAATTGTGAGAAGTGTTTATTTAGGATCTTGTTTGAATCGAAACCGTTAATACATTATGGGCCATTTGCATGCATTTACAATTTCAAAATTAATAATATTCTAAACAGGCGTTGCCAACATAAAAATCTAGATTTTTGAGCGATAAAAAATACAATATTTGCATATAAAATAAATAACTGTGTAAACTATGGTTCAAAGAACACGATTATGTAAAAAAATATTTTTCATGGTATGCCATAAACCACCAATATGGCGTACACATACCCAGTCAGCTTATACATATAGGGTAATTTTTTTCTCTTTCAAACTGTATATCATACGTGGGGTCATTTTTGATGTGCAAGTATTTAACAGCGAGAATAATCTTTTAGTAAATTTTTTTTGCGTTTTTTTTATATTTATTCCAAGTATGCGTGTGTCATCTATGACAGTGTTTATCCGTTTGTAAGTAAATTGCATATTAATAATTTTATTTCCGTCATAATTATACCCCATTTAATCGTAAATGTGAAGATGTCATACCAAAATTACGAGAAATATGATATGTTAGAATGCTTTAATCAAAGTAATAACAATTGTGATATTGCATCCGAAATATATTTCAATCGCTATCAAGACAACCTAATAAAGCTATTTTTAAGAGGTTAAATGAAAATCTCATTAATTGTGGGTCCTTCAATAAGCCAAGACCAATAAATCAGACATTTATATCTAATTTTATAATACATTACAATTACAAAATAAAAATTCAAATTAAAGCAAATGTTCAAACTGATGTCCGTTGTGTTCGATACATAAATTACATCTCTTCATAACACTCTGAAGTGATCAATATGAAGATTTGAAATGGAATTCACACAGTTTATAAAAGTTTGTCTGAGTTCATTTATGTCGGTACTTGCTTTCTTGTATGTCTATAATGTGGCCCCAAAAGAAAAAATCCAGTAGCGTTATTAAGTCAGGTGATCCCATCCAGTTATTTCCAAAATTGATATTTAATAATTCTGAAACGGTCCAGATATTACGAGGATATGCACCATCTTGTTGGAAGAACTGATTTCTTGCCTCAATTGAGGGCAGATTGTCCATTAATTCCTCAAAAATTTTCTGGTTTAAGATTTTGTAGTACCGTTGGCCATTAATATTTTCTTGATATATGTGAAATGTTAAAACACGATTGCCACGTAGAGTACACCAAACACTAAAACCAAAGCGTCCCTGAGATCGCCCGTCAACGGTACAGTGAGGGTTCATATCAGACCAATAGTGCTTGTTATGCCTGTTGAAAATTCCTGCACTGCTAATGTATGCATCTGTCCAAACTACATTTCTAGAGAAGAATGGATCTCGTTGGCTTTTTTGACGATACCATATGCAAAACTCCAATCGTCGCTGAAGATCAGTTGGTTGCAAGTGATGTTCTTTTCTTATTGTATAAGGCCTGAATTTGTGTGTCTTTAAAATACCCAAAGCTCGACGTCTTGAAATCCTAGAATCAACTTTAATTTGACGACTTGAAATTGAAGGATTTGCAACCGCCATTCCAATTACAGTTATAGAAGTCTCTTCAGCATCTTCAATGTTGTAATTTTTTACATTTTTTGCACATCAAAAGTGACCCCACATATGATATATAGTTTAAAAGAGAAAAAATTCCTTTTTAACTAAACCATAGCCAACTGATTCCGATTAAAAAAAAATACAACTTTATGCCACAACTCGAAATTGCACCTTTTTTTTAATATTCTCGACGCCACTGTATGTATCATTGAGAAAAAGTGCCTGAAGAATGTAAAGTTGTTTTTTCATAACTTTACAAACAACCAAGATATTGACATGTCTAAAAGTCGAAAAATTTAACTTTTGTTTATAACTCGAAAACAAAAGACGATAGCAAATTTTTGTTTTCGACAGTGACTTTGTCTCAAGAAAAGAGATCGAGAATATGTCTTCCATTTTTTTGCATCTCTAACAGTTTCCGAGTTATCCTATACAAACATCGAAATTTGCCCATCCTGTACACAGATCTATAAAGCACACAGTGGGGTCAAGGAGCTCCATACTGATTTGGAATTGTGCGAGCAAAGAAGAAATAAGTTAGAAACTAAAGTAGTGATTGCTAAAGGTTTAATTGTAGTTATTGTTACATCATCCATTAAGTTATAATTGTTAATTATTAACTAGTTCATAAAGGAATAGCAGTGTTACCAGGAGTTTCAATCAACGAATTCACGGTTTGAGATGTTTGTGGCAACAGCAAACACGTAACATATAATAATGAAAATAATCAGTAATAATCACATTGCGAGATTTATTATTCTTGTATTAATATTTCTTTTAATTTCAATGAGAATTTATCAAACAATTTTTTTTAGCATTTTACAATAAATATTTGAAGTGACTCACTTGACAACCGCGGAATTGTCACGTTTTTTTGGAGACTGGCTTTTATCTAACCTTATTCGGTCTCTCAGATCTTCAGTAATTTCACGTCTATTCTGGTACTCTTGTTCCTGCAAGTTCCTGCAAGGATATAATTCAATGGGGTTAGGTCTACAGATGCTGTAGGCTATTCCGCAGAATCTTTTCGACTGATCTAGCGATTTGGAATTGTTTCGGCCAAGTATTATTCCAAAATGGGGCAATACTTCATCTCACTGAAATCTTATCCGTTCGTTTGGGCATGTCCGGATTGTCATTAATCGGAAATAAATGATAATGCCGGAATGAGATGACGCCCAAAAAGCTTGTTACATTTTTGCCAAAGAAATATAAAATGAATAAAAACATAAAATGACAATTATTATAATTAAATTTTTATTCGATTGTATTGAAAAGTAACGTTTTTGGTTCGAACATGTGGATGAAAAGATCACCTTTTTATAACAGGTATTATTTTTTGTTGTATGCGATTGCTTTTTGCGGCCGAAAAGTACTTTTCGAACGGTAAACAATATCAACAAAATGGTACGTACCATAATAGTTATTTATCCGGACGAAAAATGTAGTTTTTCGTATGTTACGGAAAATTGCCGGACGAGGCGAAGCCGGGTTCGGCAACCGTATGGGTACAAAAAACATTTTTGTCCGTGTATCATAAACTATTTGTTATTCGATTGTAAGAAGATAATAAATTATTACTCATCACATTTATTTTAATTAAAAAATTTTGTCGTAATCGACTTCACATACTTTGACACTATTTAATATAAGAATATCATGATAGTTTGTTTCATTTGTTTCATTATTTTGTTCATAATAATTGTTCACGTCCGAAAAGTAGTCGCGTAGCAACTACAACAAAAAATAATACCTATTATAAAAAGGTTGATCTTTTCGTCCAGATATTTGAACAAAAAAAATTTCACTTTTCAATACAATCGAATAAAAACAAATGAAACAAACTGTCATGATATTTTTATTGGAATGTCAAAGTGACGTGAGGTCGATTATGATCAAATTTTAATTAAAATAAACATAATAACAATTTATTATTGTCTTCTTACAATCGAATAAAAAATATTGTATGACACGGACGAAAAAGTTTTTCCTACTTATACGGCAATTTTCCGTAATCGTATGAAAAACTACATTTTTCGTCCTTGTGTCATAAATAACCATACAGTACCTGCTAGATATACTAATCATCATTCATCAATCAATCACTGAACTACCGTTCCCACGGTGTTTATAACTTTTGCGTGGGCAGATGCAGTGTATTCAATACATTTTCATCTTGGTTAAACATTTAGAAACACTAATTTTGCCATCACTTAATATATGAAAATGTATTATAAAACTGCGTTATTACTATTACGTCACTTATTCTTGAAAATACTAACTTTCCTGTATAACTATAACCGTAGATAATACATAATAGTTCATTATATTTTTTCTCAGGAGGACATTATTTACGCATGAGTAATTCTAATATTAACGACCAACAAATACTTTGTATTCTACAAGGGAGTAAATAAATTCTTGGAACTTTTATTTTCGCGCCGTATGAGTCAAAAGGGAATCTCATGATTGCATGTAAAATAAACAAGAGTTTATACGAGTTCAAATTTGGAGAAATATTTTAACATTTCAAAGAAGTAATATCAAAACTTGATAATAACAATAATTGTAATTATTTATTCGTTCCAGATTAATTTTTCTCGATAACAGATGCACTTTATTATTTGTTTTTTTTTTTTTGTTAACTTATACGGCATGTCAAATTGTCTAAGCCTATAATAACAAATGATATGCAATTCAAACTTCTATATTAAGTGTTGTAAATGACCTGTGTAATGGACAAAAATTTATCATATATCCTTGTTTTGTTGGATCAAACAAGACATTTGATCCTGTAAATTTATAATTGTTTGAAGCAGAATTAAAATATATGTTTTCAAGAATCCGCGCTTCAATGGATAATATTTAGTCGGGAGAAGTCAAATAGTTATGAAGGTATCAAGGGTGTTATAATTATAATAACGCACCGAGGTCGGCAGTGTACTTCCTGAGAAAATGTACGTCGACTAAGAGCGTCATTATCCTATAATACCCGTGATGCCTTCAACGTTTAATGTCCTACAAGTCCGTTATTTAATTCGAAAATTCTTTGATATACGTTTGATTACTTTCACATCTATTATGTTCAGAACGATTTCATTTAAAAAAGAGTAATAATCAAAATTTTTTGTAAAAGCGGTAACTCTGCAACACATTTTGTTTGTCTATAACGCTATCACCATTTAGTTGTTTTGTGTTGTGTTGTAGTGAAAATGTTAATGCGTTATAAATTTATAATGCCCTAGGGCGTTATGGATATTCATAACGCCCTAGAGCGAAATTTTTCATATAATGTATCGCAAAATAGGTTCATTATTGCAAAATAAAAGACAAGTACGATATTAAAATTATTACTAATACAAGTCTACTGTGTTCCTCATGGGAGCCACATCGTTGAGAGTGCCACAGGGTAACATATTGGGACCAATACTTTCTTCAGTATTTATTTTCGATCTTCCGAAGACAGTTTCGCACTGTTGTATGCATCTTTATGTCGATGACATTTTAAAATATTAGAGCCGATTCAGAGTGTTCTGGTTCCGACTCAGTAACGAGATCAACCGTGATTTATTCAGTCCCGTCATATTGTACCAAGCTTGTGCATAGCCAATGCTTATCTACCAGTTATTCCTAAAATGAAGTCAGGTTTGAGATAGGGCTTCCATTTTCCAAGTCTAGCGTTAGCAGACTTCTAGGGCTTCTGTAAAAGTTGTCCTTAATGCACCTATAATTCAAGACAGGGAATTTTTGTACCCCTGTCCTCGGGATGTGTCGCTTGATTTATGCAGACCGCCGAGCTACATATATGGGAGCCTAGGTTTGGCTATCTCCGTATACAACCAAAGCAAAATCCATAGACCGAAGGAAGCACAAGTTCCTGCATACAGGTGCAACTGTCAAAAGATAGACGTCGACTTTTCAGTAACTGTCAACATGCGCCCCCGATGACAAGTTTCCTCTCTACGGTTATCCCAAGCAAGTGTCATAAGTCTTCCATAATAACTGTTTCCTTAAAGTTCCTTATTTTTCTTCTCTTGGTGAAGAGGATTGTCTCAATCTTGGCCTAGACATCACATTGCAAACTTAATCTTTTTGGTGATTTCCTTAGACAGTTCAGTATGTATTACAACATATATTATTTATATCACAATTATTTATCACATTTTCGACATACACATAAAATATTACCAAATTGTATTGTATTAATTGACCCCATTGATTCAAAGTTTATGTTTCCAAAAGATGAATTCGATGTTTGTTGTTTAAAGTGAAGTTGTGAACAATTTAAAATAAATATCAAGGCTATTACATCGGCAATAAAACTTCTTCATTTACATATTTTATAGCAAATAGTTAAATTATTACAACAATGAGTCACTATTTGTAATTATTGTACACAGAATTTAATTTTATAAAAATGATACCCAGCATAAAGTCAAGGTCTAGAGGATTCCACATTGTCCCATAAAAAAAATTATCATAATTCTAGTTTTTCTTCTAACGAATTGTCGGCAACAAGACGATAGGTCAAATTAAATTGCTACTTTGCGTTAGTTCGCAAGGACGCAATTTCCACAATTTCATTCTAGTTTTTTTTATGCTTATGTTAGTAAAGCCTAAAAATAAAGTTGCTGGACCACCCTTCTATTGAATCACAATAACATTTTTTCACGAACGAATAAGTAACGGTGTATATTAGGGTGGACCGAAAAAACAAAAGTTGGAATTTCGTTTTGGAATAGTCGTAAAAACTTGCCTTTTGATAGTCTAAGAAAAAAAATATTCTGATATTTTTCGAAAGTGTTACATCATTTGCTCTCTACCAGCCCTCAAAAAAATTGAAAATTGAAAAAATTTCCTTAACTGGCAAAATCAAAGACCAAGAGTAGATCTTCGTTTGTTTTTTAGAGAAACTACCCAGAATTCACCACAGCCAGCTGACTGCTCAACGAGTTTCATCCTATCCTCCTTCATCCACTGCAGAAAATGTTATGGTTTGTAGTCCTTTTTGCTTTAAAAAAGCCATCTCGTGTCTGGACAAACAACTAACAAAAGGGCCTCAGTTACTACTTTCACACACCTTTCCGTCTTGGGTATAACAACGAAATAAATCTGTCTCTACTGAGCTGAGACTGCTTATGGGGGTTAAAAGTTAATAAAAAACCACAAGTTTTCAGAAGGGCGTGTATTGCTTTCAGACTAAAAGCTACAAGCTAAACTTGCAGGAGCTAAAAGCTAAAACTAAGCTACAAGCTAGAGGAAAAAACAATATTTAGGCAAACAAAATCTCTAGACCACCTATACCTACCTAGAGCACCAGGACATTAATTACAATTAAAATATGTTATTTAATATAATTGAGGAAAACCCACAGGGTTGCTAAAAGCTTTCACCTCAACTTTCAAATGTGAATGATCCTGCCACCAGACCAAAAAACCGAATTCAAAAACCGCGGTAAAAAACGCAGCAAAACGTTGGCAAGATTAAAGGCACGCAGAAGAAAGGCGTAAGGTGGGCTGCCTATCCCTAAGGGTCCAAATCAACCAAAGAATACCGGGTGCGCTAAATGCGCCGTTCCGGTTCATCTGCCATACTTTAAAGTGGCGAGTTCACGGGTGGTCACGATGAGAATTTCCTCGGCAAACAATTAACATCCCCTACCCTGATCAACAGGACACGGTTCACTTCATTATAATCGCTCACCCTGCAGATATTTACGCAAATTATTAGCATGAAAAATGCCGCGTTCTTTCCCGGTACTTGGCGCCGAAACTAATTGCTTTTTTAATTCTAAACGGCCCTTCAAAAAATAGTAGGAACTTCTTCGTTTCCGCATGCTCCGCTGAGGAGATAGGGTTAGCTTTTAGCAAAACTTAATCTCCTGGAACAAACTTGGGGTAAAGATATTGCGGCCCTCCTAGCGGCTCTTCGTTCAGCTTTGCTCGTTAAAGTTTCTCGGACAAGAAAAAGTTTCTGCTCAATGAAGGCGAAAGCGGCGGCTGCAGACGCGAATGCGAGAGTTTTTATACAATCTCATCCAAATTGTAGCTCATTAGATGTGAAACTTGTTGCTTTTGTACCCATAATATCAGCACTGATAAAAAAACCGCTCAGTGCTCATCATGAACACGTCGATTTCCTGTAAATTGTTGACCTAAGCTTGCATAAAGCCACTCATTTTCACCACTTAGATAAATAAATATATTAGTGATTTTTACGTAAATAATAAATAAATGCGAAATTTAACAGTCGTAAACTTGCAATTTAATGCATTCAGATAGACTGTCAAAGCCAATTTTACGGTATGACGTCAGGTCAATATCGGATCGTTCGCGATCACGCGGATTTGCTTGAATAAAACTTTAAATTTTAAATTGAATTATTTACGAAACAAAATAAAAAAATATATATATTTTTTTCTTATATTCTCAAATATGAGATTTATCGTGAAATAAAGATAAATTAATGTATTTCTAAAATGCATGCATCTTGTCTATTGGCGTGTATTTTGTTCGTAATGTAAAACAAATCATGTGATACAATTGATCGCCTATATGATTCGCATATCAAATTTGAACTGATTGAATCGAATTTAAAAAATATACAGGGTGGGGCAATAGTGCGTCCGACTTCGATATGTCAAGTTCTATGATAGCTAGAAACTTGATTTAATAAGATGAGTAAACTAGACAAGAAAGTCAATAACCGGAAATTGTTTTCGAATATACAGGGTGAGCCAAGACGATTTTACAGGGTCAAGTAACATTTTATAATATGAAATGCCATGTATATCAGAAAATTTTTTGAAACCTCTTTGTGACCTCCTTTCACACCTATATTATTATTGACTTTCTCCCAACCATTTTAATGTAATGATTTTGTTTATTGAAATTATACCATTTACACATATATATTAAAAATATCACTACAATTACAACTATCGATTTAAAAAAAATATATGTTAGTACCAGTTATGAGAAAGCTGTGTGATGACACTCAGCCATTTTCACTTCCTACAAGTATACAGGGTGGCCAAAAAAGGATTTTTAAATTTATAACTTTTTGAATTGAATTTTCTGAATTTTTTCAAATAGAACATTTTTGGACGATGTGATGTAGGATTGAAAAACTAACATTTTTTGTACGTGCATTCCTATGGGTATTTGTAACAATTTTCAATTTATTGAACAATAACTGCAAAATTCGGCAATAAAAATTAAAAATGAGTTTTTTTTAATAATTCAAGAGAAGGTATTATAATAAGCGTGTTACATGATGCCCATAAAAACTTCACACCAACAACAATTCAACATTTGAAGGAAAGGATAATAAATGCTTTTAGAAGTATCACTCCGGCAATTTTATGAACAGTAGAAACCTCATTCCAAAGACGTATAGAAATGTGTGTCAATCAAAATGGGCAACACGTGCAGCACTTTTTATAATATCTTCTCTTGAATTACAAAAAAATATATATGATAAGGCAAACAGAAAAATTCTCATAAAATTCCTTTTATTAGTGTGACCGGTTTCGTGAACAAGTAAATTACTTCACATCTTCAGACACAGGAATTTTTTTTTTATTTATAAAAATTCCTGTGTCTGAAGATGTGAAGTAAGTTATTTGTTCACGAAACCGGTCACACTAATAAAAGGAATTTTATGAGAATTTTTCTGTTTGCCTTGTCATGAATAATTACTCATATGGGATTAACCTACTTACGTTAAAACAATATATATATTTTTAATTTTTATTGTTGAATTTTGCAGTTATTTATTGTTCAATAAATCGAAAATGGTTACAAATAGCCATAGGGATGTACATACAAAAAATGTTCGTTTTTCAATTCTGCACCACATCGCCCAAAAATATACACATTTGAAAAAATTGAGAAAATTCAGTTCAAATAGTTATAAATTTAAAAAATTATTTTTGGCCACTCTGATGTCTCATAACTGGTACTAACATATTTTTTCTTAAAATCGATAATTGTGACTGTAGTGATTTTTTTTTAATACATACGTGTAAATGGCAAAATATCAACAAAAAAAATTACATCCAAGTGGTTGGGAGAGAGTCAATAATAATATAAGAGTGGAAGGAGACCACAAAGAGGTTTAAAAAAATGTTCTGATATACATTCCATTTAAAAAATGTTAGTTGACCCTGTAGAATCATCTTGACTCACCCTGTATATTCAAATATAATTTCTGGTTATAGACTTTTTCGTCTAGTTTATTTATGTTTTTAAATCAAGTTTCTAGCTATCATAGAACTCGACAAATCTACGATGGACGCACTATTGCCCCACCCTGTATATGTATCTTATTCATCTTTTGATTATGTTTTATTTTGAGAAATACATAAACATGGCAAACATCACGAGTTGAAAAACTGTCATTTAATTTTTGGTATTGTGTGGCCTCCAAAAAATGCAAATTAAACCTAGAAAATGCCATGAGGAAGCTAACCAATATTTCCATTAAAATCTTTTATCTAAACTACACTGTTCAATGGATAAATAATATTTAAAAAAAAAAAACAAATGACACGAATACAACATGACGTCAAAGTTTCTGAAATAAAAACGTACCCTGATGACAAATCCATTTAGTTTGAATAATCTACCAATGCGTGACGTGCAATTTGATAATTTTTTGTTAAAGGTAATTTAAATATAAACCTTTTTAAATTCAGGTTCATTTAAAAGTAAACTCTTGTATCTGCTGATAGGATTTTTTTACAAAATGGTTTTGAGAAAGCTTTAAAAATGAACGGATTCGAATAAAAATGGAAATGTGTGTATGTATACATGAATATACAACTCGGTTAAAAAAAAATATATGAAATTAGGGGTATTCTCTTCACCTGATATAACTGATTCAATTATTGTGAACTATGAATGGTCTAGAGAATATAGTAATGTGAGGTTAATCAATCACATGTGAAAATAAGTGACTCCCGCAATTACTATTAGGGCACAATGCAAAAGTGAGAAAAACCATCTGTTGCGTACGGTTCACAGCCGAGGTGTTGCTTGAAGGCTGTGGCAGGTTCTTCAAGTACCTACCACTGTGCCTAGCCACATGCCAAGATAACCTACTGGTCACTGGAAACCTGCTGATATGCGTAATTTCGCCACATGTCCTACGTTCGACTTCTATCTCTACCTCTAATGTAAGTATATTTACAACATAATACCAATAAAAAATATATAAATTATTACTATTTATTGAATTTTTAACAACAGTTCCTTAACGTCTTCCCGGAAAATCTCCAAGAATATGTAAAAAATGCCCTTAACTATACATTTTTTTATGAAAAAAAAATTAAATGGAATATTAGGAGCAAAGAAAAGTGAGTTACAAAAAAATACCAAGAATGGAGCTTTCTCGGTATTTCCGGAGTTTTCCGAGTTAAGCTGTAATTGGCACAGGGCAAATAACGCAGATCTAATGATGGTAAGAGCTATAAAAAAAAATAATGCTCTTACACTGAAATATGGTTATATCTTCTTCAACATATTTAATGATGATATTTAAATCATTTATGTGTATTCTACTAAATTACTACATATTAAACGATAAATGTCACTAAAAAGAATGGAAAATCTCACAATTATTACTGCCAGACTAAACAATTTAAATCTGACCTCCCATAGCTGGAAACTAAAGGATGTTAATAAACCGCATTATCCGCAATGCCACAATAAAAAAAGCTTGAGATAACCAACTACAGTTACCTTAACTTAAAAAAATGTAATAAAAGTGGAATATAAGTTATGGTATCTTATCTGCAGAAAGAGGTAGGTGTAGGTAATTATAAAAATAAACGAAATGTTAGAAATCCATCCGAGGAATTTCTTTACGTAATGTGTTTTTACATTATCGAGATTACTAGTCATGTTATTAAATAGTACAAAAATGTAGAACCACTTTAATGTAAAAGCAATTCACGTCGCATTATTGGCTGTGTGCGAGTGTTCCATTTTATTTTATTTTTTTTTCATATTCAGAATAGGTACCCATTTGTTAATACTTTTGTGCTTTCTTTATGATAATAACCTGAAAACGGAAATATTTTTTCTAAACCTGCAGTTACATAATTTTTTAAAGAGCCTTCATATAATAGAAGGTAGAGATAACGTCGTGCTTTTTACAATTTTACAAGAAAAGAAATGCACTTATCGTTCCCAATTTTTTTGTCATGGTACGTCTTTTGTAGTAGTGAAGTTCCGATGCATCTCAAAAAAAAAACGTTTTCAGTACTGTATTTAGTTAATTCAGTGTGTTAAGCTGTGAGTAATCTTAATGATAACTTGGTTTCAACCAATAATTGAAAACTAATGAGATCTAAGTTAGAGAAAGGTGAATTTAGAAAAAAAAAATAATACTGATTGGCTCTACTCATACAGAGAGAGAAAATAATTTAAGGGGTATAATTAATTAACCGGAATAGTAACAATAAGAAACGAAATGGAGTCCTAAATTTCTGATGTAATAGATAAAATGTAACGCAACCTCAGCTATGCTAGCCTCCTGTGTACTCAAGATATACAGTCTACTAAAATTAAGATTTCCCATATGCATAAATAAATAAATAGTACATACATCACATCTTACAGAATGGCAAGGTATAGTTCGATACAAGACATAAATAAGAAACAGAAAAACCGAGTAAAAATGAGAAGCTGATTTTCAAAGTGCAACAAGTCCATTTTTGCCATCTAGAAAGAGCATTGCACTTTTCAGATCATTGCTTATGCTCCAGTTAAAATAAACTTTCAAAATGAAACACATCCTGTTAAAATAGATACGTCTTTTAGAATAACGTTTATCAAAATAAAACAAGTTCACCTACGAGATGCCTCAAAAGGCCCAGAAGTCCCAAGTGAGGCCAAAATTATTAAAAGGAATGATAGGTATGTTAAAATAAACTAATGTTGAGGTTATGTTACGACGATAAATTTTGAAAACCTTTTTAGATACAAATTAACAAACTCTTATTTAGTTATAGTTATTCAAAAGACTGAAGAATTTAGAACAGACGAAGGTGAATACGAAGAAACCTGTGATTGTGTTCAGGAAAAACCGGAGCAACAAACCTAAAAATAAACTTTTTTGTACCTAGTATGTTCCTTGTCGTTTTCTTTGTAATAGATTTTTGAAGCTTCTTAAATAAATTTAGTTTCATAACGTAACTAGTCCTAATTTTATTTTTATGGTGTAACAAGTCCAATCTAATTTTTCCCATTTTTGTGTTTGATTTATAAAAATAATTGTAACACAACTATAAAAAATGATTTATAGTACCTAGTAGTCATAGAAATTATCACATCCATATCACATATCTTGATGTTACTAAAAGTTTTAAAAATGCACTTTGAAAATGAGCCTCTCAAATTTAAATGTTTGTTGACAGCGAAAGGATAATTTACGTACGGTATATATTTCCTATGCGTCGGTGCGACATAGCAACAAAGAAAATAGGTAAATACCTCGGACACCTTTGTTACATTGCCCCAAAAGCACTTAACCTTCGGTGTCAACAAAAAGTTTAAATCTATAGCTCTTTCTTTTGGTTTTCATATCTTGTATTAGATTTTACTTATGCCACTAAAAAATAATTGCCATGAATCCACGATGGTAGGTCTACTTATAGAGATAAATAAAAGAAATCTTAAATTAAAGAGACCATATAAAAAAATTAATTTTGACTAACCTACGGCTGGTATGACATATGTATATCTTGAGGTCAAAAAACGAATTGAAACCTGTTCAATGCCGAATACAGTAACAATGTGTGATTCATAATGTTTATATTTTGTTTTACATTTTATGTAAAATAAAACCCTGTACCATACCTGTTATTTGATTATTCGTTTTAATTTCCATAACATTAATTGAAAAACTATATTGCATTTGTATACAAAGAACAGCAATTATCCTTATTGCGGTTTGTGCATACAAATACAATATAGTTATTTATTATATAACGATTGTTCATCAAAACAGAAAATTTTGAGGACTTGGATACTTTGTATAGTAGACCACAACTTTAAGAGACACATAAAAAATCTCAAAGCTTTGCCGCGATGCTCCTTAGGATAGAGCGGGGCATGCTTTATTTTCCTACAGCATATTAAATAATGAATATAATGTATTACTTAATACATAAAACATCTTTATTCTCATGTAAAATATGTTGTGGCATGATTAAAATAAGAAATTAACGGAAACACGCCTGTATCCATTATAATTTCAAATTATTTTGATATAATTACGCAACTCTCTCCTGATCTAACGGTTACTAAAAGGCCATAAAAACCGGCCATAAAAGTGTTAAAACCGGAGTAATTACATGCGACTCAGTACCGTACTTAAAAATATTGTGACTTGAAACACACAATGTTAGAAATTTAAAAGTATTGTATCTTTGATAAATAAATAGTTATTTGATACCATGATGAATTAAAAAAAATTATTCTGTTTTGCTTGTGTCAAGATAGGAATAATATTTTATATATTGGTCGAGCATTGATGATTTTTGTTATTCTAAATTAAAATTATATCCAAATTCTCTTGGTGCTCAGTTTAGCCAATAATAATTTAATATATCGAATTATTATTGTTGCCCAGCAAGGATCACGAGGAGGTACGAGCAATTCCTTGCCAAAAAAATGTGGGTTTAAAGTTAAGGTTATCGATATTATTAAAATAGGTAAAAGAAATAAAGCAAATCTTTACATTCTGTAAATGAATAAAATATTATATTTATATAAATAACCCTCACTTGATCTAATGGACCCAGATTAAATAAATAAATTAATATAATAAATAAAAATAATGTTATATTGCACTTGCACGTATATAAAACACTGAAAAAAACGATAAATTCACAATGTACACTAAATCACATATTTTATTCAAAACACTAATCACTATACTCCCTCAACACTACACAACCATTTTCTAAATCGGTATCTGAATCAAGATATATTATTAAACGGTCTTGATTAGGGCTGATGCTCTTTCCTAACTTAATGTATTCATCTTCAATTTTAATGACATGCTGAATACAGTTTTGCCAATAACTTAGTGTTATTTCTCTCACTTCAGCTTTAATAAGGTCGATTACTTTAGCATTAAATTTGGGAAAGGTGTTATTTTTTCGAATGCTTCTTTTCAACTGACTCCATATTAGTTCGATCGGGTTGAAAATACAAAAGATCTTTCTTTTTAAATTTTTTTTGAAATTCCAAATTATGTTTTCGGAAAAATTCTTCATATCGTTTTTCTTTGTTCCAGTATTTGGTATTTTTTCGATTTGTCGCGAATGATACGAAGCATCGTATAAAACAATTACGCTGTTTTTTCTATATTTGGTAGCAATGATGTCTGAAATTTTCTCTGTAATTTGTGAGCCATTACCATTCCCCATATTTTCGTGAAATTATCTGCTAGTGCTAGGTTGAGGATCTTTCCAAGGCCTGAACATTATCACAATATTATTTTACCACAGCCACTTATAAATGGAAAACACTGGAATAATTCACTACCCGCCGGAATATTTATAAAAACACAACTACATAAAATACGCTTAAACACAAAGGAAAATTTCAATTATCTGTCAAAGTATTATACATTCTAGGCTCTCACAATCCAAATAAAATGTAAACACTGAAGCACACATTGTATTTATAAGGCACATAAACTAAATAAATTCTAAAAAGGCATGATGCTTTCGATGTTTCGCGGAAGAATTACCGTCCGTCCCTGCATGGTTTCTCGTTATTAGGCTTTTACAGCTGATTCGGTAGTAACCGTTAAACCGTAAAATATTTTATGAGGGAGTTGCGTAATTATATCAAAATAATTTGCAATTATAATTGATACATGCGTGTTTCTGTTAATTTCTTACTTTAATCATGCCAGAACATACTTTACATGAGAATAATGATGTTTTATGTATTAAGTAATACATTATATTTATTATTTTATATGCTGTAGAAAAATAAAGCATGCCCCGCTCTATCCTAAGGAGCATGGCGGCAAAGCTTTGAGATTTTTTATGTGTCTCTTAAAGTTGTGGTCTACTATAACATTCAAGTAACTAAAATTGACAATGTATTTTTATATCAGCGCTCTTATAACTTTTTTATTTTTAAATATTTATATCGATCTAATTTCTTTTAGGCGGTTAGAAACCCTTCTGACATTTAGTGAACATCGAAGTCATGTTTATACGAAAAACGAGCATTTCGTGCGAGTTTGACACACCTTGTATATGTATAAATTTTTTGTTGCACAGAATAAAAATCGCAGTAACATAACAATTGCATTGAAATAAGGCAATAACCTTTGCCCATCAAAGAATTTCCTCATTTTGAAAACAGAATCACAATCTGCACTTTACTGCATTTATATGATTTGGTCAAAGCATCAACGATGGATAAATCTAGAAAGAGATTCATTCTATTGGGTATGTCCACGTCGCGGTCTCCATAAACATTTTATGAATTATGTATTAATAATGACCTCCTACGACCCATGATATTTTTAAAAAAAAGGTCATAGCGTGCGGCCACTATAAAAAATCAAGTTTGCATGATAAAAAGAAGGCGTGGCTTATAATGAATCATTAATTTTAATTCACTATATCGTGATTCATGTATCATATTACCGTTGCGTTGAAGCAAACTACAAACCCAGACCTAAAGCTGATTGTGAGACAAACAAGTGAACTTCGAATCGAGAAAGTGACCAACGACGATGCAAGGTTACCTACTCCAAAGCAAAGCCAACTGTGCATGAGTAGCAGACCAGCCGCTTTTATATTATTTAATAATTTAATTACCAATATACACATGTTTCATAACGAGCATTTTGTTATCTAAAACCTAAAAGCAGTTTTTGGAATTAACTCATCCTTGAAGTAGATACATACTTACTACAAAATTTACAAATTCGTTTATACCTCACATATCTAAATATAGAAAACGAAATAACTGCTGCTGAAATTTTTTTAGATAACACTGAAAAATCAATCGATACACAGGGTGAATGAAAACTTGATCCAACAGCCCTATTATTCTGATAAGGTGGCAGTTATGCAAAAAAAAACAACATAATATAACTTTCAGATATTACCCTAAATTACAATTTATTCCGCTTCCAAATCAAGCGCGCCGCGCCGCGTATTCGCAAACACATTCAGTTTGGACGGACAGTTGCGCAGCTGTAATTTGTGATGCTGAATACATTTTTTCCCAGAAACACCCTTTTTCGAGCACGCCACTGAAAAACTATATTTTCCTAAATAATCAAAATTTTTAATATCATTATTTTCAGTTTTGATCCGTAATCTTATTACACTCTCCATGGATAATAAACAAATCAATTAAAACCGTGTTTGTATAATTATTTTCTGCCATATTTGTGCTACATAGCTATTCAAATTAGGTGCAAATATCACTAACGTCAAATTTATTTAGAAAAATAACATCTGTTGTCATTACAAAATGATAAAACAAAAATTTCATGGCCCACCCGTTATGATATACCAGAAGACTAATATTCTTGGTAAGGTTACAGAAAAGTGCCCATAAATCGAAAACGGTGTGCATTAGGTATAGAGTATATTACCTTTTAAAGAGGTAAATGTATCGCCTTTCCGAATCAGTAATAATATATAGGGCATTCCATTTAAAAAAATTGACTTTCGTGCATTTTTCTAAGTCACTTGTAGAAAGCGTTCTCTAACTCACCCTGTATGATATTCGAAACATTTGATTAATGGAGGAGATGCCCCCAGGCCTTGCCTAGCCGCAACTAAAAAATTATCTTTTAATTGCTGCGTAGGTAGGAGAAAACAGGATTTACTGAAAGTCAAATTTTTGGCAATAAATTCAGAAAAGAATTATTATGTCGAAAACGGCTTGAGATGGGTATAGGGAAATATTAATAAAAGTTACTCAGAAAGAGACGACGATCCAAAAAACGCAAAAATCTACAGGGTATTCCATTTAAAATAACGAAGATGTTGCCAGTTTTACGTATAAGTGGTAACACCGCACTTTCGAAAATATTTTAGTTGGAGAGATCATACTCGATTATCTTGGTAACCAAAATCTCAAAGCAATCGGTTGATCCATTCTGCATATACTTCTAATACTCCACCCACCGTGGCTCACCCTGTATATATATATTTGTATTTATAACTGAATAAGTTAATCACCAATCACGCTTTCAAACAATACATAAACCTGGCGATATTGCGGTACCGTCTTCGCTTTCACTGGCTACTTGTGTTTGGCGCCAAACCTAATCGGATGACGTCCTAAGACTAAAATTCAAAACTTTGTTATTTTTTTAACCCCTTTCCCAAAAAAATACTGTAGGCTCATATTTATAAATACTATCGAAAAAGCAAATGTGGGAAATGCCCATTACATCATAATACCTATTTATTTAGAAGAATTTTAATTTTTCTACTGTGAATTCTTATGGAAATGCTAAGTTATGGGTATCACTGTAATCGCAAAAAAATTGTATTTTCTAAATATTGTGATGATTCATCAGCGATCATTTTGAGATTTGACAAATATGCATTACTTAGAAAAACCGATTTTCTCACTTTTGCAGACTCCTATGCAAGAGAGTATTTATCATAAAACAATAATTCAATTTTTGCAATAATACGTAACCCTGTATTTTTTGCAGCACTCTCAATCAAATATTAAAATGTTCGTTAAAACAAGAAATAAATAAAAAATCAAAGAAAAATGTATACTCTTATATTCAGAATTCACCATAGATTCCAAAAATGTAAAAATATACAGAGTGTTCCTTTAAAATAAGAAAGTTGGGGTAATTTCCGGCAAAATCGGAAGTGCCTAAAAATTTAAAATATTGTCTACTAATACAATTTTATCTGCATAGCAACATACTAAAATTTCATCAAGTTATTTATATAAACAAAGCCAGGTTTCATTTACACTCGGTATATTCTTACATATTCAGATGCATGTCTTTTTTCTGACCTTGAAAATTAAAACATGTTTTATTATTACTTCATAAACAATCGAAATATTAACGAAAATTATTATTAATTTATTGCCGTTAGTTGCTGTTGACAATAATTATAATATAAATTAAATGATAGTGTTGAGAATTAATTATGACTAAAATATTTATGACAGCCACTGTGGAGAAATAATGCACGCTAAATTTCCGCAATTATTTTTCGATGTTTTTGTCTACAATTGATTAAAATGTTTTGATTTGGGAAATTTATTTTTAGTGTAAAGTAATTGATTTTTAACATATTAATTTCATTGTCTGGTTATAAAAAAAGATGAGATGATAAAATCATATGCAAATCTTGCTTGGTTTGCAAAACCTTCTATAACGTATTGAGAAATAAATCCAATGTCCCATTTTCACACATTAAATGTCATGTCTGTCTGGGCTTCTACTGTATAATAATTAATGATTTTAATTAAATATTAGGTAGCTGCATTCAACATAATTCGCATAGTTTGCCCACGTGCGTTAATAAAATTATAATGAAATTCGTTAACACACTATAATAGTTGACAAACATTGTAAATACCAATAAAAAAAGGATGAAAAAATATTAAATTTTTACATAATTACAATGCAATGATTACAACAATTATTAGATTACTTTATCTAAAATCCGTTTATAAAGTTTATCTAGATTTATCTCTGGCGTTTGTATCGATTAATTCAATTATTGTATAGATGTTTTTTTTTTAATGTAAAAATTAAATATATCAAATTTTTCTGCCATTATATTATAATTATAAATATATTATAATATCATCATTGATTATCCATTATACTGAACCTTAAACTTATTACTTACATTAAGATCTCGAACAGGTAGTTAATAAATCTATACAATTAATGGGCACTCACCCCTTCATCTGGGGTTCTATCCCCAGGCAAGGAGCCATAATCTTTTCGTAACATACTTGAATATTGGATGTGTGTCCGTTGTCTTTAAATCTGTAGCCTTCTCAAGCACGAGATACCTCGAAATACCTTTAAGAATACAAGTAGTTGTTACTACCTATGGTGTTTAATGTAATTTAACATACTTAAAAGTCGATAGTTTCGCAGTGAATAATTTTTGACACTTTGTGCAGCAGCAGCACAGCCGCTCTGCACAAGAGAAAAAAATCAGAAATAAAATTTTCCAGTCTGGTACACCAAACCCGTAAGACGAGTTTATAATTTCCATGCCCTTCTACACGAAGAGATATTACATTACGTTCCTTTGCCCTCGGTAAAGTTTCGCCGATTTGCATGGGTCGCTGCTGTCATAGTCTAACCACAACTTGCTGTTAGACTGCCCTCGCACACTGATGGTAATGGTGAATAATTACAAAAGGACAGGTGGGAAACTTAAAACCAAATTATAATTATTTTCTACGGACCCTCGCCTTCTAAACTATCTAAAAATTGAAGGTATTATACATATATATATTATGTAGGTAATTTACAGAGTACCGTTTTTATTAGGTTCATACCTCGGTTCGTTTCATTCGACCGATAAAATTGAAAAAGAACCGTTCTAGAGATACAATAACGTTCCATTTGAAAAACTCGTATTTCGATTCAGTTTCAACTTGTCATTTTCTTTAACTGCATTAGTTAACTAATGATTCTAATCGAATATTCTTATACGGCATTGGAAAAAGTTTACTTAGAGTGCCTGCTTTGTGTGTGTGTGCATAAAGAATAAAAATAGCAAAGTCATATATGCGACAGAAAAAGACTGTGTATCACTGTTGCCTTTTTCTGCGTTATTGTGTTTACGAAGTATGGCATAATCTACAATAATGTTTTGGGACGTCATTTTTTTTTTATAAAATTATTTACACCTTGAGATATAACTAAAATCGTTTCACGTAAAGTGCATAATATGCAAGCATTTTACTAACTGAGATGATGAACATTTGGCAACATCTAGTTAGTAGTAGGGCGGCACACGAGATTTTGTTCACGCAGCTACGATCATTTATTATATAATTATAAAATAAATGCTACACTGCACGAGAAATGAGAGTTCTACCTCTCATTCTGCAACGAGTGCAGACTGCACGCAGTGCTACATGTGGACGCATGTTTTCAAAGGTTAACGTAATTTAATCAAAACCAAAAAGATCAAATCTATAACCAAAAATCAATTAAAGACGAACATGGTAAATGGTATTTTATTAAGTTCAGAATGCGTGAAAGAATCATAAAATTCCATTATACAAGAATATAAACGAAAATGAAGATGATAATATAATTTCTGAAGTCGAACTTGACAGCCAATTGTTATTATTTGAAAAGTTTCTATTCAATATAGTTTAACTGTTTTACTTTTGTTTATTTATTTTTTTTTAATAAAGTTTTTGAATACTGGCGTATTATTTGGAGTATCTAGTAATTTTTCATAAAATCTGGTAATTTCATTGTTACTTTCTGATAATCACACTTTCACAATCTGGCAACATTGCAATAAACAATTTTGTGATCACCTGGTGAACTGCTCTCACGTTGCTGTTGTCTCATTTCTTTTATTATTGCGTCAGCCGTTAGCATGGTAAGTTACACTGGCATTTCTCTTTAACTTAAAAATGTATGTTTATACAACTGAAGAAAAAGTGCAAATGATCAAGTGGTATTACGGCGGTAATACTGCTGGGGGAGTTATTGGGCGATTTATTTTTACATTTGAAAACTGTTCTGTCCGACAGTTCAAACTGTATTAAACATCAATCATAAGTTTGAGTCTGTAGGATGTGCGACAAATTGCAGAAAATACAGTCATTTAAATGACGAAGACGATCCTACAGTTTACTTAAGGGAAGATCGAGAAAGGCGGGAAACTAATACCTGTAATTTCGCCAAGGTAAATGCACCTTGTTCGAGTAGAGAAATCTCGCAAGATGTTGGTGTACTAGACCGAACAGTGCGGAATATTCTGAAAAGAAATAAGTACCACTGCTGCAAAATTATGACTACCCAAGAAATTCTTCTTTACGAAACGAAAAGAATATTTTATTTACTGATGAAATAACTTTTTCCATACATGGCCGGCATAATCCTTCTGTAGTTCGATATTGGTCCAGGGAAAATAAGTATGCCATTACGTACTCAATATCCACAAAAAGTAAATGTTTGGGCCGGCATTTCAGGCGATCATGTCATTGGTCCTATTTTCATTGACGGTAACTTAAATGCCGACAAATATTTAAACATTTTGCAGAATCAGATTATTCCGGCTGTTCAAGCTCTTGACGTCAACTTCGAGGAGATTTGGTACCAGCAAGACGGCTGTCCTGCTCATAATGCAAGAAGGGTGCAAGAATTTTTAGACAACACTTTTCCCTATCATCTTATAAGTGGAAGAGGCACAATAAAATGCCCACCAAGATCCCCCGACTTGGCTAACGATTTTTTTTGTGGGGATATGCAACATCGAAAATTTATAAACATGAACACGAGCAAGCGCGTGACTTGCAAGAGTTACGTGCTAAAATTGTTGTCACCCTACAGAGTCTGACTCCTGACATGCTTTTAAATGTCAGGAACGAATTTTATCACCGATTAGGGTATTGCCAGGCGCAACAGGGCGACATTTTTGAGCCCCTTATAAAATAACATTTAGAAAAAAAAATGTTTTACTTCATTTTTAATACGTTTTTTAAATCAATTTCATTTTAGAATTTTTTACTTTATTTTCGTTAGAATATTTGTTAATTTATTTTTATTTAATAGCAGAATGCCAGTTTACTTTCACGCCAAATGGCTAAAAATTAGTCAAAGAATTGCCACTGAGTTTTTTTAATACATTTTAAAAACAATTATGCATCAAATAACTAGAAAATCTCGAAATAAACAGGGATACGTAGTTATTTACAGAAATAACAACTATACCCCACAACATTTTGAAATTTACTAACCAAAGCATTACCAACAGTCATGATACAAATTGTATCATGGTCGTGCTCGCAACTTTAGGAGAATTTACCCCGTGTGGCTAATTCACTATCTCTGTCTTTGTTTTTCTTATTTTAGATAAAAATAATATTTGCAAATCGCTAGAATTTTCCTAAACACCTAATATCTGTACAATAAACTGTCTGTGGAAAAAAGGGATATGATAGGGCGTGCCCTCTACTTTACAAAGACAACGTACAATAAGGCAACATTGATACATAATTCTCTCTCTCTCCCATGCATGACTTTGCTATTTTTATCCTTTATGCACACACACAAACAGGCACTCAAATTAAACTTTTCCCAATACTGTATATTTCAATGTAAAGTGATTTGGCTCGTTTATGTCCCACATTAGCGATCAATGACTTCAGAATTAACAGTCAGTGGGCGCGTTTAGCGAACACAACTATTGGGAGGTTGATCGGCAGCAGTTCGCTGAACGAGACGGCTGACTATGCGTTAACTGGAATCAGCTGCTCAGCGTAGTCAGCGACAAATTTTATGCTGTTTCCAGTCAGCACAGATAATATCTTCCGCTTGCTTCCAGCCTGTTCAGCAAAATTACAACTGTTAATAATATTAATAACTAAACGTCGAGTGCTGGTTCTCAGCAGCTGCATTCGCTATGCGCGCCCATTGGTAGCGATATTACTTCGCTCTCTGCGCGACCAAAGTGCCAACCTAGAATCGTTGAGTAATACCAATTTTCAAATCGGTATAAATTTACTAGGGAAATTATAAAAAAACAGTTGCATTAGTAATGAAAATATATCCAAAAATATACAGGGTATTCCATTGCAAAAACCAAAGTTGCCGATTATTTCAGGAAGTGTAAGATGGTGTGTGGCACATGTAAAATATGGTTAAAAGTAGTCCTGAATTACATCCTCAAAAATCATTTTTATAAAAGATATAGGGCCGTGCGTATTTTTAGGGCCACACGGTATTACTTATAATAGTAAAGGCAGAGAGTTGTACCTAATCAATTGCCCGAAATTTTGACCAAAAGAATTTTCACAGTGTCATATTCTTTTAAATTCTCGCTAAAAGAGGCGCATGGTGCTAGCAGTACATTTGTTTTTGTCCTCTTTTTAGGTTTTATATGCTCTCAGATAATTGGCTTATGTTTATTTTGGTACAAGTTTTTAAAATCTATTGTTTATGTGCAAATTTATTCTTGGGCGAGTTAGTGGGATGCTGGAATAGACTATTCAAAAAGTTGGATTTTGGAAAACATTATTCCTCAGAATATATATCTACACCGAGACTCACACAAAAAATATATAACGGTAGGTACATGCAGATGGGTTTTGGAATAATCTTGAGAAGGATTTAAAGCTGGCAAGTCGTGCGACGGGACTTAGGCGTACGCATCATAAAAGAAATTAACTAGTAACAAGAGCAATAAACTGTTACAATTTGTTACAATGTATGCACAACTTACCCTCTTAACTAACTTGATGAATTAGCTTGTAACGAAGTGATTTTGTTTATAGAATTAAATTAGGTAACTAGGTGCTATTTGTCTGTTTCGAAAGATATTTTAAACATTGTAGTACTGCGCCCTTAATAGTGGTATTGTCAGTTGCTCATTAATAATAGTTTAATTGTTAATTATAGATAGGTAGTATTGATCTGTTTGTATAAACATTCCAAATATGCCGAGTGGCAGGCAGTACGTGAATCGCGAAACGCGAAGCGCGCATATTGCCCCCGGCACTCCTGTGCCCGTCCTACCGTAAAGGACTCCGAGACTAGAAACAATCAAATCAGTTCCTGTCTGACCGCCAACCGAAGCACCACGCCGACTAGCACAGTAAGTAAACTCGTGAGTATAGAGGTAGATAGGTATTTAAATTTAATGCGGAATTCCGTAAACAGGTGACGTAGTTGCAATATTCCGCGCATGACTATCGCGTCTCATCCTACTTCTGCTTTTGGCAGTGTTTAGTAGCATGAGGATTTTTGAGACAAGTTAGTTCCCGTCTGACCCAACCGAAGAACCACGCCGACCAGCACAGTAAGTAATCTTGTGAGTATAGAGGTACATAGGTATACAAATTTAATTGCGAATTTTCCTAAGTCGGTAAAAGGTGACGTAGTTGCAATCTTTCGCGCATGACTACCGCGCCCTCCTACTTCTGCTTTTGGCAGAGTTTAGTAGCTTGAGGCTTTTTCAAATAAGTCAGTTACCGTTTAGCTGCTGACTGAAGAACCACGCCGACCAGCATAGTAAGTAAACTTGTTGTGAGTATAAAGGTACAGGTTTGTTTTAAATTGAATTCGGGTGACGTATTACTATATTCCGCGCATGACTACCGCGTCTCATCCTACTTCTGCTTTTGGCAGTTTAGTAGCTTGAGGATTTTTTAGAGCATCCAGGACAGTCCGTTGCTGCCGCCCGTACCGACCAAACGTGCCGACCCCGACCGCTCCAGAGAGGAAGCAGCCCAGGATACGGAAGTAGGTAGCAAGGTTTGATAAAGGTTTGGTAAATACTCGGTATTACTTGGCTGGTGAGAACTTTTCGGACCTTATTTAGAGTTTGTGAACCGCGAGCGCTAAGACGTATCCGCCTCATATCCTTCTATAGAACGGGAGAGCGGCCGAGGTTGGAATCAGAACCGCGTTATACCGCGTGCCCTCCAGGCCACCTGAGCACGTAAAAATTCTGCAGGGTGATTTGGAGGTACTATCATTTGCCACCGCGTGTCCTCTAGGCCACCTGAGCACGTAAAAATTCTGCAGGGTGACTTGGAGGTATCATCCGTAATCGCGGGTCCGCCGGGCTACCTGAGCACGTAAAAATTCTGCAGGGTAGCTTGGAGTTTGACCTTACCGTCGTCGTCTTAAATTTGCAACTGTTCGGCTTGCCACTCTTTCCCCCCCTCTCTCAAACCAGAACCGCGTTATACCGCGTGCCCTCCAGGCCACCTGAGCACGTAAAAATTCTGCAGGGTGATTTGGAGGTACTATCTTTTGCCACCGCGTGTCCTCTAGGCTACCTGAGCACGTAAAAATTCTGCAGGGTGACTTAGAGATACTTTCGTAACCGCGTGCCCGCCAGGCCACCTGAGCACGTAAAAATTCTGCAGGGTGACTTGGAGGTATCGTCCGTAACCGCGGGTCCACCGGGCTACCTGAGCACGTAAAAAATTCTGCAGGGTAGCTTGGAGTTGGACCTTACCGTAGTCGTCTTAAAGTTGCAACTGTTAGGCTTGCCACTCCTTTCCCCCCCCAACCGTAACCGCGTTATACCGCGTGTCCTCCAGGCCGCCTGAGCACGTCATATTCTGCAAGGTGACTTGGAGGTACTCGATTCGGCATATCATGAGTCCGGAACCATCCATCAGCCAAGCGATAGTAAATAACCGCTATAGATAGTCATAATGTGCTCGTATTGGCGCTTGCTTCCCCTCCTGGAATCCGTCCGCCGTCTGCTTATGGCCGTTTAATTATTGCTGGTTACCTTTTTTTTTTTACCGCTTAAATCTCCGTATTACCGTGTCGCACCGCTTGTACGCCCGCTTACTGTCCCCGCTCGCCCGTAGTTAAGATCGTTTGTAATATAAGTTGTAGTTACTAAGGTGTATATAAAGTGTAAATAATAATTAGTGTGTAGAATAAATGCAAATATATTGAATGAGAGTCGTTTCATTAACTGTAGTGTGTAAGTTACCTTTTCTCGACCCCTGGCTTATCCGTTTCTTCACTGTAGTTGCCCGGCCTATATCGTCCCGCCGATAGAGTAAAGTGGTGTTTCTGCACTCTAAACAGAAACTGGCGCCCGAGATATCCGTACCGTGAGCACCGCCGTAGTGTTGGGCGTCAAAGTGACACTTCTGCTCTTGTGTAGAGCAGCGAAGAACGTCACAAGCTTGGTTATCACAAACTGGAGAAGATCTGTAAAAACTTTGCAGCATCAGGTATGTTTCTATGGTTGTCTCCGTGAATGATGTTCGCTGTGGTGAAAAAATATGCTTATATTTTGAAAACGATCGTTCGACATCTATTGATGTAATACAGGCATATTTAAAATTGTAAGTTGTAAACACGGAACCCGGCCCTGCCCGCCGTGAAAATTCGTATGACAGTAATTCGCGCACGCGAGTTCCCAGAAACCCTAGTGACAGTTGTTGAAGTTGTTCTAGAAATGTCTATGTGACCTGTTGATTTCTGTGCTTTTCCTATTATTTTCCTCAGCTGCTCAGTTTAGTCAGTGTGTAACCATTTTTTATATGTTCATAACACCAGTGTGTACATTGTTTGTTCAGTTTAAAGTGTAGTTTATTTCCTAAATATAATAAATGAGGCAAATCAGTGTGTTGGTTTTGTTGTGGCAAAGAACCCCTCTGACAAAATAGTTCTTGAACGCATTTTACAGACCTGGAGATGCATCATCAGTACCATCACAAATTTGTTTTAATCTGGTAAAACCGACGCTTTAACACAAGTGCGAACTCTAAGGGGCTCTTTTTTTCGTCACCTATAGAGTGTAGCAGTCGATTTACTTCGTCCACTATTTGCAATAACTCCGCTAACGACAACGCACTGTGTTGTAAGTTTTGTATGGCGGCATGTTGTCTTTTATAGTTCTTGTGAATAGTATTTAAAACTGTTTCAACGGAAATATCTTCGAATTTTGTCTGGCTCTCCTTAATAGCTGCAGCCTGTAGCGTATAGGCCTCCATAAGCTCATTTTAGATCATGTTAATTTTAAGTTGTGTTGCGTAAATCTAACTTTAATTTAAGTGCGGTGTGATTACGGGTCGCGTGACGAGGGAAGCGAGGAGGCAGTGAGGCTTCGCACCTGATACGACTTTCACGTATTTTGACAACCTAGCTGGATAAGCTGGCGACTGAGTTGGAATAAAAGCAGTACGGAGTTTAGTGGTACGGTAGCTTTGATGACTATTTCAATCAAGGCTGTACCGTAAGGAGCGTAAGGAATAGGGGTACACAATTGGTGAGTTAGTGGACGTCCAGGTACCTGATTAAGTTATATCATTCAACGAGTGCGCCGAGCCTTGCATATTGCCGAGCATTATTTTATTTTATTGGTCTTGCTTGGCCTCTTCAATGACGTACGCTGCTTCCCAGACTCCGTGCTGGGGTAATTCCTGTAGCTGTGGCGATTCTGAATGAAGGTGGTGTAAAGTGGAAAGGACACCGTCTGTAGGAGACACTGATAGGTATTTCTACTGTTATGCAGGTATTTTTTTTTATTAATTATTTGTTTTCACGGTTTGTTCAGGTGCTACCAGCACTAGGATCTGCTGTAATAAACCTACAAGTTTTATTTTTCTTTAGTTGTTCGTGCATTATTATCCAACCCCTGTACCCTCCCTTTTTATTGTTTTCTTGTTTAAATTTGAGTCAACAGGTCTTTGTGGACCTAAAGAAGTTACAAGCCTCGTCAGGATTGAATTGTAGTATCACAGTTTTTATTTGTTGTAAATATTTATCATAATAAAATGCTGCCTCCAACCATGTTCCCCAACGTGTAAGAATCGGCTGTGGTAGTTCGGGAATACCAGGACACTTGCTGTGAAATGTGCGAAGACGTTTAGAAGATTTACAGAAAGCTTTTTTTTGTACTTGCTATTAATGCATCTACCTCTGGAAAACCTTGTTGAATAGTTTCTGCCACAAGATGTAAAGCATTCACTTTACACGTAACATGTACCAACCTACAACCATGTTCTTGAAGAGAGCGGCCTACCAAACGCATTGTCGCGGCACCATCGGTCACAAACATTAACACTTGTTGACAGATAAAATTTTTCTAACGTCTCCAGCACCACCCGTGTAATTGTTTTGCCAGTACACTCAGTTAGTCTTTTGTTAGCTAGTAATAGTGGAAATGTCGGTTTAAGAGAGTCCAGTACACATACTATAACATTTACAATAGAATTTATTTTACGATCTGTCGATTCGTCAACACATAGCCACAACCGTGTATTTTTTAAAACACATTTGATCTGATTTACAATGTCTTCGCGTACAGTTGATACAAAATTACGGAAAGTTGCGTGACTTGTTAACGTCACCTAGGGATTGTATTTATTCCAGAACTCCCCAAAAGGTTGTTTATCGAGTGTGTTCAGCAGAACATCAACATTAACAGTAAATCGCACATAAACTGTGTTTTCGACGGCCCGCAATTTTTTTTAGTTTTATGCTGCACAGTGTTTACGTAACGTCTACAATCATATTTATCCCAGCACATCTTACAAATTATTGTAGCACCATTATAGAATAAATCCGGGAATTCACTGATAAATATATTCACTTTGTCAGCGTATCGCCTTTTTTACCCTTGCGCACGCCTGACATATTTTATTATTAGTTAGACAGAATTAAAATCAACAATAAAATACAACAAATAAAATTATCAACATTACAACAACATGAAATACAACAGAGAGGAATAAATGAGCGTGTAAACACTACGGCATACAACAATGGACTAGTCTAGCGGGTCGCTTCGATTTGTTCGCCAGCCGGTCATTGCCGCAACAGATACCTATCTACCTGCTGTTGCACCAGTGAATAGCCGTACGACTTGCCAACTCTACTAATCAATTGCCTAAAATTTTAACCAATAGAATTTTGACCGGATCAAATTCTTTTAAATTCCCGCTATAACAGTACAAGGCGCATGATGCTAGCAGTACATTTGTTTTTGTACTCTTTCTAAGTTTTTATATGTTCTCAGGTAATTGACTTATTATGTTTATTTTGGTACAAGTTTTTAAAATTTACTGTTTATGTGCAAATTTATTGTTGGGCGTGTTAGTGGGATGCTGAAATAGGCTATTCAAAAAGTTGTATTTTGGAAAACATTGTTCCTCAGAATATATATCTAAACCGAGGCTTACACAAAAAATATATAACGGTACATGTAGATGTTTTAGAATAATCTCGAGAATAATGATTAATAATAACTATTCGAATGATACAGCAATTTCAATTGTGTCGAGCCGTTTTTAAGAAAAATTAATAAGAAACGAGCATTGTGAATGTTTTTAAAGGACATTTAAAAACAATAAAGATTCACATTTTCGCTACGCTACGTTAACATATTTCCTACTTTATTCAATGGAATCATGCCTCGCTATAAATTTCAACCGTGAGCACATTATTCAACACTTTATATTATGATGAGATATATGTAGATTGTATCTCGCTCAATTCAGTATGCAGATGTTTTTGTTTGGCTCGTGCACAATGTTTTGTTCCTATTTCCTGCGAGTGAAATCGTATCACTTTTACTACGTGGTATTTTTTCTTTTCGTGTCATTGTCCTTGCTGATGCAATTTTATTGTGCCGTGCGTGGGTGTTATCATTTTATGACCCATCGAATCAGTCACTACGATAACGATTGGAATTGTGTCTTTAGTGTAATTTAAACCGACGCGACGGCGATGTAGATACTAAACTACTCAAAATTTAAAGTGGATCATCCTTAAAATTAGGCAATTTCGAACATTGACAACTACAAATCTGGATTTCATTAGTTGGGAGGTCAACAAACCAGATTTGTCTGGATTCTAGATTACGAAATATAGGATACATGGGGTGTTGAACGAAAGTATGACATTAACATAAATCTTCGGAAAAGTACCACTAGCGGTATCAACTTTTTATTTCTTTTCATTTTAGAGCTATTTTCAATAAATAACCTCCTTTATTTTGCGGAAACAGTTTTAAATTATCGGTTTGTATCCTTTTTTGGGTTCTACAGGGTGTTAATGTATATACATGCTGAGAAATAACTAAACGAAAAAAATCACCAAAATTCCTTTTCTTATTTTAGTACCTAAAAATGGATAATATTAATCGGTAACACCTTTTTCTGATAACTAATTTCATTTTCTTGGAAAGTGGATATCATTTGTTTTTATTATGTGAATTTCAAACAAAGAGTCCATCAGTGATCGTCACTATTGGTTAAATTATGTGAATTTAGAATAAGTTCTTTCTCCTGCCAACATAAATTAAGTTCTCAATGGATATTTCCTTTTCACTGAGCCTATTGTGTTCTACAGGAACTTCATGTGCTTTAAATACCTATTCGAAATTGGCAAACGCAGGATTTTCAATGAAATTCCATTAGAATTTCTCAATAATATCAAGTAATAGCCAGAATTAAAAAAGTTTGTATTATACGATGGAAAAATGTACATACAATTAAAAAAAATCCAAAAAAAAAACTCCATCAAAAAAGAATATGGACCGATAATTCCAAAACTGTTTCGGCAAAATAATGTAAGTTAACTGAAAACAGCACTAAAATGGAAATAAAAAATTTATACCGTTAATGGTCTCGGGTACATCTCCAACGTTTTAAGTTAATGTCATAATTTCGTTCAATAATTTATCCTATTCTTGGCAATTCGCAGACAAAAATTGAATTGATTGCCCTTCACACCAATGAAATTTGCTATCCTGTAATAAAATACCCTAAAGTGGATCCAGATTTGTAGGAGTCTCGGTAGGAGTTACCAATGTTTGAAATCAACACTAATTAGTATGCTTTGGTTTGACATTCACGGGTTAAAATCGTCCGTTAGGGTGTTCCATTTGAAAAAATTGAGAAAATTCAGTTCAAAAAGTTGTAAATTTAAAAATGCTTTTTTTGCCACTCCGTATACTTTTAGGATGTTAAATGATTGAGTGTCATCACACAGATGTCTCATAACTTGTATTAACATATTTTTTTCTTAAAATCGATAGTTGTGATTGTAGGGATATTTAATATACACGTATAAATGGTATAATTTCAATAAAAAAAAAATCATTACATCCAAATGGTTGGCAAAGAGTTAATAATAATACAGGAAAGGAAGGAGGCCACAAAGAGGTTTCAAAAAATGTTCTGATATACATTGCATTCCATTTAACAAAATGTTAATTGACCCTGTAGAATCGTCTTGGCTCATCCTGTATATTCGACAATAATTTTCGGATACACACTTTTTTGTCTGGTTTATTTATATTTTAAAATCAAGTTTCTAGCTCTCATAGAACTCGATATATCGAAGTCGGACGCACTCTTGCCCCACCCTGTATATCAACAGCAAAAACTAACCGAAATTTATGTGCGCCACAGCCTAAAATGTAGTGGAAAGTAAAAATTAAAAAAAGCACCAACACGTAAAATACATAAAAACGTAGTCAATGTTTTTTTTAATGGTCGACCACAAACGCATACCCACCAAGACAACCGCTTAATTTGTCGAGTGTTGAAAATCTGTCAAAAAATTTTCGTAATTTTGAATTTTTTAAATTAATTTAAAACTAACCAAAAACATGACTGGTTTTATTTAGACGTAATGCAATATTGACGGAACTAAAATATAAAATAAACCCAAAACAACAATTAGGAAAGATCCATGGACTTTCATCCACATTCCTATTTACTATAAAATATATTTTTTTATAAAAATACAACCGTAAAAATAATTATTATAAATACCATTTTGTACAGAATTGACCAATTGACAGTAAGTACAGTAATTCACAGCAAACATAGTAGGTAATTATTTCTAAAATTCAATTAAATTAGATATATTAAATACAAGGTATCTACATAAATTAATTTAATAACGACGAAACCCGCATAAAAAAATATTTTTCGTATTAAAACTGACGCACTCAAAGCCAATTATGTCGTTATTATGTAAATAATCCTTGCAAGCGAGAACTAGATTGCCATGAAACAAGTGACTTTACTGGTTACAATTTCTTGTTGTTTATCTGTGTTAGGGTCGGTTTGATTCAATCAAAATTGCTGCTCTGCATAATATTTATAACCGATTATATGACTGACCTTACATTATCAGAAATATTTCCCGAAATTCTCCTTATGGCGGTGTAGAGGAACCGATTTTTAAAAAATTTCAGACACCTCTCCCTGTCACCAGATCCAGAACGATATTAATGAATGAGGCATTAATTATTCATATGTGTTGCTTCTGATACAGTGTTCGGTGAAAATTTTCCAAAATTTTTAGAGACGTGAACATCTACAAAAACATCTGCTTCTGACGTCACAACTTTAAATCGATGGTTAACATGTTTCTATTGATGAGAACGAAAAATAGTGCGTCGGACCTCGATATCTCGAGTTCTACGATAGCTAGAAATTTTTTAAAAAATTGCAAGTAAACTAGATAAAAAAGTCTATAACTGGAAATTATTTTTGAACATACAGGGCGAGCCAAGACGAAATTACAGGACCAAGTGCCTTTTTTTTTAAACAGAATGCTATGTATATCAGTACATTTTTTGAAGCCTCTTTCTAGGCTCTATTCATTCCTATATTATTATTGGCTATCTCCCAACCACTTTGATGTAATGAATTTTTTTATTGAAATAATGCCATCTGCAAATGGATATTAAAAAAATCACCACAGTCACAATTATGGGTTTTAAGAAAAACTTATGTGAATACCAGTTACGAGACATCTAATTAATATTTTTGAATCATTTTCATTTCCTAAAAATGTACAGGGTAGCCAAAAATTAGTATTCAATTAAGAACTTTTTTAAATTGAATTTTCTCAATTTTTTCAAATGGAACACCCTGTATATTTTTCAACGATGTTATGTAAAAATGAAAAACGAACATTTTTTGTAAGTACATCCCTATGGCTAATTGCAACCATTTTCGTTTTATTGAGCAATAATGACAACATTCAAAAATAAACTTAAAAAAAGAGGTTTCTTCAAATAACTCAGTAGAAAAAATTATAATAAATGTTCCACATGTTGGCCATTTTGATTGACACACATCTCTATGCGCTTTTGAAATGAGGTTCCCACTGTTCCTAAAACTGCCGGTGTGATAGATCTAAAGGCAGTTACTATTCTTTCCTTCATATTTTGTACTGTTGTTGGTGTGTCTCTATAAATAAGTTCCTTCACGTATCCCCATAAAAAGAAATCCATTTTTGTAAGATCTGGGGATTTAGCAGGCCATTTAGTGGGTCCATTTCTTCCAATCCATTGATGAGGGTAGGTATTATTTAAGTAGTCTCTAACTGAATTTAAATAATGTGGTGGAGCACCATCTTGCTGAAACCACATCCTATTTCGAATTCTTCCAGGGAGATTTACCAATAATTGTGGCAGATAGTTTTCCAAAAAATGAAGATAAATAGCTCCAGTCAATGTACCATCAAAGAATTGTGGCCCTATTACATGTTCTCCAATAATTACTCCCCAAACGTTTATAGACCATCTGTGTTGGTTATCAACTTGCATAAAAAAAGTGAGGATTTTCCGAAGCATAATAATGGAAATTGTGCCTAATAACAAATCCATTTTTATGAAAAGTTGCCTCATCAGTGAATAAAACATTATTGAAGAAGTTGACATCAACTTGCATTTTACCTCTGGCCCAATTACAAAATTGTAGGCGCTTTTGAAAATCGTCATCAGATAATTCCATTTGAATATGATATGCATGCAACTTATTTGTTTTTAAGATTTGCCCCACAGACCGTCTATTTATTCCTACTAATGAGGTCACTTCTCTTTGACTAACATGGGGATTCTCAACCGTTGCCAGCACCACAGAAAACTCATTTTCTTCGTTCACAACACGTTTTATTCTTTCACTTTTTTTATATTCGACATTTCCAGTTTCCAGAAATCTATCGAGAAGGTTTAGGAAGCTGCTAACATCAGGAAGCCTTCTTTCAGGATAACGTTGGTGATAAATTCTATTGGCAAGTAAACAATTTCTGTCTGACTCGCCCAAAACAAAAGTCATGTCTACAAGTTCCGCTTTATTAAAATTCATATTTTAAAATTCCAAATATTTTAAATTCAATACAAATTGTAACTAACGACCGATAAGTGTGATAAATGCTCCTTTGTACACGACAATTTATACCAAACTGAGGTTTTATTGCTTGTCGAATAACGAAAACAGCAAAAAAATTTACAAAAAACCATTACAGTAAAGGACTGGTTAAATACTATTTACTCATTTCAATGGAAATGGTCCCACTAAATGGCCTCATTTCAAAATTGCATAAGGACGTGTGTCAATCAAAATGGGTAACAGGTCGAACACCTATTATAAATTTTTCTAATGAATTATTTGAGGGAACCTCTTTTTTTAAATTTATTCTTGAATTTGACACTTATTTATTTATAAAACCAAAATGGTTGCAATTAGCCATAGGGAAGTACTTACAAAAAATTTTCGGTTTTCATTTCTACATCACATCGTCGAAAAATATACAGGGTGTTTCATTTGAAAAAATTGAGAAAATTCAATTTAAAAAGTTCTTAATTGAAAAATAAACACTTATTTATTTATAAAACGAAAATGGTTGCAATTAGCCATAGGGAAGTACTTACAAAAAATGTTCGTTTTTCATTTTTACATCACATCGTTGAAAAATATACAGGGTGTTCCATTTGAAAAAATTGAGAAAATTCAATTTAAAAACTTCTTAATTGAATACTAATTTTTGGCTACCCTGTACATTTTTAGGAAATGAAAATGATTCAAAAACATTAACTAGATGTCTCGTAACTGGTATTCACATAAATGTTTCTTAAAACCAATAATTGTGACTGTGGTGATTTTTTGCATATCCATCTGCAGATGGCATTATTTCAACAAAAAAATTCATTACATCAAAGTGGTTGGGAGATAGCCAATAATATTATAGGAATGAATAGAGCCTAGGAAGAGGCTTCAAAAAATGTACTGATATACATAGCATTCCATTTAAAAAAAAGGCACTTGGTCCTGTAATTTCGTCTTGGCTCGCCCTGTATGTTCAAAAATAATTTCCAGTTATAGACTTTTTATCTAGTTTACTTGCAATTTTTTAAAAAATTTCTAGCTATCGTAGAACTGGAGATATCGAGGTCCGACGCACTATTGCCCTGTATAAAATTACAGGCAATACGAACGCGTATTATTATTTTTTTTTATTAATATGAAATTCGAATATTTTATTTGGTGCCATTTTATGAAACTAAATAATCGTATTTCCCGAGGTATTTCCTATTAATAAAAAAAAATACGCATCACAATTGACTATAATTTTATATATTAAATCCATATGGTATTTAGGATGAATCATATCATATGTTTTTGTTTTACGATTACTAATAGCAACATTTTAACAGAGATGTATAAATTTAAGCCCGGATTAAAGCAGGGTTCGAAAAAATACGATTTTTCCATACACTATTTTTTTTGTATTCTCTAACTACCAATTTGCACATATAAATTATTCACGTCACTGGAAAAATTGTCTATATGGTATATATTTTCATACAAAAAGAGATAGAAGATAAATTAAACGCTAATGTTAGAGTCATAACTTATGGATGCTCAGCTCACCTTCTGAACTTACTCTGCAAAGATTTAGAAAGGATATCAAAGAACATGCTACACAAATTAATAAGTATTTCAGAAATAATCATCTGGCTAGAGCAAAATTCAAGTAGGCCGATGGAAAAACATTAGTGCTTCCGAGTGACGTGAGATGGAATAGTATGGCAGATTGTTTAGAAGTATAATATAGTAAGTCAATGGGAGAAATTATTAAGTATGTGATAAGAATAAATATAGTTTAAAAAAAAACTAAAAAACACGCTTTTAAAGCACATCAAACTAAAAAGTGAAAAATAATTATTAATATAAACTGAAAACAATAATGAACGAAAAATACTGGTATTATTGTGAAAAAAAGCGTGGGTTGCTCGATATACGAAAAATATGGCACAAAGCGCCCCACGCTTTTTTTCACAATAATACTAGTATTTTTCGTTCATTACTGTTTTCAGTTTATATTAATAATTATTTTTCACTTTTTAGTTTGATGTGCTTTAAAAGCGTGTTTTTTAGTTTTTTTAAACTATATTTATTTTTCACTTTTTAGTTTGATGTGCTATGAAAGCGTGTTTTTTTAGTTTTTTTTAAACTATATTTATATTGCTTATTGATGCTGATATTATAACATATTACGATCCAACAGATACTTCTGAAAAAAAATATATATATATTTTTTTTCAGCCATGGGATTTGAACTCACGCCCGAGGAGTCCGTCGTTTCGCGTCGACTAAGACTTGTGCTTTAGCCCGCTCGGCCAACGACCGAACTGAGAATCACGGAATGTACTTACAGTATTAAGCACCAGCAATTAGATGGATGAACGATAGCTCGTCTAACAGTCGGTAGGTTGTCAACAGACAATCCCGGGAAGGCCGCTAGCCTGATGCACGCGGAGAGGCGAGCCCGGATGGAGGTTTGCCACTCTGCTAGCGGTGCAGGCGGGCAGGCCCAGGCGGTGGGTTAGTTGACAGTCGAAGACCGTGGTTCGGAGTCCACGCTAAACTGTAGGTCCCTAGGTAAAAAGGGCCCATTGTGGCCTACTTGCCTAGTAAAATAAGTAGCTACTACTACTACTACAGTATTAAGCCTCTTGCTCTCACGCAGAGGATACGTGAGGAAAGGAAATTATTTAATTCTGGCGATCCTGATCAGGATAATGATATAAACTTATGAAATTATTGTATTGTTACCGGTTCTTCGTAAGTGTACAAAGTTTCAATTAAATCTGTCCGTTTAAAGTGGGTCAAAATCGAGTCCAAAGAGTCGGTTACAAACAAACATACAGGTGAAGCTAATAAAAGCATGTTAATAAAAAAGAAATAGACTCAACAATATACCAAAAAGTTTCAAACATTGGTCTGAAACGGGCAACTGAAGATTACCTAAACATCTTAAAGCCTATAGCTGTGATAAATTACAGAAAAAAAAATGCTTTCCTATCTGACGTAGTACAAATATGGTAGGAATTAGAAAGAATAAGGAATAATTAGAATTACCCTTCTCAGCTACATATTTTTAAAAAACAATATGAACAGGCACTTACGCCCTATCATTTTGTAGCTTACATTTTGGATGTAACTAAAACCAAATTTAAATTGACAGCCGCAGAAAAAGATCAAGCGGTAAATACCATGCAAGAAATGTATGAAAATAGTAGTTTACTACCACTCATTATAAAACTTCAAGCAAAAATGGAACCTTTTGCAGCAGTTATGTTTTCAAAAGAAGTAATATGCAATGTTAGTGCCTTACAGTGGTGGGTTTCACAAAAAAAACATCCCTGATATTGAGAAACTTCTTCCTATACTGAAGCAATTTTTATGTGCTGTCTCCTCATCAGCTTTGGTGAAAAGAGTATTTTCTACATTTGGGCTCGTTCACTCCAATTTACGAAATAAATTAGGAGTAGTGAAAGCAGGACGGTATAGTGTTCCTATACAAATTTTATAATGAAAATCAATGTTAATTGTTTTAGAAACTACCTGTTGTGTACTAAAATGTTTCTTACTTATCAAGAATGTTAATGGTTGATTTATATTTTGTAACAAATAGTATTTTTATTTTCAGAATTTTCTTTTGATTTAAATCATCGATTAAAATAAAAAAATCATTTGAATAAATTCATGGATTTAAACCATCATTTAAATCAAACAATTTAAATTGGGCGAACCCTGGATTTAAGTTGGATATCTGATGAAAACGCAGCCATAAGATGATCTTAGTTTTTAAAATATCACAAATATACAGTGAGAGCCAAAATGATTCGATCATATCTTGTGCTGAAAATGTTGTTAAATTTAATTCTATCAGTTAAACCAGTGCAGGCAACAACCGGAAAAATTGAATCCGGTTTCCTCAAAAACCGGTTTCGGATAAAACCGGGCATCCATATAAGATCAAAACCGGTTAATCGGGTAACCGGATATTCAAATAATCGGTTTCTCGGATATTGATTATCCGAAAACCGGTTAATCGGCTCACACCATGCACAATCCATGTCATGACAAAAGTCTAGCTAGACTTTTTAGTGTTGTGATTGTGTATTATTGTGTTTAGTTAATATTTGTAAACTACGACAAAAATGACAACATATATTAGGTTTTATGTAAAATCTAAACTAAACAGGCGTCGGTGGCCACCTGACAGCCTGTAGTTACAAATTTAAACATTTGAAAGAAAAGAAACGCATACTAATTGATTATTCGAAAAACCGGTTATTTGAATATAAGGGTCTCCGAATAACCGGTGATTCGAATATTGTTATCCGAATAAGCGGTAATCCGATAACCGGTTTTCGATTTGGTACAGAGTTATTCATTATAAATTACCCACCCCTTATCATCGTTATTATTACCTAAAAAAAATTAAATAAAAGTTGTGTGGTTGTGACTGAATTTTGTTAAAATGCTCTCAAACGTACAGTAGCGTGCAGATTTCAGGGGATACAAAAAAATAATATATTTTTTTAAATGGGATATCCTGTATATTATTATGATTATAATGATCCTTTGTTCCTGATTTCAAAAATATACCATATATTATCTCTACCATATACCGTTTTTGAGTTATTAAACGTCGAATGTCTTAGTTAAACTAGTTACTGTAAATATGGAAAAGTTAACATTATTAAAGTGAGCTATGAAAATGACAACTATTATGTTTGATAAGTGACATTTATTTAATGAAATAATCAAAATAGAAGAAGAAAATACCAAATATTTATACAAAATAGATGACAAAGATTTATTTAAGAAATTTAAATATAAATTAATGAAAACTCATAAAAAATGTTCGATGTGTCCACCATTATTGTCAATGCATAATTGATAACGTCTTCTTATATTTATAATTGCACCAGAAATGGCTTCATTATTTACATTCAGATTTTTTATTTCAAGTCGATTCTTATTTTTAATGACTTGAACACTATTATTATTATTATTATTATTATTATTATTATTGACAATGTCTTTTAGAAAACCCCAAAAAAAATCCATAAGGGCCAAATCCGGACCAAACGCTAACAGTTTTTCTTCCTGATATTTTTATTTGTTTTACCAATCTTTTTCTGCTGTGCTTGTTTTCCCACGACCTTCGATTTTTACTAATAAAAACTCCTGCCGTAGAAAAGGGTGATTCATCAGTCCATAATATTAGTAAAAGAATCGGGATTTTCATCCAACTTTTGAATCATCTGGAGGCAAAAGTCCAGCCTTTTCCTTTTATGACCCTCTGTTAAAACTTGTACGGGTACAATTTTATATGGTCTGTAGCTGTTATTTTTTAACGTACGTTGGATTTTGGAATAACTTATCTAATTTATCAACTGCATTATTTATACTACATTCAGAATTTTCAAAAAAATAATACAATGTTTCAAAAAAGTCTATTCGCGAATAAATATAGATGGGCTTACCTTCGAAATGAAGCAGTATATCTAGATGTTCTTCCTGGTTTGCTTGAACTACACGCTTTTTTCTACTAAAATTGGAGGTATTATTCACCTTCCGGTAAATATTTTTGAACGTATTTTCTGATGGTGTTGGACGATTTGGATACAACACCCTATATGCTCTTTTTGCTGCACGTTTATTTTTATTATTTTGTATATAACAAGTAAATATTTGGACTTTTTCTTCCTCACTGTAAACAATTTTTATTATTTCATTAAAGAAATGTCACTTATCAAACATAATAGTTGTCATTTTCATAGCTCACTTTAATAATGTTAACTTTTCCATATTTACAGTAACTAGTTTAACTAAGATATTCGACGTTTAATAACTCAAAAATGGTATATGGTAGGGGTAACATATGGTATATTTTTGAAATCAGGAACAAAGGATCATTCCAAAAATTTAATAATATACAGGGTATCCCATTTAAAAAAAATATTTTTGTATCCCCTGAAATTTGCACGCTACTGTACTTTTGATAGCATTTTAACAAAATCAGTCATAACCACACAACTTTTATTTAAAACTTTTTTTTCTATAGGCAATAATAACGATGATAAGGGGTGGGTAATTTATAATGAATAACCCTGTACATAAACGCGAATAATACAAAACCGATTAACCGGTTTCCCAGAAAACCGGTTTCAGTTGCCAGCACTAATTTAAACCCAAAGTTTATTTCGTCTCTAGTTTAACGTTCGTGATGCTCCGGTTCGAGGTGTTATTCCATATTGGTTGAGGAAATGGCAAAAAGAAATAATGGGTCAGTTGAGAGAAGAAAATCAACCGGAAGGATTCGCTCTGCATGCAATCCAGAAAATGAAGAATCAATTCAGCGTAGCCCAAATCGATCAGTTCGACACTATGCGGTAGCGTTAAATTTATCTGCAACGATTACTCGAAACTGCACAAAATGAATTTCCATCTATACAAAATGGCAGTGGTACAGACGTTAACTGGTCGTGATAAACAATGCCGCATTGAGTCTTGTCGACTTTTTTTTTGAGTTCAAAAACGTGATATTGCACATCTTTTCATGAGCGACGAAACACATTTTACTTTATATGACACTGCAAATAAACAGAATTTTCGCTATTGGACTACCAAAAACCCCCGTGTGAAATCTATGAAAGGCCCTTACATTCCACAAAATTAACTGTTGGTGTGTTGTATCATGGTTAAAAATTATCGGCCCATATTTTTTTGAAGAAAACGGTGAAACAGTCACAGTCACTTTCCAACGATATGTACATCATTATGCTCCAGACATTTTTATAACACAAATTGAAGAAAAAAATCACTCAACAAGACGGTGCACCCAAACATTTAGAAACAACGAACCCACATACGAGTGACAGACCAATTTCCTTTCTAAAAAAAAAAAGCCTATATAGTTCACCGAACGGGAATGACACCCAAGATCACTGGCAGCGATGCAAGACCTCTTATTGCTTGACTAAGCAAAGATACTACTATTAAAACAATTACTTTACCTTTTTTACGTTCCTTATGTAAACATAGGCATAACAAAAGGAACAGATGTGCTTCAATAATAATCATTCCAAGAAAAATACTGGAAGGAATCAATAAATTTAAGAGGTGACTAAACAGTTAAATTCTTTTGCGAAGAATGTGGGTGTGTTTGTCGTGTAAACAGAATAAACATTTTGACAAAAAGTCGTGCAATCGAGCGTGCAATATTGAAATTTCTTTTAAAATTGGCGTTATGTGCATACATAAAAAGTAATAGAACATGTTCTATACACATTTAAAATAACATACACTTACACTTACAGTAGGTACTTACAGGTTTGCTCGTACAGACTATTTGTGATAGTTTCTGACCATTGAGATGCGATTATTACGAGAGCTCTGCAATAACAAATATTCTGATTGAACAAGCACATCTCTATAATAATGTACACATGCTTTTGACAGTTTCAAACGGTTGGAAACTGCTCTACGAACAAACCTTATATAAGACAGTTTTGTACTAAAAATATTTAAAGACGAAAAAGAATAATCTGTTTTATTCTGAATGAATACGATGCAAAAAAATGTGAAATGTAGCGCTGATGCTACTAAGTAAAACTTGAAATCAGAAGAAGTTTTTTATTAACGAAAACAAAACAAGTATAAAAATTACAGTTGCGTGAAGATACGTAATGTGTATCTTTCGAGAGGTGTAATAAGACTATTATTATGTGTTAGTCAGGTAAGGGTATTTATGTAAAAGGGATGAAAGCGATGAACGAAAATTTCTTACTTTACTCCGGTCATTGACACTTTGTTAAATTGTGGGTTATTCTAAGTTGAATTAAAAATGTCACTATTAAAGAACCCCGATTGTAAACTTAAATAATTAAATCCTATTGTGTTTCCAGGAAAGTATATTAGATTGCTGTTTTTACAAGTAGAATTGAAAGTATAAAATATTGGGAAACACCGACCGTAGACTTAAATAAGTGTTTATTGTCGTGTTTAGAAAATGCTCGTTTGTTGTGAAATCCAGATTATAAAAATAAGTAATTTAAGGAACGTCTGCTACATGAATCATAGAAATATGCGCGGAAATATGTGTTAAAAACCTGTTTTAGCTCAGTTTTTAGCATTAACTACACAGAAATAAGTACGTTAAATATGTTTGTCCAAGTGTTTCATTGTCATGCGAATTTGTTGCTAAGGAAATATGCCAAATATCCCGATAAGTATCATTTATGTTAATATTTCTAGCAAAACACCCCATACAAGGGTCGGTTCATGATTTTCGGACTCGGAATCGTCATGCGAATTTGTTGTGCGGCTCATACGAATTAGTTGTAGCATTGCAAAATTTGTTGCTAAGGAAATATGCCAAATATCCTGATAAATATCATTTATGTTAATATTTCTAGCAAAACACCGCCCATACAAGGGCTGGTTCATGATTTTCCGACGCAGAATCGTCATGGAAATTTGTTGTACGGCTCATACGAATTAGTTGTAGCATCGCGGCGAAATTTGTTGCTACTGAAATATGCTAAATATCCCTATAAGTGTAAATTTTTTCACTATTTCTAGCAAAACACCCCCCATAAAAGGGTTGGTTTATGGATTTTGGACTCGAAATCGTCATAGGGATTTGTTGTGCGGCCCGTACGAATTAGTTGTTGCTTTCCAGACTTTGTCGCGAGGAAAATATGCCAATCGTTCGCGAAATTATCATCTTTTAACTCTTATTCTTGTATAAACTTTGATAGTCTCTCATTTCTTAAGAACATCCAGGACAATAGCGATATTGTCACAACTAATTAGCAACAAAAACACTAAGTACGTTAAGTTGTTTCCCGGTTATTTATAATTATTTTGTGTGTTGGTGTTTTGCTAACTTCATACGAACTTAGCGAAACATCGCTTATTTTTAAAAAAATAAATAATTTCAACGTCGCAGTTACTACAACTAATTTGCAAAAAGAAATGAATAATTTAGGCTAACTCCCGATGATTTAAATTCATTTTTTCATAAAGGTGTTTCGCTAACTTCATGTAAAGTTAGCGAAACACCCCGGTTTTTTTTAAATAAAGAGCAACAAATTCAGTATTACTACAATCAATTAGCAACAAATTATGAGGCGGTTAATTATCTAGAATTACCTATAAGCTCTAATATTATGTAAAATTACCGAAAATTATTTAAAATGACCTACTAAAACTTAAAAATTATAGAGAATCACTGAAATTAGCTACATAGAAATAAAATTAGGTGTACATATTTTACAGTAGTGTCGCACCCTCGGTCGCACCACTTGCACGTCATACCTTTTTGAAGAAAGACTTGCATATATTTCCATATAGAACAGCACTCTATCGCTGACTTGAACAATAGGGAACTTGCCTATAATTTTAAAAATAAAAATAATACTAAAAAACATAGCGTAACGTTGTAATAAAACGTGTACTTCACAAAAAAAATAAGATTTCTAATTCCACGCGATCAGTATGAAGGATCTAAACAGCGATAAAATTGAAGTGGCCCGAAACGAGCTACTATTGACTGTGACGTCACACCATACAATATTAGGTAGTCGTCGCACCGGGAAGCAATACAATCAGATGTTTACCAATTCCAATTCCAATTTAAAGTCTTTATTCACAATTAAGTAGATTATTTACAACTTGTATGGGGTACAGAGTAAGATTTATATTAATATAGACATACCTATATACAGAAAAAAGAAAACTAAAAATCAGTTCATTCATAAAATACTTAAAAATAATAATACAAACAAATTAACAAAGTATGACATTCTATATAAATATATGTACAATATGGTGTTATTAGACTGTGGTTGATTTGTTAGTGACTGTTCTGATATAAATATATAATTGTGTTTTATAGTACCGCTTATTGTAGTTGTACAGATATTTTAAAATGACTGATCAAGGTTTTTCAAAGGGTCAATCTGATAATTTGCTTAAAGTGGATATGTTTATGGTGGCATCTTTTATACAAAATAGTGAAAGTTTTTCCCTTGGAGAGGTCCGCGGAGTCAAGGCAGAGAAGTATGTATTTTTTTTAGCTTTTAGTAATAATTTATAAACATAAAATAGTTATGACTTGATCACTGAATAAAAAGAAATAACTACAAAATGCTTAGTCGCAACTAAGAATTTTTAGCAGACTTAGTCTTATGTTTGAAACAATTTAGGGTAATTCTTTACAACAGCCACTTCTATATTTTTCGTGTTTTTTTTTTGTACACACGCGTAAAGTGTCTCTATAGAAGACATTTGATGCAAAGGAAATGTTGCGCAAATGTATAATTACCTATCGTAGGTATTTTCGTACTATGTTTTGGGGCAAGGGAAATAAGTGATTGTGTCGTGTTATCATTCACATAATAGATAAATGTAAGATTTGAATAGAATAAATTAAAGGACAAGGGAAAGGTATTTGCAATATACTATATATACTAGAGGTAAACATTTTATTCTTCGCAGACAGTAGTGTTATTGAACTTTTATATAATTGTTGCACATTCTGTAGGATACTCTTCGCAGTTTTTTGAAAAGAATCTTGTGTTTGTCTTATAAACTTCATTCTTACAATACCTAATGTATTGACTACATATTTAATTTTCTCTCCCGATGGTGCCGACTGTATTGGCGAAACGCGTGGCAGTATATTTTATAGTATAAACTAAGATTCATTCTTACAATACCTAATATATTGATCACATATTTAATTTTCAATTTCTTTTCATCTCCCGATGATGCCGACTGCGTAGGCGAAATTTGTGGTAGTATATTTTACAGCATTTTGGTGTCTATAGAAAATTACTTCAATTTTAGTAGCACATTGAAAATTACAACCCTCTGTAGATTCACATTTTTAAATAAAATGTCCTATAACTTTTTTATTTACTATTTGATTTTTTTCAAAAACAAGGGATTTCTTCCTCTAGCTAACACTAACTTATAGCCCAAATTTCAATTCGATCGGACTTTTCTTTCTGTAGTTATCGTGCTTACAAGAAACGTGACGGACGGACAGACGGACGGACAGATGAACAGACGGCCATTTTGAAAGTTGTTCAGAATTCGATGACGAACGAAATGATTTTTTCTCTGCGAGCGATATTAACGATTTTAGAAATGTCCTGATCAAATGCAATATACTCTTCGTAATCGTATTTGCGAAGAGTATAATAATAAATAGCTGTTTACTTTCGCACCAGGAAATTACCTTTACTTAGTATCGCTAAATTACATTCTATCTACTAATCTTATTTTCTAACATTGTATACACATCCTTTCTTTAATCCTACCCTAATTAAAATTCAATAATTCGGAATTCGGAATATTTTATTGCCCGCCTGCGAAAAACTAGTAGATAGACATATAGTATTTAATAATGTACTTGCATTAAAATGATCTTCACACACATGTAGAGACCTACTGCTCTGTGAAATATCTTTTCATTTCTTCTACACGCTTTTAGCCATTTTGATCGACGAATCTTATCTTCTGGCAATATTATAAATATTTTATCTGGCACTTTCACTGTAGTATTCTTACACAACGGTACAATGCAATATTTAAAATAAGGAGTTTTTTGTTTCCATTTTAAACATACACTTAAAATTATGGCGATGCTGGTATTTTTACGGCTGAAATCAAGCGGTCGAATGCTGGGATCTCCGTCGTCGCTTGTAAATAGTATGGTGTGATGTCACGACTACTCCCGCGCTTTTGAACTTGTTTGAAACGGTGCGCTCGCGAGCGAAACTTTAATAATTTATAACAAATTTATTATTGGGAATTAAGGCGTCATATTTTGCATATCTTATTTTTTGGTATTGTAGAACATTTTTATGAAGAAAAAAAATGTGCAAGTTCCCTATTTTGATGAGCTCTTTGACAAAACTTCTCCGACGAAGCTTGGTTTCATCCGAGGTTTCATCTTAGTGGTTATGTAATTCTCAGAATATAAGAATTTGGAATATTAAAAAACCAAAAAAATTTTATGTTCAAGCCCCTCTTCATTCACAGAAAGGTGGCGTTTGGTATGCCATTAATAAGAGAAGAATTACTGGTACAATTTTTTGTTCATAGAACATTAAGCCAGCAGAGATATTGTGAAGAGATTCTAATGCCCTTCATTAAGCAACTTGAAGAACATAGAGCAGCTGCAACAGTGCTATTCCTGACATTGACCAACTTCAAGTCAAAATTGCAAAAAAAAAATCGAAGCAACCAATAACAATCCCATTCATTTGCACCATGTTTTCGATTCCGTTAAAAAGAGGGCTCAGAAGTGTTTGGATCAAGATGGTGGACACTCAGCATCTTTTGTAAAAATATTGTTTTATTTTTATTAAAAATAAATAATGTTCTGTTTCAATAAAATTTTTTTTAAATCGTGCAATGTATGAAAAATAATAAAATAATAACCGACTGATATCGTCTTTTTTTTTTTTTTTTTGAACGCTCGATATATTAAATACTAATATCACACGTAACTTCGCGTAACTTCAAACTATTCTCTTTTTCAGTCAAATATGTCACAATAGCTAATCACCAAAAAAAAGTTTAGAAAAGACAAAAACTTCCGACAAGAACATATCCCAATCCATCACATTCATCGGGTCACAAGCCCTAGCGAAACTTTCCACTTGAAGTTACTGAAAGTTTTAATCTCTGTTTTGATCGATGACCCCGTCAACGCATTTAGTACGAGTTTAATAAAAATAGCATTTTAAAGTAGCAATTTTATTGAATAGTTTGTAAACACGTAGAGGAATTTTCACGTGCTCCTATATTTAGAGCTCTAATAATAAAAAACATCCTTGTAAAAGCCCCTCACCTTCATCTTGTAACAAAACGGATGCCAGTCTATTTGCAGACACTTTTATTTGTTTTCTTTTTTATCGATAATGAGTAAGATATCTTTCTCCACAGATATCTATTTGTGTAAACTAGCGGCAAAATAAAGACTTAGGTTGCGTTTTCACCAGGTATCCAACATAAAACTGTAAATACCTCTTAAAATGTTAATATAACATAACCAAAAACGAAAACAAAGGTCACATTTTAAATAATATTCAAGTTTAGTAGATCAAATTAAACGCAACTCTGACTATTATTTTATTAATACAAAAAGTTACTATTTTTTTAGCTTTTTTTTGTTTTCATCGATGAAAAAGTTTACCAGCGTACAAGTTTATGTGAATATAAGGTGAAACCCGCTTTAATCCAATAATATGAAGAAATGCTTTTAAATATGCGATCCCAAGGGATTAAGAAGGCTTCCGACTTCAATTACAATTCAATTACAAAACATATTTCATAAAAGCTACAAATCCTTGCAAAAGAGAACTGATTTAGTTTCCGAAACGTTAGGGAAATATATCAATTTTGTTATTTTCAACCATATACGTAATGACGTTATTTCTGACATTTTTGTAAGTTGGAAAATTGACATTTATTAACTATTACTTTCCACCCGGGTAAAAAAGTGGACACTTTCAACTCATGTGGAAAGTAAAACTATCACTATATTTTAATATTTTGTCACTATTCAAAAGAAAAAAATGGAACTAATATCTCATTATTAAAGTACTTACAAAAATTAATTGTTACATTTGAATTATCATTAGCAGAAATTGAAGTATTTAATCCCTGTAAAAGGCGTAGGCTTTCTCATACCTCAGTTTTCTTTTTTTTTTGCAATAAATCTTCTTCAGCTGTTTCTGCAATTTTCCACAAATCAGGCGAAGTGCAACTAAACTCAGTATCATCGTTTTCTGAATCACTGCTTGAATCAGTTCTAGTAAATTCGAGAATAAATTTATTTTCCTAAAATTTGGTAAGTAGGCTCAAATGGCAACTTTCTTTAGTGGAATATTTTCGAAGAAAAAAAAAATAGATTTTAGAAATTTATATGAGGTTTTACCTCGGGCTATATCTACTAAGGTTTTTCCAGAAAACTGGATTAAATACAAAAATTGTAAAACCACTCAAATAATCTAAACTTCTCGCTAAACTCCGCCCAAGACTAAGTCTTAAAAATTCAAGTCTTTGGAAGTGTCCTCGGAAGTGTCATAAATAAATAACTGCTTCTTCGAAAAACATTACCTATTGTTAAAAATAAATGAATCGGTGTTGGAAAACAGTACAAGTTCAAAATCTATAGATGATATTTTACAAGTTGTTGGCTGTTAATGTAGAAATTATTTCTTCAATAAAAAACAGAAAAAACTTTATTTTCTATTTTTATTTTTAGAGGACTTCCAGCCAGTTAAATGGACAATTATTTATCCTACGTCTCGTCCGAGTTTTCGGACTTTTTCAAAGGTTAAAAGCTAATATAAATTTTCTATTTTAATTTCATTATATGGGCTGGTTTTATTTTTTTTTATTTGGTAGGTATGTGTTGTAGTTCGACGAGTTAGACAGAGAACTCGGACGAAACGTAGGATAAATAATTGTCCATTTAACTGGCTGGAAGTCCTCTAAAAATAAAAATAGAAAATAAAGTTTTTTCTGTTTTTTATTGAAGAAATAATTTCAAAATCTATGTTGTGAGAAAATTAATATAAACTGCGTGGCTCTAAAACTACATAAAATAGAGCGTTGGCGTAAGTACACAGAGCAATTGTAGTCTTCAATGTCTGGAAGCTATTTACAAAAAAAAAAAGTAACGTGGTTAGTTAATAGCTAAAAAAAAAAGTAGTTGCCTTATGTATATTGTTTTTCAACTCAAGTGATGACAAAGTAGTGAAAAACAACACAAGAACGTAATTTTATTGGAATATTGATGAAAATAAACAGTTAATATGGACAATATATGATTTGGTCTTCGCCGTTTGTTGTTGGTCAATACGTTACATAGTAATAGACCTAATTGCATAAAAATTTTTTTCATTCTTTTTTTGTTAACGACCGGTTCGCTATAAGTTTTTTTGTAGGTAGAGGAGGACGTTGTTTGTTTTGTTTCAGGAAAGACGTTATTTATTACTTTTATTAGTGATGTTAAAAACTGTATAAGACCTGACTTGTACTGTTTTTCCCCTGATCGCTGGCTGCGACCTGCTCTCACGTCGGCGTCGCACCAATTCCAATTTCCAATTTAATGATTTTATTTCCTATTTAGTACATTTGCTAACTTAATTAGGTATGTATTGTATATGAATAAGGGTGGTTATACTTAGCGTAAGGTTTTCACGCTCATACGATAGAAGAATGAACTTTAAACACAATGGCTACATATTTCAACTAAAAACGTCAAATTTTGGACTTGTACTGTTTTTCAACTCACCGATTCAAATATTAACGTAGAAAAAAGATGATCCAGGCCCAATTATTTGGTAGGTATTTATTTATCTCAAGACCACTCAAGATTTATCTGTGTTTTTTATTAGTTACCATCAAAACCGAGATCTAAACATTTTGATGGGCATTTTTACCTGTTTTCTACCTTCACTACACCTTGTTTATCGATTGTTTTTGTCTAAGTTACAATACTTGAAATTACATTTACGAACTCACAATTCAAAAATGGCCCGAAAAGAAAATTTTTTCTCGGTCTTTTTCTAATTAATGTTGTTTTCGAGGCACTTGCTTTCTCGGAATATGTGTTTTATGAAAACGGGGAAAGATATCAAGGATGTTAAAAGTAAACATGTTTGTGATTGTTATCAATCAGGTTCTTAATAATAAATTTCTGATTGCCAGTTCATCTAAAATTATTGATTACGATACATATACATAATATGAAAAACACCTGGAAAACACGAGTATGAGTGTTAATTTTTATGCTTATTAGGATTATCTTACTTTCTCCTGCATTTATTATTTATGTACTTTTATTTAAGTAGGTACTTATACCTCGACTTATCCAAAACTTAAAAATCTACAAACTCTTGTAAAACGTTATAAAACGACACTAAGTAATTAATTTAACCTCTTAAAAAATGAAAACATATATATGTAAACAAGACTCTGATTATATTTATGCATTTCGTATTACAATACAGTGTCTTGAAGACACTGTATTGTAATACGAAATACATAAATATAATCAGATTTGAGATAAACAAGATGACAAAATGTCTCAGTTCAGTTTCATCTTCTTGAAAATTAGACGAAAAATGTAAAATATTAATATCTCTAATCTTGGGTAAAACCAAGATTGAACCATTACAAATATATCCTGATATTATTAACTATGAGATTAACTACAACAAATTTTAACAAACAATTTGTATTAAAAGAAAAAACTTATTTTTGATTAGTGGATATGCGGACCTGCTCGCATCACCATCTTCCGAAAAGAATATAAAATTGTGGGGTCCGTATATCTTCTACGAGATCTTATAAACGTAGGGCAATAGTGCGTCTGACTTCGATATCTCGACTTCTATGATAGCTAGAAACTTGATTTAAAAATATAAGTAAACTAGACAAAAAAGTCTTACATCGAAAATTGTTTTCGAATATACAGGATGAGCCAAGACGATCTTACAGGGTCAACTAACATTTTTTTAAATGAAATGTCATGTGTATCAGACAGGGTTGGAAAAAAAAATTTTTTTTTTAATCAAAAATCAATGATTTTTATTTAAAACAAAAAAAATCAGATTTTTTTGATTTTTTTGAGATTTTTCAGTTCTACTCTAATTTTTTTTAAAACAAATACGATTTGTCCATACACTATTTTTTGTATTCTCTAACTACCAATTTTCACATATATAAATTATTCACGTCACTGGAAAAATTCTCTATATGGTCTATATTTTCATACAAACAATAAAAAATCAGCATTTTCCTGTTCTGACAAGCTTGGTGGTCGGTTTCATTAATTTCATAGATGCCGAGGCGACGCGCGACTGAAGTGTAAAATAAAAATGAGCGGAAGGAAGAAAGATGAAATTTGGGATTATTTTATAAAAAAAACAGAAAAAGGAAAAACCAGTAACAGAGCGGTGTGTAAAAAAATGTAAAAAAAGAAATGCAAGGACTTGTTCAAATATTAAAAGGCCATCATGAAAAGTGCAGGAAGTTGATTTAACTGCAGGTATTCTAAATCTAAATAACTATTTATTTTATTTAAGGGGATCTTTATAACGTATATTTAAGAAGGTAACTTTTGTTTTATATGTGTAACCTAACTGTTCTTTTCTTCTTTTTTACTTGAATTTTTTTTTCAGTTTAATTTGTATCTAGCTTTTAAATAAACCAAGTATACTTTTTATTTGAGTTTTCTGAAGTTTGATTTACTGGCTTTACACAACTTGATTTAAATTTAAAAAATCAGTTGATTTAAATCACGATTTAAATCAAATTGATTTAAATCGTCGCAACCCTGATATCAGAACATTATTTGAAACAAAATAATATAGATTTATTGGGGTAAATAAAGAAAATTTAGTGCCATATCCCCAAAAAAACAACTATGCAGCTACGGACACGTGTTTCGGAGTTATTGCCCCTCATCAGCGTAGCGTAGCTAAAGAATTGGATCTAGGATGGGATAGATCAGGATCAAGAACTAAAATAAAGCTGGAAAGTACTTACAGTACATAGTACTCAATTAGTGCCTTCATGTTCCCATGTGCCACAATTGGGGCCTCAATGAGCACAGTCAACACACAGAGCCCTATGTGTACTGCCCGTTTCCAGCTGGCAAATGCTACGGACACGTATAACTCCGAAACACGTGTCCGTAGCTGCATAGTTGTTTTTTTTGGGGATATGGCACTAAATCTTCTTTATTTTTTGAAACCTTCTTGTGGCCCCCTTTCACTCCTGTATTATTATTATTATTGACTTTCTTCCCACCACTTGGATGTATTGATTTTTTTTTGTTGAAATTATATCATTTACACGTGTATATTAAAAATATCACTACAATCACAACTATCGATTTTAAGAAAATATATATTCGTACCAGTTATGAGACATCTGTGTGATGACACGCAGCCATTTTCACTTCCTTCCAAGTACCTATAGAGGGTGGCACAGAAGGACTTTTAAATTTACAACTTTTTGAACTGAATTTTCTCAATTTTTTCAAATGGAACACCCTGTATATTTTTGATGTGATATAGAATTGAAAAACGAACATTTCTTATAAGCACATTCCTATGGCTATTTGTAACCATTTTCAATTTATTAAACAATGACTTCAAAGTTCAGTAATAAAAATTAAAAATGAGGTTTTTTTTTCAAATAATTCAGGAGAAGCTATTATAATAAGCGTGTTACATGATGCCCATAAAAACATCACACCAACAACAATCCAAAATTTGAAGGAAAGGATAATAAATGCTTTTAAAAGTATCACTCCGGCAATTTTATGAACAGCAGAAACCTCATTCCAAAGACGCACAGAAATGTATGTCAATCAAAATGGGCAACATGTGGAGTACTTTTTTATTATCTTATCTTGAATTACAAAAAAATATATTTTTAATTTTTATTGCTGAATTTTGCAGTTATTGTTCAATGAATCGAAAATGGTTACAAATAGCCATAAGGGATGTACGTACAAAAAATGTTCGTTTTTCAATTCTACATCACATCGTCCAAAAATATACAGGGTGTTCCATTTGAAAAAAATTAAGAAAATTCAGTTTAAATAGTTGTAAATTTAAAAATTATTTTTGGCCACCCTGTATACTTTTAGGAAGTGAAAATGGCTGAGTGTCATCACACAGATGTCTCATAACTGATACTAACATATTTTTTTCTTAAAATCAATAATTGTGACTGTAGTGACTTTTTTAATATACACGTGTAAATGGCATAATTTCACCAAAAAAAATCATTACATCCAAGTGGTTGGGAGAGAGTCAATAATAATACAGGAGAGGAAGAAGGCCACAAAGAGGTTTCAAAAGATCTTCTGATATACATGGCATTCTACTTTAAAAAATGTTAGTTTGTAACAGACACGTGTGGTTTACAAAAATGGACAATAGTTTTTCTGTCGTTAGAAAACCAACGGCCTATTGTACTCGGTGTAACTACAGTGGAGAAATGATTATGTACACCAGGGTTCGTTGAGAAATTAAAGATCATAAACTTCAACTGAACATGGTTTATTCACAAACATTCCATTTGCAGGATCAACAATAAATGCAACAGCAGAGTAAATTAATTTATCTAGTATTGACATAACTGGTGGAGATAATTCTGGGGGTAACGGCAATGAACTGATAAAATGAGAATGTGGTCGCTTCTAATGCAGATTGGCAAAATTAGTTTCGGTTGTCAAAATAACAAACTAGACTTGACGTCTGTCACTGTCAAAGTGACAGCTAATAAAATTATTAAGGCCGGAATCAAATTATACTTGACATATGTTAAGGTCGAAGTGAAATTTAGGCAAAATTAATACTACTGAAACCAAATGGTACTTGACATCTGTCCTATCAAAGTGACAGCTGGGTTAAATTCTGTTGACTGAGTTCAACTTATAACTGACGTCTGTCACTATCAAAGTAACACGACGCACCTGGACTAATGACTGAAGATAATTACCAGTATAATATGACTGTCTTTCAATTTACGATTACACAGATCAGGGCAGACTCTATCTGTTAAGAAACTAGTATTCGGACAGACTCAAATACTTGTTAATTACGTCTCTCAATTTAGGACTAACTCTATATTGGGATGTAAAAAATATCAATCAAATATTCAAATGATATTTAATTATAACCTAAGTTATGTTTGAGATCATTCCCGGACGGTCTATTCCAGCGTCTGCATTCCATTTTACACTAAATGGTTGCTAAGTTTGTGCCCATGAATACAAACAAAGTAACTAAGACACGTAAATACAAACAAAACATCAAAATGTTTATAGATAAGTACCCAACTATTTATTTGGGGTAGTTAAGGTGACCTATCTTCCACAGAAACTAACTCTACATTATACATGTCTAAATCCTACTAGTAAATTCAATGTTTAATATTTATTTATATAAAACTATTTAACTAAAATCTATCGTTACAAGTTGACCCTGTAGAATCGTCTTGGCTCACCCTGTGTATTCAAAAATAATTTCCGGTTATAGACTTTTTTTGTCTAGTTTATTTTATGTTTTTAAACCAAATTTCTAGCTATCATAGAACTCGACATATCGAAGTCGGACGCACTATTGCCTCACCCTGTAACGTGGTCCAAAAAGTTTTAAACAAATAGAAAACTTTTTCATTACTTAATGATTTTTAAGAACATTTTATTCTTGAGAAAGGGTGCATGGTCTTAAATTAAATACACAAATTTGTACTAGTCCCGGTGCTTATGCCAAAAAAACAATTTGATATTGACCCAAGGGTAAACTACCCCCATTGTTTAAGATACCGAAAATCTAATTTCAATTTTTTTTCTATTTGCAAGTTATGCCCAAATATAAAATTTGATCGACGAAATCTAAAAAATTAAGTTTCGTCTTTTTTGCTTTTTATTCCCAAACTTGAGAGAAATATTTTCAATTCAAAAACAAATACAGAAAGAACCTAGGTACCTATAACAGTTTACTTTGTTACAATTTCAATGGTGGTTATTCGCCCAAATAAATTTTTTAGAGAAAAACACATCGATTTTGTTTCAAACTTCTTGGATCACGTTGTAGGTAAGTACAAAAAAAAATCTCGAAAAATCTCAACTGCAAGATTTCTTTAGATATATTGCTCGATATATCGTATGGAATTTCATAAGGTTTTTTAGTTTTTAGAATTCCTGAAATTTTTATTATTTCTCCAAGATCTCATTTACATTTCGAAGAATTTCACTTTTCTTAGGCTTTTCTAGGATTTACTGGAATGTCTGTGGATTTCTTTTGGACTTGTAGACAATTTCTCACGCTCCGTGCAAGTTTACGTTTTTATGGAGGTTTTTATTAAATCCCAAAGGATGTTCCTCGGGATTTTCTAAAGGATTTTGAGGATTTCATGAGAATTTCCGAAGGAATTTTATAGACTTCCATGAAATTTCTAGTTTCATAACTCATCATAAGATCTGCTGTGATTTTATCCTCCATATGATATCTAAGATTTTATTTTCTTTAACTGTGGCAAAGTTTACTAAATATCGGGCTAAATATATTTATTAAGTAACTGACTATATTGTACAAGAGTACAATTTTTTTTACGCTCAGTGTAAGTAGTTAAGTATACATGTTTATTTAATTAAATTTCATAGGATTTTTTAGAAGAATTACCAAAACGCTCCCCTTATTTTAATTAAATATTTCAGGAATCGCTTTTTGGGGATTCCTACAATTTCCAAAGATTTTCTAAAATTTTAAGGAAATTCACAGGATTTTCTGGATTTCAGTGGATTATTCTTATTCTTGTGGGTGGTATACCGAGCTTTATACATTTATGTAACACCTTATTTGGGACGTTTCGTGCAAAAATAGTTCATTTATTACTTAAACATGAACTATTCTCGTTTAGTCAATTAAAATTAATAAAGTCGTTTTCTTTAAAGTTGAAAATTTTACCTAATTTTTTTATTTGATTTTCATAATATTGTACCGAACCTACACTTACATAGGTTTTGACGACCTTATAATATTTATTGTTGGTCTCGGCCAGAGGTTTCAATTCAATAGAATTTGAATATTAAAACGACATTTAAAAACTCAATTAAAACAATCATCATTACATAAATGTCTTCTAGGTTTAACCTATATCTATTTTTTAATTATTTACATATTTTAAAATGTTATGTATTCTTTCAATACATAATTAAATATTAGATAAAGGAATAACCTACTCAAAAACACATTTTTTGAAACGAACTTCAGTCAATTTAATCGCTCTTTCTTTTACAACGACACGACACCAGACAAAATAACTGCATTCCAAACTACAGGTAAGTAAATTACTTACCTTTTCAAACCGATGTTAAAAAGTATACCTACATAATTAGTAATTACATTCTATAACCGCGTAAACACAACTTATCGGTGTTTTTTTATAATAAATATTGTTATCGATATCTCTACAAAGTATAATAAAAACTCATGTAAGTACTGATAAAAATAATTTGGAAAATTTGGTGCTTATTCATTCATTATTTATAAAATCAAATAGGTAGTATTTAACCTGTTTTCATATCCTTTTAAGGATTTATATTTAATCAACAGAGTAAATAAGTGTTTATGTGTACAATCAATGAAAATGAATGAGTAATATTGGACTTACAATCTAAATGTTTCTTTTTAGGACCGATCATTTCTTCTGTTGTAGCCTTACAAACCGACTTTGCTAATCCTTGGCCGGCTAAGCTGTGTCTAGCGGCTAAAAGCCTGTCGTTAATAGTCTGTCCTGCTAATCTACCCGTCATATTGCACCTGTTGACACTATTATCACTTTAAAAAAAATCACAAAACACTGCACAAGCACCGATCCGACACTCACAACTTCGAGAAAACCACTAAACCTATTTGACAGATCCCCTATTGTCAGTGACGGTTGGTGTTGGTGGAAGGTTGCGTTGCGCCGTTGCGTCAAACGAATAAAAGTCGTGCGGTAAGCTGTTACTCCTCTCGCCTCGTCGATCTCTTTCTATCCAAGTCGGAGAATCGCGGATGAGAATAAAAATATTTTCCAAAGTACCTAGATACGGCAAATTTTTAATATAATTAATTTAATCAAATAATGTAAATATTAAAACTTAAATTATAATTTATGATTATGATTTTAACCTTTTTTATAATAGATTGATAGTTTTTTTATTTATTAACTAATGCATATTGACCGTTTTCTTTTTAGGATCAGGAAGCCCTGGGGCTTAATGCTCCAGTGAGCTCAGAGCTGCTTGTAAAAAGAACACTGGTTTAAGGGGTTGAACCATCCAGTTTTTAATGTCATTCTGCATAATTCATACAATCTAAATTATGGCTTCAAGCCCCTAGCAATTTGCTGGGTCTCGAGAGGCAAGGGGAGGGGAAAGTAAACTAAATGGGCATGAAGCCTTTGAGCATGATGCAAATAGAACAAGGGTTTTAAACCCTGAGACTGAGAGAGCTCTGGACGGCTCCCAACGATAAAAATACAGCGGCCATTGAGTACATCTCTTGCTAGGGAGCATCCACAATAAACATATGGAACATAACCTGTTAGTGCCTGTTTATATGCAAATTGTCAAACTGAAAGCAGGTTTGAATAAAAAAAGCTTAGGTTTGAATACTATTTGAGCATAGCATACCTAAATTTTGTTGACTAAATGAAGTTTTATAAAAAAAAAACAATCGAAGTTTCCGAAAAAAATTGCAAAAATGGCTTGCCGATCCGAGTTATTTTGTAGATAATTTGTAAAATATTTTCAACTTTTTGCAGTGCACAAATATTTTTTTGCACTACTAATAGAATTACGTAACGAAAAAAGTAAAAAATTTAGATCTTCATTTAAAGAACAAACCTATTACTTTCAGTGCCACCTATATGTTAGTAGCTAAAACTACTTAGTAGCTAAAGCTACTTACTGTAACATTAGCCGATACAGAAATTTATGTGCTACAGTGTTGCCGATTTGCCAGTAAATACTGGCATTTGCCAGGAATCAATAGTCCTACCAGTAATCTTGCCAGGAATGACAAAACCAGAAATAACATTCTCAGCGATGACGAATTGCTAGAAACTCCCAACACATGCATTTTTTATCAACACATCACGAATCACAAAGATTACTTAAATCGGTTTGAAGAATTTCGATTCACGATAGGTAGCGTAACCTCTTTACTATTATACTTCATACTTCTGACATACCTATAGCCTTATCTTATGATGCAGAGTGATAGCAAACATTGATGGATCCGTTGACTGTACTTTCACTCTCCGAAATCTAAATTCTTTGTCTGTTACTTTTGGTACAATATGCTAAAAAAAGATGCAAGTTGCATGTCCACTGTAAGAAACATTAAGTAGTGTTGAACAGAGAAAACAAGTTCGTACTAGAATATTTGGTAAAAAAGAAAAACAAATTTTTAGTTCTCCGGTTCTCCATAATCTCCTTGTTGTCGTTACTCGATTCATTTCTTATCCTACGAAATAAAAAGTTAATGGCCTATACTGCCCTCCTAAGCCAAAAAGACGTATCTCAAGGTTTCATTGTTTTGAGATATTGGCATGTTTTGAATTTTCGAAATCGCGTCAATATTTTCAAATATTTACTAATATTTTTTTTGTAGTTGTACTAATATAGGGATTAATAATGTAGTTATGAATTTATATTAATTAGGTCATTAGTTTTTTTTTTACAATGAGATACGTCTAATTGGCCAAGGAATTGATATGTAAAAATTTAAGATACGTCATTAGAGCACTACTAACTATTAATCTTAACTTCCTAATTTGTTTGGAGGTCAGGTTAAATAAAAACATATTATATTAGTGTAAAAATACTTTTATATTTTAAAATGGGAACATATTTGAAATTTTTAAATCGAAAATTTTAATAATTTGTACAAGATACTAACAAGAAAAACAAATATTAACCAAATTAGAATTTTAATAATTAATTACCATCCGATGTTGGTAGATTTTCCCAGAACTTCAGCCTATTTTTCATAATTCCGCCTAAATGTTTTAATATATTGTTTTTTTATCAGCCCATATTCCTAGCACTTTTTCTTGTTTTTTTGGGGGAGGCAGTTTATGACTTTTAATGACAACTCTATCATTGTTTCTATTATAACCCAGGGTCGTTAAGAAAACTATTTTACATACGGTTTCAGAAGTGCCATTTTCATTCTTGAGCATGTATATAAAAGAATTATTCCTTCGATAATTCTGAGCATTTGTATCTGGATGTCGTCCGCTGCTTCACAGAGGCAGATAAAACGTGATGCATTATAAAAGATTTCCTTTGGTTTTCGTCAGTCATTTTCCAATACTCACAATTTAAAAAATATCTTCTCTCCTCTGATATTTTTCTTATACAATTTTTTGCACATTTTTCTCCACAACCACTTTTTACTCCATGTTTTTCTACATACAAATCATATTTAGTTTCTTTTTCTTTGATCCACTGATACTTCATACTTCTTTCTTTTTCGTATAGTACCCATTTTAGTGTACTGAACATCCGCGCTATTATTATTATTATTATTAGTATTGTTATTATTTAAAATAGTTTGAAAATCAATTTTGTATTGATAGCAAAAAATAATATATATTATTGTGAAAAACAATTTTTATTCTTTGGATAATTACGACGGAGCAAGTGAAATAATTCTACTTCTACTACAAATAATTATGCTTTGCTAGATAAATCAATAATTATTTAATAATAATGCTTACCTTGGTATTTAGTAGACAGATGATATCCCTAATAAACTTTCTTACATCACTTTAAAATATAATGCACTTTTACAAACTTCTTTCTTAATATAATAGCAGCACTCGAAATAAACAGTTTATTATCCCGCGAAAATAACAAACTATTCACTGCACCATCTATCGTCAAATTCCTAATCAATTTATTATCTCGTGCAAAAATCTTGTTGATATTTGTTGTCCCCCGTAAATGAAAAATTAATTCATTGCATGGCAACTTCCTAAACAATTCAGACGTATATCAGTGTTATCTGCAAAGATCGGCAAATCAAATATCACAAATCCTAAGCGACTAAGTCGCATCTCTGAGAAGCGACTATTTTGCATAGGAAAATGAGTTACGTCTAAATCGCTTAGGTTTTCTCATATTTTTTTGAGATACGTCAAACTTTGTTAGCACTTTAAAAATACTTAACAATTGAAATACGTTTATTTCGCTATGGAAATATATAGAAAATAGCTCCAGCTATCCTAAGGTATAAAAATATGCATTTCGGCCAAAACTTGAGATACGTCTTTTTGGCTTAGGAGGGCAGTATAGATGATCTAAAGCTAAAAACCTTTAGGACAAAGATAATACACATCAAAATAATAAACTTAACTAGTAAACTGCCAGGAATTGCGAGGAATGCGATGTTTAAATTTTGCCAGGAAATGCCAGGAATGCAATTAAGTTTCGCCAATAATTTCGTATTGAATTGTTGGCAACACTGTGTGTTAATCAATTGTCAACTCAAACATAACCTTAAATTTGAAGTCATTTTTAAAACAGGAAAAATTAATTTAATTTAAAGTATACATGCTACATTTTCCCCCCTTTCAGTTTCATTACCTAAAACGTTTAACGAAGATATGTCGACAAAGTTAAAATTATATTTGGGAAGAAAGGTAATAATCAAGAAGAATACACATAACCCATAATATAATCTCTCTTTTCATCGATACTGTTTTAGGTAATTGATTCTTTACATAAATCAACTAAATTTTCACCTTCTCAGTTACAACCTCTCATACAAATAGGCAACAGTCAAGAAAATGGACATAAAATAGAACTGAATTTGCCTTTAAATTTGTTAGAAACACAACTTGGCGTTACAAACATTACAGAAATATTAAAAATCAAACCAGACGACATTATTAAAAATATCCACCTTATAAAAGACCGTGCTAACAGAAAAATTTCTTTTGAAATTGATACGAAAATCTTCATGAAAGATGTTTTAGAGAATTGTGCACAGCCTGATTTGAATTTCAAGCCAAAGAACATTGTTGTCGAGTATAGTTCTCCTAATATAGCAAAACCATTTCATTTGGGACATCTTCGTTCCACAATTATAGGAAACTTTATAAGTAATTTGAATAAATTTTTAAAAAATAAAGTTACAAGAATAAATTACTTGGGTGACTGGGGTACCCAATTTGGTTTTATTAAAGTTGGTGTTGATGATTTACAATATACACCTGAAGTCATACAGAAGGATCCCCTAAAACTTCTATATCAGTCCTATGTACATGCTAATAACTTGGCTGATAAAGATCCAAATATTTTAGAGAAAGCAAAAGCAGAATTTGCAAAATTAGAAAATGGTTCAGAGGAGGACTTAAAGCACTGGAGAGATTACATGTCATACACAAAAACTGAGCTTCAGGACACATATAACAGAATAGGGGTATCATTTGATGAATATAATTATGAATCTGATTACAGCGCGAAAGATATACAAGAGGTTGTAGATGTTTTACGTAAAAAAAACATTGTACACAAAGATAAACAGGGGAAAGAAGTAGCCCTTATTAATGAGCGTAATATTACTCTGGTAAAAAGTGATGGCACAACTCTATATTTAACAAGGGACATTGCGGCAGCATTTGATAGGTTTAAAAAATACAAATTCGATCGAATGTATTATGTAGTAGAAAATGGACAGAACGACCACTTTCATGCATTGAAAAGTATAATTCATAAAATGGATATGCCATGGTCAGATAGACTGACTCATGTTAAATTTGGTAGGATTCGGGGAATGAGTACTCGGAAAGGCACTGCAGTATTTTTAAAAGATATTTTGGATGAATGCAGGGATATAATGATTAAAAGGCAAGTGGAGTCCCCAAGTAAGTTGTGCAATATAAACATAAATGTTCCGAAATTAAATTACATAAAGGTATTAGGTACGTTGGACTTCCACTGGAAGTCCAATGTACCTGATGAGAGACACTGGAAGTCTTCCAGTGTCTCTCATGGCACATAGATTTATTTCATATTTTATAGGACTCTCTTATCTAAATATTGTCTGGAACATTTTCTGGAAAATTATATTTTACCTTATTTATTACCTATAGTAATCCCTCCCAATATTTTTGAGTGGGGAAAGGTTATTACAAAGGTGAAATGTTATAGTTTAGAATTGAGGAAAGATAATTAAAAAAATATTATTTGTGCACTAAGCAAAAAATTTGTACCTTCGTACACTAATGTAATAAGAAATTACCTAGTTTTCTATATAGTATGTTGATGTTCTTTTCAGAAAAAATTAAGTTAGTGGGAAGTTTGAAAAAAAAAATAGTACATATCTCATTACAAAATAAAATAGGTAAAACAATAAATAATGCATATCATTTACATAAAACATAATAATATAAAATACAGCCAATGTTGTTTCAAGTCGAACAGGCGTTAAAAGGAAATCAAATAATGACATGTTATAGATTATGCCCTCTCCACCTGTACTGAATACCATCATCAATACTCCACATATATCATCTGCTTTCCTTTAACACCTGTTCGAGATGATTCAGCGCTCGCTGTATACAGTAGAGTGCTTGTGCTGACCAGTCACTTAGTTTTTGATCCCGTTGGCACTTTTAAAGTAAAATGTCTGACCTTGCCAGATATGTTGCATATACCCTGTATATTACAAATCCACTTGTCATAAAAAAAATCGTCATGTACATAAGAGCACAAATCAAAATTTTCTAACTAATGTGACGGAGCTAATCATGAAGCATGATTTCCTCAAAAATCATATTTTCTGTAGAACTTCAATTTTTAAAATAAATAAAGAAACTTACTTTTACATGTGCCTATATGTCAGTAAAAAACAAAAATCCTCATTTTCTTCATTCAACTAATGCTGAAAATTTATTATTTTACGTATACTTTTCGCTTCCCATGCCATTGCGGGAGGTAGTGCGGGTGACTGAAACAGTCTGGTAGTGGTGGAGACGCGAGTATCTACAGCAAACTTGAAGCCACCTATAAGCTTCGAAAATTGACATCACACTATACATTATTAATAAAGCTAGCAGGTTGTGCGGTGGGACATAGGCGAACGCATGATAACAAGCGTAATAAAAAAAATTAACTAGTAACAAAAGCCATAAACTTACAGTGTATAACAGTGTATGCACAACTTACCCTCTTAACTAGCTTGATGAACTAGCTTGGTTATCACAAACTGGAGAAGATCTGTAAAAACGTTGAGCATCAGGTATGCTTCTATGATTGTCACCGTGTATGATGTTCACCGTGGTGGAAAAGATATGTTTATATTTTGAAAACGACCGTTCTACATCTATTGATGTAATACAGGCATATTTAAAATAATTTTTGAACACATAACCAGAGACTGAGTATACTGGCAAAACAATTACGCGGGTGGTGCTGGAGATGTTAGAAAAATTTTACCAATCAACAAGTCAATTGTTGATGTTTGTGATTGATGATGCCTCGACAATGCGTTTGGTAGGCCGTTCTCTTCACGAACACTTGTAGGTTGGTATATACTTATTGCGGCCGGAAAAAAAAAATAATCGATTTTTTTTAACAAGTAGTATGTTTTTTCAAAAAAACATCTGTTGTAAATAGGGATTTTTACGTCTGTTATGTCAATTAAATTATTTTGATAACAAATCATTGGTGGGGTATTACAATGACACTGACACTAATAAAAATAATAAAATATATTATGATTGATGCGTCACTGGTTAGAACCATATTAACAACGGGAAAATCAGTCAATCACTTTTTTTCGGCTGCAATAGTAAATGTTACGTGTAAAGTGCATGCTTTATATTTTGTGGCAGAAACTATTCGACAAGGTTTTCCAGAGGTAGATGCATTAATATCAAGTACAAAAAAAGTGTTTCTTAAATCCGAGATCGGTATCGCAGTGGGCCAGAGCGTTAAGTGACAAATGTAGCTGGTTTAATGCCTATCGACTCCCCAGTTGAAACCCCAGTTTCAATTCTTGCAAAGTCGAAGGGTTTGGTAGTGTGTATGTATGACAAGACTACTACAAATCCCGTTTGAATTAGTGTCCACCCTGGTTAAGAACGGGCGGACAATAACAAAAGACACGGACAAAGCTGATGTCCTAGCGGAACACCTGACGAATATACATAGGTCACATCCTGACACTATGCCACCTCACGAGACAGTAAATACGGACATGGCAACCTCCTTCACCATATCCCTCCATGGAAATTAGCAAAACTCCCCACCTCTCCCAGCGAAGTTAAAAAAATTATAAAATCCCGTCCAAACAATAAAGCCCCAGGTCCCGATATCCTACCTTACCTCCTTCTCAAAAATCTCCCACCCAAAGCGTTCATAGTCCTAACCTACATCATAAATGGAGTTATTAAGCTGCAATATTTTCCCCTGCAGTGGAAAAGGGCGGTGGTGATTCCATTCCTAAAACCAAATAAAGACGGACAAAATCCTAATAGCTATAGACCCATATCATTGTTAAACACAATAGCTAAAATAGCAAAAAAATTATCTTAATCAAGCTCAATAAATTTATTACTAAAAAGAATTTAATCCCCAAACAGCAATTTGGTTTTAGGAGTGGACACAGCACCGCCCTGGCACTGTGCAAAGTGGTGCAGGATATCACCATCGGCTTTAGCAAAAAACAATGCATGTGTTCATTAGCATTAGATATCGAAAAAGCTTTTGATACGGTTCGGCATCAAGGCCTCTTGTACAATCTGAAAAATATTCACAATTTTCCAGAATATATAGTAAATCTCATCAAAATTATATAACGGACAGACAATTTGTTGTGAGACTCGGAGTCGCCGTCAAAAAGTATTCAGGAAGGGGTGCCGCAGGGTGTACAATATTATCACCAATATTATTCAACCTGAACATTGCAGATATTCCCACCTACCCCAATACCCAAACCATCCTATACGCAGATGATACAATAACATATGGACAATCATTTTACGCCGAAACCGCCACCCAATAGGTGCGGTATCATTCTTATTTGCTTACCGATTTTTACAAAAAATGGAAAATTAAAATAAATGAAGACAAGACAGACATTAACATTTATGAAAAAAATTTACAAACATTACAACATGTAACAAACTGAAAATTAATGACAAGACAATAACAGAAAAAGGAGCAGTCAAGTATCTAGGGGTAACCCTAGATAAGAGACTGTTCTTTAAACAACACATAACAAATACTATTAACAAGACGTACGCCACGATGAGCAGACCTTTAATAAACAGAAGAAGTGACTAAACATTTACAATAAACTCTTACTCTACAAGATTATTTTTAGACTAACACTGACATATGCCTGCGCGGCCTGGAATCATATTTCCGACACGTAATATGAAAGACTCCAGACCACGCAGAACAAAATACTAAGACTGTTAACGAACTCCGACAGGTACATAAAACTAAACGATTTATATAGGCAGGCGTCAATGCCTAGAATAAAGGAACACATAATGGAGTGCAAAAATTTCTTATAGAAAACACGGCTAAATCACAGTTAACTGCGAACTTAATTCAACCTAGACGCTACGACGCTGCCACCCACACCCATAAATACTTGCATGAACGCCTGCCTATATGCGACGAACGCCGGTAACGAAACGAACACACAGACAATCCACACTCCCTGATCCCCCACATAACCCAATTTTAATATTTTCGCAATAACCCACAACCCTAAGTAATGTACAGGTTGAATAGTACACGGAAAACAATAATATTACAGACATCTCAATTAAAATATCAAGCAGGTTTTTTGTTTATTTTTCCTGTATATACAATGGTACCCAAGTATAGCCGCAGTTAGTTAAAATCAACTTGAATTTTCTCAAATTAATTTATCATTTAAATAAACGCCCTGTTATCAAGGAAAGATGCGAGTTCACAAAGTAGTTAATAAATGATTAGGTGGATGCAGCACAACATCGCAGCTGGTGCCATCGCGAAAGCGATAAATGACAACAGTTAAGAAAATAATGTACACAATTTCTTGTATAGGTATATGTATTGTCAAATAAAATATATATAAATGACATACATCATATCCCTATTTTAGTTATATATGTAAAATATAGGAAATAAAAATCTTTAAATTGGAATTGAAATTGGTTGTGTGTCCGCGTTATTTTCAACTGTGTAACCCCTGTCCGAGCAGCTGCGGCTTTGGTTTGGGAGTTGTCTAATTTATGTGGTGTATTTTATGTTTTTGTTTCTTTGTTTTTTCTCTTAAACGTCTTCGCGCATTTCACAGCAAGCGTCCCGGTATTTCTGAACCACCGCACAGTCGATTCTTACAGGTTGGGGAACATGCTTGAAGGCAGCTTTTTATTATGCTGAATATTTACAACAAATAAAAGATGTGATACTACAATTCAATCCTGACGAGGCTGCAGCTATTTAGGAAAGCTAGACAAAATTCGAAGATATTTCCGTCGAAAGAGCTTTAAAAAGTATATACAAGATTACATGACACCATAAAAAACTTATAAAACAGTGCGTTGTCGTTAGCGGAGTCACTGCAAATAGTGGACGAAGTAAATCGACTGCTACACGATATAGTTGACGCAATAAATGAGTGCATTAGAGAAAAGTTCGCATGTGTGTTAAAGCAAGACACCGGTTTTACCAAATTAAGACAAATTTGTGATGGTACTGATGGTGCATCTAGATCAGTTAAACGTGTTTAAGTAGGTCTGTATTACATCAATAGATGTCGAACGGTCGTTTTCAAAATATAAGCATATTGCACGTGTTTCTGCATCTATGCGTTTTCAGTATTGCCCTTTGAAAGCCCCGAAAGTAACTGCGAATCTTAGTAAATCCTAATGTAATAAATATTAATGGCTACAAAGAACAGATTAATTGAAATTATATAGTGGAAATACCCCGTAGGGTTAGAATAATTTAAAACAAATTAGATATCCTTTTCTTCTATTCAAATATGGATTGAAACGAAAATATAGCGCTAAAAAATTTATTTGTAATTGTTATATTTTAACATTTACAAAACTTCACAGATATATGTTATACTTATCTGTACCCCTCGAATTCGGACTATAGTGTAAAGTTTTGTAATAGAAAATAATAATTAGCAAAAAAATTCTTAGTATTATTATATTTTTATTTTAAACTTTTACCAAGAAAGGAAAACCTAATTTGTTAGAAAATTTGTTTTATGCCCTTATGTATGACGATTTTTTTTACAAGTGGATTCATAATATACAGGGTATAAGTAACACATCTGGCAAGGTCATACATTTTACTTTAAAAGTGGATGGATGAAAGATCAAAATTAAATTGCACTCCACTGATAATAAAGAATAGGGAAAACTGAAGCAAGTTATATTAGGAACTACTTATGTGATAAAAAACGCATTATACCCAATGTGTAAATAACAGCAATTTATTATTTTCAAACTGCAATTTATTATTTTCGAACTGAAAAAAACCTCTTGATTTTATAATTATTTTTTTAAGCTACTAAAGTTCCCATTAGTGATGATAACACAGCCGATATCTTGGGAGTTTCTTGTGTTATTATAAATGATCTCAAACAGAGAAGACAGAAGGACTATGACTTTGACTGGGATCGAGTTTTACAAGTAAGAAAATCACACCATCCCTCAATTTTTGTATGCTGTCCCTTTCCTACTGCTTTCACTAATACTTGTATGACATTGTTATTTGCAGAAAATCTAATATTATGGAAAAATCCATCTGCTCCATATAGTTATGTTAATGGGTTCAAAGACAGACTTTTATTATAGGTTTAATTGATATGAGAAGGCTCGGTTCTATCATTGTAAAGTTTTTAAAACCTTTGTGCAAAAACCCACCTCCCATATATAGCATACCTAATTTTTTTTGTAAAAGATTGACTCCCCCACGTACATTTAATCCATATGCAGTTTTCAGATTTCAAACACAATATACCAAAAGCATTTTGGGCATATATTGTATAACTCATTGTGAGATTTGTTTCTTATTGAATTTAAACCAGCTTCTCTAAAGTTTTTTTCACCTTACCTTGTTTTCATCTTTCTGTTTATGTTAATTTAATTATGTCCCTATTAAATAGAGATTTTTAAATATAGATTAAAAATACCTACTAACAGCTTATTTCAGGTTCAAGGAGACACAGGCATTAAACTGCAGTACACACATTGTCGTTTGCACAGTCTGGAAAAAAAATTCAGGAGCGGTCTCAGCTCCCGAGTGTGTACCTGAAATTCTTCAGGAACCAGAGGTTGTAATTTTGTTAAAAGAGCTAGCAAAATTTCATGATGTTTTGTATAGGGCAAACGAACAATTAGAGGCACATATTCTGGTCAATTACCTCTTCCATTTATGGTATGTATAAGTAATCAAGTGGCTATTTGGATGCTCATATATACAGGGTGATTTACTTTAACATGCAGAAAATAAAAGGGTGTACTATGCTACCAAGTGGGAAAGCCCCTGCAAAATTTTAAAGCAATTCGAGTTAATTTATTATATTTTTTTGTAGTAAAACCTGCAATGATACACCACTTAGTCGCGAATTTAAAACAGCAGACAAGTACATAAACAATGTAAACATTTAAGTGCATCGCGCTAGGCAATGGGTCGCCTGAGGTGATCCTCCCCTCCACTCTTGGCCGCTTCCCTCCGTTCTTAGTCAGTCTCTTTGCTACATTAGTTGAGTTTGTATCAAATTGGATTTATTTTCTTGGATTGTATTGCTACAAAATAAATTAAATACATTTTTTTTGACATTTGATTTTACATTTTTTTAAACTACTTTTGGTGGGAACAACCTACTGAATACTTATCCGCATTGTTAAGGTAAAGCAGCCTGTATGTTTAGTCTAAACAACTAAACCGATTGGTGAATGATGGCCATGTTAATTAAAAGAAAATCTATTTTTTGCCCACCATTCCAATTTTGTCTTGTTACACATAATTTTTTTTTTATTTTTGTAGAACTTAGGGATCAGTTTTAACAGACATACAGGGTGTCAACGGAAGGTGGAAACAGTCTCCATTAAGTTAGAGTTTTAAAATTCAGGACACAATTATGTAACATTACTCACATTTTGACTGTCATTTGTCTCAAATCACTTCCGGTTAACAGGAAGTTATTACAACTTTGTTATTTCAAATGGAATGTTATATTTTTTCGTATCACCAGATTCTGCTTAAAATTCTCTTTCCGATTATGCATCATATGTCAATATTTATTTTGAAATAACCTCAAAACCGGCAAAACTTAAAATGGCTGTCATTTCATGTATTTTTTTTTATTTTCACCAAATAGGTCATAGTATCTACGAAATGATTGAAAATCTTTCTACTGGCAGCATTAGTTGGGAACATTGATATTAATGGTGCCAAAACATCGTAGGTTAATTTTTATGCAATGTTTCTTGAGAAAAATCATAGTTTTCTCATTTTTTTTTTTTTAATAGCAGCCTCTGATTTTATTATTACCAATGAAACTCGCATTAATTCCCTTTTAAAGGGACCCATTAATTTAATCGTTTTCAGAAGATTGGTTAACAATTCATTTTTAAAAATCGTTTATGGAACAAAATTCCATTTTGACTGAATTTTTGATGTTTCACATCACTTAATAAATTTAGGAAAATGTTAAATAGAACACAATTATGTGAACAAGTACTTACTTTAATGAAGAAATAATTAATGATAAGGAAAACAAAGGCATCAGAACATTTAGGAAACATTTCAATTTAATTATTGTTCAAAATATTAGTTTTGGTTTCTGCATAAGACTGCCCTATCCAAAATTTCTTTCATGACACTTTGTAATTGTTCCTGGCTTGTACATGTATATCCAAATCTTACCGTGTAGTAGGAGTAACTGAATATACTTTATTTTTAAAGTGTACCTACAAGAAAAAATCGAGTGGGGTCAAATCTGGGGACGTCGCAAGCCACTCGCAGACGGAGGCTCTTGCCCCAAGCCACCTTTCTCCAAACTTCTGATTTAAATACTCCACAACTATTCTTGAGTTATGCAGTGGGGCATCATCTTGTTGGAAATAAATTTCTTCTTCTTGGGTCAAAGGTAAAGTATCCAGAAAATCTTCAATTTCATTCATCATGCTCATTGGTGTTGAGTGTTTTCTTGCACTGAGCTTCCAGTTTAAAAAAATATGAATGACACAGATGCCGCCTATCAAGATATCGGTTGGCATACATTACTTGAGCGGCTCTTGAATTTCTTCTACCTTCTCCATATACAAGAAGCATTTCTACATTTCCATCCCCAATGTAATTCATTCTCACAATAAAAAATCACAAAAATCTCAGTGAAGTAAGATATTATTTGGGAAATCAAACTAACGCTACTAAAGATGATATTTCAATTCTTTGTTTTTAACCAGTTTTCACATGTTTCTCATAGCGGACTAAGTCAAAATGGAATTTAGTTCCATAAACAATGTTAAATAATGAATTGTTATGTGACCAATATTCTGAAAATGATTAAATTAATGGGTGCATTCAAAAGGGAATTAATGTGAGTTTCATCGGCAATAAAATGGAGGCTGCTATTTAAAAATAATGAGAAAATCACGATTTTTTTCAAGACATATTCCATAAAAATTAAATTACGATATTTTTGCACCATTATATCAATGTTTCCAGCTAATTTTGCCAGTAGAAACACTTTCAATCATGGTCTACTTGGTGAAAATAAAAAAAAACGTGAAATCACAGCCATCTTAATTTTTGCAATTATTACCTGTTATGAGGTTATTTCAAAATAAAATATCGGCATATGATGTATCATTGGAAAGAGAATTTTAAGCAGAATATGGTGATGTGAAAATATAGCGTCGCATTTGAAATAAGAGAGTTGTGACAACTTTTGGTTAAACCTGAAGTGATTTGAGACAAAGGAAACAGTCACAATGTGAGTAATGTTATGTAATTTGAATCCTCTAAATTTCAAAATTCTAACTTAAAAAGACATGCAAACGGCAGACTGTTTCCACCTTCCATTAACACCCTGTATATGATTGATTGCCTAGATTCATCGTAAATGTTAAAATTGACCTGAAAGCAAATATGTCAATTTGCATTATTAGAATTTAAATGTTAAGGCTTTTCAATTTTTTTTTTGTGCAAATTTCTTAGAACCACAAAAAAATAGTTCTAAAAAGAAATTTAAAAATGCCGAGTGAAAATCTTCACAAAAAAAATTGGAACACCTTAATATATAATTATATACAATACATACATGTTTTTATTATTATTTTTAATAAATAACAAAACTTGAAAATTGCATATTTCTTGTTTACTTTTGACCAATACCAAAATAAATTTTACTATCCACAGGTACTTAAAAACTTTTTTTATCAAAAAAAATTAAATTTATAATTTTTTTTAGCACTTTTCAAAACTTATGTCTAATTTTATTTTTAGCAATCATATAAGCAAGGCTTTAAAATTACTACAAATAAAAGGAATGAGCCCTGAAGTAGCCTCTCAACGTTTGCTATTATTCGTCACTGCCAGGAATGTATTAAAGAATGGAATGAGTATTTTAGGCATTACCCCATTGAATGAAATGTGATATTATACTTTTACAAGATATAGTAAATAAAATGTTATCAGTTTAAAACTTTTTTTTAATTTTTTACAGCGAATATATAAAAAAATCTATTAAGGGCCACAGATACTCCATTTTAATAAATATTAATGCAAAGAAACAACAAATTTGTCTATTTACTGCAAAATACAATATGGAGTTTGTTCGAAATTAACCTTGAGCTTTTATACTATAAGTGTAGGTATAACCTTACGTGACCTTTTAATTACTCTGTTTTATGAACACAAAAGGTAAACTTTGGTATAAGTTAGTCATTGTGTTTTTGATGTGGCCTAACATGGCATTTCTTGATATTTTTGCATGTAGACGTTTTTTCAAATGTTAAGTTATTGTTTAAATATCTTTTGTTCTGATTACATGTTTTTGAGGTAAAACCCCGAAAAGGTCTTTTTTTCTGAAGCTAAGAATAACTACCTAACTTACTTGCGTTATACGATACGCTTATCATACAACACTGTTTTCCTATTTGAATCTGTCACAACAGAGTCTACAGGCTATAATGTTTTACGTAGACTACAATTATTATTATTTTTTATTTTATTTGAAATTGAAATATTTAATGCCCATCGCAAAAGAATTATATTTCAAATATCTCAGCCGTGAGCTCATCTGCACATGACGAGTAACCTTTAATGTGCTCATTGAGATGGTTAATGTAGTGTGCACTCGGAGTGTTACATCAACAATTTACAAATGACATTAATATTTACCCAGTTCAAAATTATACCACTTTTCGAATGTCTAGTGTGGAATCTGTATATTGCTTAGGGTAATTTCAAACAGCCTCCTGCATTCGAAACTAATTTCCAAGGTATCATTCATAATGTTACCGGTAGTGTGGTAGTGATGTGAATTGGGTAATTCTGGAAAGTGTCCAAATTGGAAGATTTCTGGGACATTTTTCAGACACTGTACTGATTGGATATTTTCCGTAATTTGAATTCCCTGCTATATTAATACAACATAACTGACAAAAAATACTAAAAAATGATATATTTCAGGTTTTTTTTTTAAGTTGAAGCAATAGAATTGGGTAAGTATTTACAGTTACCGTACATTCGAGTCAAAATCTGTGTAAATAACTATCAACATTGAGGAAGAAAATACTTTTATAAATATGCCAGAATGACAGGATGATACAGTTAATACATATTTGCCGGGAAAAAATGCAGCTTGCCAAAACATACCTTGCACTCAAAAAATGTTTATAAACGAAGGACAATTTTTTTTTGTTTTTAATCCTTCTATGAAATGTTATCTGTTTGTATTTTCTGTTATATTTTTCTTCTTTTAATGATTTGTCTTATCTAACATGATTTTCTTTGGCAATATATTTTTTAATCTTATATAATAACTGGTTTGCTTTTTGCTCGAAATATTATACCTCAACAGCCCAAAAATGCTCCAAATTAAGTTGTATTAAAGAGGACAGTTTATCTATTTCTATGATCACTTATGAAATGCAAATATCAACTAAATCTGGGAAATCTCTTATATGCCTGAAACAAATACCTACTTGTTTGGTGGTTTTGGAATGGGAAAAGTATGAAAAATACGTTTATTTAATTTTTGTACATTTCCAAATTTTCCATGAAATTTGCCGAGTTTTAATTTTCCGAAAAATATGTATCACTGCACCGGTGCTACTACTTTTTTTAAAATACCACAGAAAGTCGCATTTTTGCTAATCACATAAGAAAATATTATGGTAAAAAAATTTGTTGCAATGAGGGCTTGAATTCACCACGAGAGGTGCTAGTGTATAGAGAGGTCACTGTCACTGAACATTAATGTTTCCTATGGCTTTTTAACGCGTTTTTAGCAATTTTTACAAAAATTAGCTGAAAAATATTTAACACTATGATAGCAGAAGGGGAAAGTAGTAATTTACTTGCTCAGTAGGGAAATTATTGTACTTGTCAGAAGTGTCTTATGTCATTAAAGTTAGGTTATAACACGAATGAACATGATGAAAACAACGAAGTACATGATTATTATTCACGATTTTCTGTAGTAGCCTCCTTTGGTAACGCATAATCGTCAGAATTAAAATGTTTCTTACAAACAGGAATGTTTCGAAGGAGTAAAGTTATATCTATCGACCACTGTTTTAGGCGAGTTTTGTCTCTCGGAAGTATATGTCCGCCTTTTGTTTCCGAACAAAATGGAACTGCACAACACTGAGGCACAATTAACAAGGTTTTTTTATTTGCTGGTGTACGAAATAATTATAATAAAATACTATAAACTTTTCCCGCGTCTAATAATAACTTTTGACACGACCTTACTCGACCAGTGGCGCCAACTGGTGAGCCTGAAAATGTTAGCCCACATTGTGAAGCAAAATTTTTGCTCTTGATTTATCATCTAAAACAAGTGTAATAAGAATAAGCTAACCAGAAATATTGATGAACATTCAAACAATTGTGTTACTATTATAAATCTATTCAGTGTCTATACTTGTAATAGGTCGGTGCTGCACTTTTTGATGCTTTAGAATTTTTGATTGATTTAAAGGCCAGCACTTGGTATACCATTGTCGGATGCCAAAGAAGCCCGTGTTTACAACTGTATAGTTGCCTTAGTATGTGATAGTAATTGCGCAACTCACATAATACAATATTTATTATATACCGACCTTTGTTATACTTAATAAATATGTGATTATTTTTATTAAATAAATAAAAATTATATTTTCTTAATTCTAAATTTATTAATAATATACATATATTAACAAGTTAACGTTTCTTCCATGTAAATTTCTTTCTTGCACCAGCTTGTCCAGGTTTCTTCCTTTCTCTGGTACGAACGTCTCTTGTCAACAGACCAGCTGTGATAGATTACAAATTAAAAAAAAAATAAGCAAAATGAAGAATAGTAGTTGACACTCGAATCGCAAAAGTTTATTTCCCCCTTAACTTTTTTACTTTTTGTCGTAGAAAAAAATGGCATAGAAAAGTTGTAGTAAATTTTCCTATCTTGACACAATTACAGTTACCGCAGAAAAAAAATGAGCAGTCGTGCAAACAGCATCGCTGCGGAAAGACGGGTTTTTACCTATATAATTTATAGGCAACTAAGTATGTGTTTCCCTGTTCGTTGGCAGTTGGCCTTGCCTTATGACTGTGTAGAGTTAGTTACTAATACTTTCGTAGAATAGGTGTTTGGCATATGATGATTTGCTACACAGTAAAAAATATTAAATCATTTTAACCCTCACCAGTGTGTATATAGTCCACACTGCTCAGTGCTGTTTGTTTTTGTAATATTACTATATTAGGAAAAGTAACTTGACACAATAAATATTACATATTAACATGTAATTGAATTTATAAGAATTATAAGATATTTATGATACAATGCAGAAAAAAATTAACATGTAGTGTTGATATAGGGCCGACCCAACCTCTTTTTCTACTTATATTAACATTTTTAACAACACAATTTGTAAATTGACACTTAAATTACGCGTATAATATTTTTTCAAATAATTTAGTTAATATACCACTTATATTGTGTTGAAAATAACTCTGCAGACATTTACGATTATAAAACTGAATTTTTGCTAAAAATCACATAATATTAAGAAATAATTACAGTTAAAGGAATCAAAAACCAAGTTTTGCCAACAAAATGTGCAAATACCAGTAAAACAAACAATTTTAATTAGTTATTTGGTTATTAAAAAAAAAAAAAAATAGGTGCAACAATCTATCCAAAAGTGTGTTGCAATATGTTGCAGCGCATATTTTGTAAACTTGAAAAATAGCTACATTTAATATTTAAAACCACGTAATTTAGGAAGTTGAAAAATTCCAAGAGCTGTAATAGAAAAAAATGATTCTACATTTTATTTATTAAAAACATATTCAGTTCAAATTCATCAAGACTGTTGATTCTAAATTCAAGTAAACACTGACAGTAGTTCTGACAGCAAACATGCGCTGGTCCAGAAAGTACATAAAACTGCACCATGATTGGTTAATAGCAAATACCCAGTTATGCATCTGATTGAAGCAAACAATACCGAGTTTTGCGTCTATTTTAGCATGCAAATACTAACTTATGCAACTTATTGGCTAAATAGTCTTTTAAATAATGCATTCTTATATTTGAATAAAATAAAACCTGAGTGTTTCAAATTTTTGCAACAAAATTTGTCTACATACATATGTATGTCCGTATGTCTGTCAACCATATAACGCAGTAGTAGCTACCGGTCTTGGACTCAGGTTTAGTTTCCTTTCCCTGGTAATAAGGCATTTTAACTTAAGCACTAACAGTGATAAAATTACTTAATAAATGTCAAACTGTCAATACGTTGCTACGGAACAAAAAATCATTTTCCATGGCAATTGTGATTTTGTGCAAAAATCAAAATATTTCATTAAATTAGGCATATTGCACAAACCGTTGGAGCAAATATATAATAATATATATTTATATCACTATAAGCGGAAGGAAGCATCATTCAAAAAAGCTAAAAATATACAAGGTGTTCCATTAAAAAACTAAAGTTTATTCATTGTTCAATTTTTTCCGAAATAAGTGTGTTGAGATGACAGGAGAATTTCTTACAACTTTTGTCTACCATTTATTTCCAAGACAAAGAATAAAAAGTTTAAAAAAGTAAAAACTTTCGTGAACACCCATGTACAAATATATGTAAAAAAAATATATAATACAGCTTTATAGTGAAGTCTGAACCACTACTTGGGAATAAATTTTATAATTAAAAATTATTTGACAATAAGCGAAATGTCCTACTTAGGTATATCCAGTTACTGGCTAGATAGGCTAACGAATGAACTAGCATCCTTTCAATATACATATAAATAAATATATTAATAGGTGTTTTCTTCAGATAATTTAATTAATAAACTCCAGTAAAAAATTAGGATAGACTGTTCATAAAAAATTTAAATATATTCTTGTCAAAAAATATGTAAGGCAAAAGCTCTATACAATACATAGACTAAGCCGTCAGTAACAATTGAATATCTAAGTATATAGATAAAATCAGGTTAGTTATACTAAGAATTGGATTAGTCTGGGTAATCATCTTAAAACCTGTTACCCAAGGATTCGGGTTTCGTATAATTTAGAAAATTGGTACTGGGTTTAAAAAATTTCGGATATAGACAGCCCTAATTGAGACCTAATTAAATAAATAAAGTAGAAAATCATGGTTCTTTAATAAAACTTCAAATACTCACCTAACCTCATTCTTTCAATCATCTCCTGATCTACGAAACTTCGTAGACTCCATGCTATACCCCATCTCAGAGCACCTGCTTGACCAGAAGGACCACCACCCTCAACGTTACATTCTATATCAACTTTGTTTTGCATATTTGTGAAAATTAAGGGAAAGAGCAACTGAAATAAATACAATTTTGTTTATTTTCTTAAATATTGAAAAAAAAATTATTTGTTAAACTGAACGAAATATATAATCAAAAGCGGTATTAGGAAAAATTCTAATTTTATTTATCAGAGTCCATATTCACATTTTTAAAATCAATATTTTCAGATACTTTGGGTACAATTTTTTTTTTATTCTGAACATTTTTATTTGAAACATTTTTTGATTTGACCAACAACTTTTCAGCCCTTGAGAAGTACCCTCCTTGGTACATTGATTTTACTAATATTCAGTAGGATTTCCCAGATATGTATATGTAAAATTTTAGATTTGAGAGGATTTAACGCTGACACACATGCGACTTGCCGATTCGGATGAATTTGTTATTTTCAGGCCTCAAAATCTAAGTGCCATATGATAATTTTTAAATTAATCAATGCAGGAAAGTTGTATATACTCAGTGAGATAAAGTGAAAAGGGAAATCAAAAGGTATTCAGTGTATTGAGCGGAGATAGGCCGACGTTAAATTTTACTGGAATTGCTGGTAAAACATTTTCTTGTCACTCCCTTTAAGTTAAAGGTCCAGTTAAAATGATGATAATACCAGGGGTAAGTATCTATAAGTACACCTGTTACCCTAAACTATGATGACAGGAACAAACTTATGATTGTGTTAATATTAGATCTATTTTGCTGAGAGTTGAGCTAAATCTTCTTCAGTGACTATATTAGAATGTACAAGAGTATTCCAATTTAAGTGTTTCCATATCGTAAGCATCATATCAGAAGGGCGTATAATTATAGCATTTATAATAATGGCGTTTACGCCCATCTGATATGATGCCCTCGATGTTAACTCGCTTTATTGGAAGATAAAGTATTCTTATACAGGGCGTTTTGTTTTTCTATTACTGAGTTTTACGAGTTTATTAAATTAAATAATTTAATTATTGGATTGGAAAGATGACTGGAATATACACACAATTTAAAATTTACTGTAAATTTGATGGTCAATAATTTTTTAACCATTTTCCCGATTTTTACGTTCTTTTTTTGCATTGTGGGTAGATTTCTCTGGAATCTTAATATGCTCCTGATTTTCATTCACTGTTTTTTTTTTCTTTCGGGAAATTTAAAATATCCTGTGGCGAACACTAGGGACCCCAGAAACTTTCAACAAACGGTCGTGATAAATATCTTTGACACGGTGGCAATCTTAAAGAAAAAGAGTAATATGGAAGCATTTTATTAATATATAACAGATGGGTAATATAAGTTAAATCAATAAAATATAAAAGCAACAGTGTAACATAAAAGGTACAGCATTTCTTGTTGAGAAACTACAATCTACAGTATCATAATATCAGTAAAAAGTAATAATCTCACTATATATCTAATATCACACTTTTTAATGGCAACAATTTCAATGTTTAACCAATGAGAAAAAAATTAATAGTCGACTGGATACTAAAAGCATCTAAACAATTACAAAACTACAGAAACAAAATTCACCACTACAAATAATAATAATAGCTGCCCCTTCTTCACTTAGTAACAGATTAAACTGCACTTTACAATAATTAGGGAAGAATATTATCATTATTATATATTCTTTTACTATAAAACCTTTAAAAATATGAAATGTTTACATAAATTCTCTTTAAAAGCGGTCTTACAGAAAAAGAATGCCTAGTTTTAATAGAACAGAGAAATCAGCATAATTCCTGGAATAAACTGCTTAATGGGCATTTTTGTTGAGATGTGTAATGTGTATAATATCGACATTAATAATAACAATAAAAGTTAACTCAAGGCTTCTTGAACATAATTCGAAAACATGTAGCTTTGAAGCAAGAAATTAGAATTTAGAGTAATATGATGTACTTTCTCATAACAATAATATTTCCATCAGAAATGCACTGACATACTTTGGAAACTGTGATACGCATCTGATAGCTATAAACGATTTACTAGGTTTAGTATGTAATGATATATTTTAAAATGTTACGTTATTGTAATAGTTATTAAAAAGACGAATAGTCATCATAATTCTATGTTAAAAGTTTCTATAAACTTGTGTTCAATAAAATATATCGCAGCTATAAATGGTATATTCTACTTCTCATATAGGAATTCATCTCAATTGCTATACAATGTGACAATCCTGCTATTTTAGGAGGAATTTTGATCAGAACTACCATTCTCGTTTAGTTCCAAAAAACGGTCGGGAAGAAGAGCTCGAATGATATTTTTTCAAGATGGCCTAGTCAGCTTACTTCATGCCGACATTTATCACCAACTTTATACACACCTTCACAAAAAATAAATTCAACAATTTAATTACAGTAGATAAAATATACTCTAATTGCATGATAAAAAAACATATTTTTAAATCAGATTATAAAATACAGTAGTAAGATCACAGTCTAATATCAACATTTGCTGCTGCACCGTCTAGTCTGTAAAAGAGTATTCAATAATTGCTCAATAGTTTTCTGGCTAGTATCAAAGGCATTTTTCAGTTCCCTAATTTCTTTGCTTAAATGTTCAATTTGTTCAGTGCTTTTTTCAATTTTACTTTGCAGCAAAGGTAAGGCATTACTATATTCTAAAATTTCACTATTTTGATCTAAATTGTTGTTAATCAACTTTCTCGAATAGGCCGTACTGCTACCCTGGGAGGAAATTGTGTGTCCAAAGTTTTTACGTTTTTTGGCAATATCATGGGCAGATTTGAGAATATCCCTTGGTAAACGCTTCTCCCTAGGGTTTAAGGGTTTTACATTTAAAACCACCCTGTATGCTTTTGGTGACACTAGAGCCGTCCAATGCAGCAAGTTTAAAAGATATTGTGGTAAATATCCATTGAATAATGCTAATTCCATGTAGGATATTAATTTAGTCTGTCGAACTAATTTAGACAAACCAGCCGTTTTCTGTAAACCCTGTATATCATGTACAGCTATGCCAACTAACAGATTCATTAAAATTACCGTTACAAACAAAAGAAATAAGATGTATGTAACTTGTGCGCTAACTTCTAATAAGAAGGGTGGATCTTCTGGATCATCGTCCACTAAAAGATCTAGGCTCAATTCACCTGTCATCATAACCAAAACAGTAATCAGACCAATGAAGGGATTTGCAAATGTGGAGGAATCAGGAAAGATCACACAAAAACTTATTGTAAAACCAATTAGTAAACAGGAGTAGGCTAGGAGTAATTTCGCAAATTCGCCTTGGACTCTGGTATACATAGCTACATAAGAGCCGAAAACGGGTAGCTGTCCAATCATCAACATCAAATTGGTCCAGCCAAATAACACGGCAAAAGCGCCCACGTGATTCTGCCATGTATACGTTCTACCGGTGTAAATAAAAGATATGACAAACACACTAGCAATTACTGTCCATTCGATAATATTCTCCGGATGGGACAAATACTGCTTGACAGTGGGATAACCTGCTATGCCATACACTTTCCTAAGTATCTCACAACAAGTTATCCCAACCAATGCAAACCACTGCATCTCTATGACAAAAGGGTTGTTCCTTAACATATGCCCCATCATGGACTTTTTCTCGCAAAGTTCTATAACATTTTGCGGTTGCGTGTCGTTCATGTTTTTGCCGTGGTTGTAACAGTTGTGTGCTAAAGCTGTCAGAACATACAAAGACAAACTTAAAACAAATATAAAACAGAACAACATTCTGGCTATGTAATATTTCCTTATCTTTTCCCATTTCAAATAAAGGAATGCTGAACAAAGTGGGTGTAAAAGTATTTCTTTTTGGCCTTCGTCAACAAAGGTGTTCAAAAAACTAATTTCCCGTGGGTGGCAATACTGCAGTATGCCCCTAAAGTCCAATCTCAATTCCACCTCGCGGTTTGATGACTCCGGGTGATGGTGCAATGTAATAGCCGAGTCCAACTTCTGAGTGACCATGGCAAGAGATGCTGGTGTTTTCCTAGTAATAATACCTACAGCAGTCATACCAAACTTGGATTTTGCTGTTACATCTGCCCCGTGATATATCAAAATTTCAACACACTGAGAAAGTTCATTTAAGGCAGCAATATGAAGAGGAGTATAACCATATTGGTCCTTTGCGTTTACATCTGCACCATAACTAACTAAAATCTCTATTATATCATAAGATCTAGCGGCTTTCCCCACTGCAGCATGAAGCGGAGTTCTTTTGTCACAATCTCCTATATTCGGATCAGCGTTGCCTTTTCTTAAAAGTAATTCCACGCAGTCGTAAGCTTGCGCTCTGGCAGCCAAATGAAGAGGAGTCTGGGCTCTGTGGTTTCGTATATTAGCATCTGCTAATTTCTCCAGTAGAATCTCCACGCATTCCACGTAACCACTCTCAGAAGCTAGATGTAGAGCGGTTTGTTCCTTTTCCTTAGTTCTGACATTTACCTTGACTTCTTTCGGTTCTAAAAGAATTTTAAGACATTGTGCATGCCCTAAATCCGCTGCCAAATGTATAGGAGACATATCTGAGAACTCGACTTGACTCACATCAGCACCTTCTTGCGTGAAAAGCCTTACGCAAGCAATTGCGTTAGCGCGAACTGCGCAATGTAGCACACTCTCGTGACAATTGTGTGGGCTATTTGTTAACGCTTGGACTCTAGCGCCGTTGTTTAAGAGTATAATAGCTGTGTCTGGGCTATCTCCAAATGCTGCGCAATGGAGGGGAGTGTAACATTTAAATATGGCATTCACATCGCAGCCTTGCGCTAAGAGGAATTGCGTTCCAGGTATACAACCGCTAAAAGAAGTTAAATGCAATGCGCTTAAGCCTTGACTAGGTTCGTGGTAACGCAATTGGCCACCTAACTTGATGAGGCCATCGAGAAGGTCCCAGCGTTTCATAAAAGCCGCCCACAAAAATGCTATGTTAATTTCCACCTTGGAAGCACCAGAAAACGTATTTTCCAGATTATCTGGCATAGTCTTTTTGCTTTCTATGTCGTCTAACAGTTGATGTCTTCCAGATGAAATTTTCATGTGCTCTAGAAGGTTCATTTTAATTGTGTCATGGCATATTTGCACAGTTAAATCGCTCGTGGAGAACTCCTCAAAGCTTTCATAGATGTTGGGAGTATGATCAGCTGGAGGAGAAGGACCACACTCCATATATTCAAAGTCGTCAGATGGTAATTCTTCCTCTAACATAACTTCTGGGCCTTCCCTTGCGCGACGCCATCGTAATATCGTGTTCGAGTTTTGAGTTTTGTATAGGGGAAAATGTTCTACTTCTGCGTTTACGCTGACGGATCTTCCTAATTTACGGGAGTTTGTAGAGTCTTGGAAACCCAAATTGTCCATCCCGAAGGATTTGTGATTATCCGACGCCGAAACCATTTACCTGTAAAAAAATATTCATTAATAATTGAGAAAAATAAATTGCCAGCTTATATGCATACAATTGGATCAGCAATACAAAGAAAAAAAACAAATAATTTAAACGTTTGTATAAAAATGTTTAAATTGATATAGCATAATATAATGCACACTTTCATGTCTCAAACTAGGAGAACCCAGGGCGTCGTTTCAATAGGCTCCCAAAAAAGCTACCATTGGCATAATGTGCAAAAAACCACGCGTCAAGACCTGAACACAAGAATAAGTAACAATTCTTGTGACCTGAAGTAATTTGAACTATTCCGCAATACTAGGTGTAACTTAAAAACATTAAAATATTTCGGGTAGTATTCCTAACCCAATTTTAAGAAAAAAAGTTCATATAAACAGATGCCCAAAAATTTTTCGTTTTGGTGTTGAACTTTTAAAAAATATATCGAGTTTTTCTTATTTTGTCGTTATTAGTGCAGCTATTTAAACTAAATTTGGCACGCAGTAAATTAGATAGGATGCCATAAGATGTGATTGTATCATGCTCTACAATTAACCAATGGCAGTGATATAGATAAACAGTTACCATAAATTTGATAAAAAAAAGTAGTAACGTCCTATAGAAAATGAAAAGCGATCATGTCTTAAGATAAGTCATTCAGTTATAGACAATAATTATATCTTAAATTTTTACGCTACTCACAGTTTCACAGCATTTTTTTTTTCAAGTTATTTCGCCTGCCGTTATTTCAAAAATAACAAATTGTATTAAATTAAGCAAACTTTGGTTGTTTTGTTTTTGTCGTCTTAATTACATGTTTATTTTGCTTAGTTTGGCAAATGTCATAATTCTGCACATGTAAAAATTTGTGAATTTTCTACAGGGCGTTACTACTTTTTTTATCAAATTTATGGTACTGATTAACCATATCTCCGCCACTGGTTAATTGTAAAGCGTGATACATCACATCTTAAGGCATCCTATCTAAGTGTACCGCCTGCCAAATTAGGCTTAAATAGCTGCACCAATAATGACAACATAAGAAAAATTCGATATTTACTTTCTTATACCTAATATAGGGAAGTATAGTAATCGTGATTTTTTTCGACCTCGAAATTTTACGTTTTGAACCCTCTTGAATCCATTCTATTCTCCCAATTGTCTGTCGGTGCGTGCGTGCGTGCGTGCGAGGGTGTGCGTGCGTGCGTGGGTGTGCGTGGGTGTGCGTGCGTGCGTGCGTGCGTGGGTATGTGTGCGTGTGTGCTTGTGGTGCGTGTGCGTGTGTGTATGTGTGTCCCCGATAACTCAAAAAATACTAATGGGAGATTTCCCAAATTTGGCAATTAAGATTGTCAACAACATTTTAGGTGACACATTAAATTTGGTGAATGTGGTACCACCAGAAGAGACACAATGAATGGAAGAAGATAAAAGGTACAATTTCGGGAAAAAAATATGAAAATTTTGTTTGCATTTCTGTACGAATCTCGACGAATTATAATGAAAAAAACATAACTTTATGAAAAAAATCTGACTGCATGTCTCTAGTATCGCGATAGCAGCCACAGTTTTTGAGATAAAGCTTTCAAATTTGATACACATGTTCTAAAAATCTAAAGGCCAAAGACAATGAAAAATTCGATGTTGAGCAAAATTGGCCAGCTGAAAGGAGATCCACGGGACCCAAACGTATTTGTATTTGCCTTCACAAAAAAATATATTCTTGATGAAAGATTATAAATCATATCTACTATATCAATTACTTAAATAAAGCTGATGTAAACTTAAATTTTTTATACATTTGACCTCATAAAATGGGGTTTAGGATAAATTTAACAGTTTGACATTTGAAATGTCTAATTTAGTTACAAAAATGTCAATGTCAATAAGAAGAAATTATTAAAATATATGATGAATTATTATTGACAGTGTCGAATAACGCTGATAATTAATTATTTAAAAATGTTAATGAAACATTTCAAGGTACACTATTAAAATTTAACTGAGGTAAGTGAAGAATTAAATAGAATGATTTTTTTACATCAGGAAGATATATAATGGTATAAGAAAGTTATGTGCTGACCACATCAGATATTTTTTTGTAAATTTCAATCCAAAACAAAGAATTTTTGGGCCTGCTTATATTAACTTCTTTTCTTAAAATTAGCTTAGGAATACCATACTGAAATATTTGAACCTATTTAAGTTACACCCTGCATACGAAGGATAATGGGATATCCATATCCATCCCTTACTAGTTTATATTAAATGGTGGAGACGAAACGTGCTCACTGCTCAAAACAAGTCATGTCCTGATTTTCTTTTTATATTTCCGACCTAATATTTGACTGGGAGAAGCATTCAAAGATCGCGTGACTTACTATTTTCAAAAGTTAAATACAGATATATAAAAACACCACAAAAAATCAGACAACCCCCGAATTCAAAGCCGAAGCTGCAGGAGCGAGAGTTACACTTATGAAAAAACACGGACACAACCATTCCCACCGATTGCCATTGTCGGTGGCGGGATCGACCCGCAGGACGATGGAGAGATTATCTAGTCATACCATACTTACCATCGCATTTTCTTTTGTTAGTAAGTCTTAGTAGAGATGTGAGTGGATGTAATTTACCATTTGTAATTTACCAAAAATGGTAACTTACCGGTAAGGTAACTTATAAATTATAATTCGAATTTCCCGCCTGTCGAACGTATTTTTATGATTTTTATTATCTCCAAAATGATATTAGTGTTTGGGTGTATTGCCTCCCATAACTTGAACTTTTTAGTTAATCATTTATGTGTATTTATTTTGTATAATATAAATTACAATATGAAAACATTAAGTATTATTAATTTATTAATTAATAATTGCCAAAGCCAGAATCCATAATATGGCGATATTTTATAAAAGAATACAATAATGAAAAAAATATGCCACCTGCAAATATTGTAAAATTAAATCCAGATGTAATGCAACTCGAATGGTTAAACACATTTATGGATGTAAAAAGAGTCCTCAAAATATTAAAGAAAATAATCATGCTAAAACTTATTGTTTGGTTTAATATTTTTAATGGTTCTTCTATGTATCATGATTATGTCTACATATGACTGACCACAAGTTTCCCATATTTAGCCGTGTTTAATCATATGCATTCATATTAAAATTAAATTCATTAATTCATAATTCATATGCACCTCATTTGAGATCTATTTATTCTCCACATCAACAAAATTACTAATATTACTTTTAATTTTTTATGCGACATATTTGGTCTTAAAATGTTCGCAAAAAGATTATTGTTTCAATTACATATGTTTCGACATAGGTTGCATGTTACCTGTAAGTTACCGGTAAGTTATCATAACTTATCATTGTTACATTACCAAAAAATAAATTACCGGTAATTTATCATCACTAAGTCTCAGTATTAATTGAATAGAACTTATCTTCACTAGCGAAGTTTTTTATCATATGGCATTTAAATTTTACACAATGCTTGATAAAATTTTATATAATGTAGCTAAACTAAACGCGACACGTTACTATGAATAATGTTGTACTACTAGAATTACATTATTATTATATTTTACTTATTAATTTTTAATGTTTAATAAAAAACGTTTAAAATAGTTTGCTTTGAAGTTATTACAGAAAATAAATTAATTAAAATGAGATCAACTGGAAATTTGGATAAAGACGTGCACCCAATCATAAACTTTTCAATGTTTATTGATTTGGTTCTGGTATTCGGTCAACCTCCGTAAAGGGGTACGGACCTAGCTGTATTCGGTCGGCTATGGATATGATGAAAATATCTATAAAATAGTTGATTGAAGATGAAGTAACTTTGTGAAAATCCATTTTGATTTAAAAAAATTATAAACACTTTTTATTACTTGCTTAATTTTCACTTTATTTGTTATTTTTACAACTAGTTTCATCCCATTCGGACATTTTCAAGTAAACTAAAATATACACAGATTTTACTTTCATTTTAAATATAAACTGAATGAATAGAAAGATGGGTCACTTTATGGTTGATCATATAATTCAAATATATACAAATGTTGTCTTTAAATGTAGGGGTTTTTCAAGATAGTAAATTATATTATGGTGTGATTTTTATTAACAGCATTAGGTTATCTGAACAAGTATAATAACGGAGAATTATTTAAATCTATTTGGTCGTTTAATATGTTGTAATTTTATTCCTCTTTAATTTATTAATTTCTAGCAGTTCTAATAAATTAATTTTTTTACTTTTCCCACAAATATGTAATATTTTAGGTTAATGATCAGTTATTGTATGACCTGAATCTGATAGGTGTTTATAAAAGTTGGAATGTTGTATTTGTGTGTGAATATGTTCTCTATATCTTACCCCGAACGATTTACCTGTTTGACCTACATATGAGGTGTTACATTCTGGTCAATCTAACTGATATACACCACATTTTTTTGAGATATCAGTTTTTTTGTTTTGCATTGAAAACATATCTGCCTATATTTTTGTTAGAACTAAATGATGTTAATATTAAATTTGAAAAAAGTATTGCTAATTGGATAAGAGAGTTGACCTGAATATGGTAATGAAATATATGTTTGAATTTTTTCCTCGTTAATAGTGGGGTAAAGTTTTTTTATGAGAGACTTATTTTGTTTTTTGTAGATTAGATTATTGATTATATTTTGAGGGTACCCGTTATTATGTGCTATAAGTCTTATTGTGTCTAATTCTTCTTTTAAATCTGTCTTAGATAGAGGTAAGCTGAGGGCTCTGTGTGTCATAGATTGATATGAGGCTAATTTGTGGGAGAGAGGGTTATAGGAATTAAAGGGGATAGTGGCGTCTGTAACAGTTGGTTTGCGGTAAATATTATAGGAAAATGATGTTTTATGTCTTTTTATAGTTAAGTCGAGAAAGTTTATTGATTTATTAACGTTCTCTGTTTCTAAGGTAAAAAGATATATTATTATGTGTGTTACTGATAGAATCGAGGAGTATTTTTAATTATTGTCTGTCTGTCCCTATTAGGATGTCATCAACGTACCTGTACCAAAAGATATGTTTTTTTTGATATTGGAGAATCCAATATAGTTTCTTCAAGATTATCCATGAATATATCGGATAAAAGGGGGCTAAGTGGCGAACCCATAGGGAGTCCTGTTTTTTGTATAAAGATGTCCTCATTAAATTGGAAATAATTTTGATCTAAACACAACTTGAATGTTTGCAGTATTTCATTTTTTAATTTTGGGATAAAATGAATCAAAATGCTTTTCTATTTACTTTAGGGACAATGTTTGTGGAAATTTTATTCCTGCAAGCTCTGACATTTCCTTCAGAGGAATCAGGAAGGTATTGAATTGAACTTTTAACACTTGCGGCAATCCCATCAGAGGTAGGTAATGCAAAATTTAATCCTTTGTTAAGGAGATTAATTTCTTCTTTATCAAACGACTGGAAGGGTGAAAACTTTCTGATGAATACTTTCTTTTGACATACTATTTACTAATAATGTGTTTTCTGTATGAGAGTGTGGTCATGAAACATCCAACAACTGCTGTAAATCGTGCCTATCTTTGTGGATTGTGATTGTTATCGGCAGTAAAAATAAAATATTTTTATTTTTTGTTTCCTGTAATTTAATAGTTGAATTTCATTTTTTTAGGCATCAAACATAGTCCCTTGAAATATTCTAGATAAGTTAGATAATCTACAATATTAAGTTAATAGGAAATCCAATTTTCTACATTACAACATGTTAATGACAATTTAATATTCTAGATTACTTAGTGGGGTCTTTAAAAACAATTTACGTAGGCATGTTAAACAGTGTAATATATTTTATATCTATATCTAATTGGTTTCTTAAAAGAATCATCATTTGTGATTTAATTACTTTACATGTTCCTATTAAGAATGTAATATTGCCACCAATTTTATATCTATGGGCACCGTTTAAGGCAATCTCCGGCCGGGGACTAAACATATTTTGGACATGCAAGCTATGCGAACGGCACCACATGCAATTTGTTTTACAGATGGGTCGTGGTATGTTCAACTATGTTTTTCAGAAATCATGAGCGAGAAAGTAAATTTAATTAGTTCATATTTTTAAGATGCCCAGTAAACACCAACGTATGGGCCGTTACGGGGCTTTTACCGGACCTTTACTGGAAATGCTAGTCGAATAAAGGCCCAGTAAAGCCCATACATTGATGTTTACTGAATGATAAGAAGTAAAAAAAAACTCACCAACATCTAAAGTTTCTAAATTATGATTAATTATCCGAATTAGAAAAATTCCTATTTCACAATTCTTTCTACTTCGCATCATCCAAAGTCTTGGCCTGGATTTGCCTAGCATCTTATGCATTTGTGTATAGTATTGTGCAGACGTAATTTGGTACTTTTTCACAATTTGACGAGATTAAAATAAATGCCGCCTATCATTCCAACCTGTCTGTTGAAACAAATTGTCTTCCTTTGTGTATTGAGTAGCGATACTGACCGCCCATAGTAAAAACAGGATTAGCTGTACAGCAAGTGTGGGCGTAACAAAAAAAATCAACTTTTCTTTTTTTTGTGACACGTATAATAGGCTCATTTAGTTAAATATTATTTTTTCCTGTTTCTTTCAATTTTTTTAAACTGTTTCATGTATGAACGGCTTAAAAAAATTTCAAGTCGACTGAACGAAAATTGAGGGCAATATTTACATTTGAATAATCAAATGCATTTTCCGGCCGAGCACGTCAGAGTGACTTCCGCAGACCCTATTAGTTAAATTTGCCCTCAAGAAATACAAGGTATTAGTATATGACTATTTTTTTGGGTCTATTTGGTATGGTAAAACTGATGTGCCTTTTTAAATTTCTGTTCGAGAAATAACATTATGCAACCGTTTTTGATTTTCCTGACAATCAAAAATATGTGGAATAACATCAGGTCTGAATTACCACATTCTCCATTAACTAGAAATAAATGCAGGTAATTTTCCGTCTTCTTCAAGTTAAAAATAATTTAAAATTGCCCCTTTCCTATTCGGTGTTGCCAACAGTTCAATACGAAATTACTGGCGAAACTTGATTGCATTCCTGGCAAAATTTAAATATCGCATTCCTCGCAATTCCTGGCAGTTTACTGGTTAAGTTTATTATTTTGTGTATTACCTTTGTCTTAAAGGTTTTTAGCTTTAGATCATCTATAGGTCGTTAACTTTTTATTTCGTAGGGACTTAAAAAAATGAATCGAGTAACACGACAAGGAGATTATGGAGAACCGGAGAACTAAAAATTTGTCTTCCTTTTGTACCAAATATTCCAATGCGAATTTGTTTTCTCTATTCAAAACTACTTAATATTCTTTACAGTCTTTACATACAACTTGCATCTTTTTTTACCATATTGTTAAATGTAACAGAGATAAATAATTTAGATTTTGGAGAGTGAAAGTACAGTCATCGGATCCATCAATGTATGGAATCATTGTACGTCACACTTTGCATCATAAGACAAGGATGGCTATAAGTATGTCAAAAGTATAATAGTAAAGAGGCGTGATACATCATTCTCTAGCGACGCTACCTATCGGGAATCAAAATTGTTCAAAACGATTTAAGTAATCTTTGTGGTTCGTGATCAGTTCATAAAAAAGCAAGTGTTGGGAGTTACTAGCAATTCGTCATCGCCGAGAATGTTATTCCTGGCAAATTCCTGGTTTTAAGTCATTCCTGGCAAGATTACTGGTAGGACTATTCATTCCTGGCAAATGCCAGTAATTACTGGCAAATCGGCAACACTGTTCCTATTTAAAATTCAAGAGCATTAAAATAGTCCTCACAATGTTTAGTCGTTTTGCTGCCTTGCTTGAATGAAACTTTTTGTTCTAGTCAATAGTAATTGTTCTTGATTATACTTATTTATTGTTCATGTTTAAGTTCTTAAAAATTATATAACGGGTCTTCATAAAATCATAAATGATCGAAAACCACGTGACGTCATTCCCTTTAACAGCCTCGTTGAGTTGTGCCATCTGCAAAAGCTGGTTGAAAACTGTTCCTTAGACACATACGTATTGTTACGTTACGATATCCTTACAAACACCTTTACTCGTAGATTCGTTAATTAAAAGTCCAGTAACACTTACTATTTTATTAACTGATTAATAATTAACAAAATAGATTCATGAGTCATGACTGTTAATTATAATCACAATAAAGCACTTATTTATAAGTCTATCTTATTTATTCTTTACTCTTTCACTTTCAACTTAAGACTGACTCTCGGTCCACCGTGCATCTTATTTATACATCCATTCACACGGTCTAGAACATTCCAGAACATTCCCGGCCCTTCTCGTACAATTCTAGTTTCGTCTAATCAGTCCACACAGTCCAGTGGCGTCACAGTATTATTATACGTATGTGCAAAAATCCTCATCATGTACTGCCAAAACATGAAAGACACAAAATTACGTGGTTTTTAATCATTTATATGGCTTTGTACCTTTACAATAAACGTAATATAAATAGTCCTGAGAGAATGTGTCAAAATATACAATAGGTATATTAGACAAGTGTACGTTTGCTTAGGAAAATTTGAACAATTAAAAATGCGTTAAAAATATAGTGGCAATAAACTTATGTGACTACCTATCATCTGGACTAGTAGTAATTACCGATATTTTTTTTATTTATTTTAATTCAATGTTTTATTGATTAATGATAAAACCAAACCCTAAGAATAATGTTACGTTACATATAAGCAAAAACAGAAACAAGTAAATACTAACTTTATTTTACTATTGAAAATTTTAAAAATATGACTCAAAATTGCCGGAAAAATTTTTAATTACATGAGTTGTAAGCTGTCTAGTACAATTCTATATTTTAGTGCTTTTAATATTTCACAAAAACAAATTTATCAATTAGTTTGTTGTTTGTTTAAATCGCTGCTATACCTCGTTGCGCAGGATATATTTTTATGTATATTTCTGGACTGGTTTCAGTTAGTAACTACATACCACGGTTTGTTTTATTTGTTGCCTTTCTACTAGATTTTTTTAACAAGGACTTGCGTCTCAATAAATTCATTCACCTTCGCTAGAGCCATTTTGCTTTAGAATATTTCAAGTAAATAGCGCTGTTAATATGAATTTTAAAATATTTTCTCTCTCAATACTTTATACGTAATTATTAATTATTTACTCTGAGAAAATTTATATTGATTTGTAAATGTTATCTCTGAGTTTAATATACTTTCTATTTACATTATTTTAAATTTAAATCCATCAAGAAATAAATTAGTACAGTTTCTATAGGCATCCAGGATTATTCTGTTTCCATTTCTGCTTTCCATATTTTTAACGTGTTGAGATGTTCTTATTGTTTGCTCTAGTGTGTTTCTTTTATTTTATGGTAAATATATTTTTTTATCTGGCGGTAAGCTGTACTGATTTTAAATCTAGTGCAACAAATTAAGGAAAGTTGTTGAAATATATGTAAGTGTAATATCAAAAAATATCTACTTTCTAGGTCAACATGAAAGAGCATAAATAAAAAAAAATAATGAAAAAGAGGTAGGTAAAGTATTTGAATATTATAGAATGGAAAGATTGCTTGTAGTATCACGTTTTTAAGATGTTAAGTTATAGTGGTGAAAATCTTGTACGTTAGGCGTATGTAGACCCCGGACAGTGATTCTCCGTAAATCCCGGGACCGGCTTGTCGACAGGCCTTTCTTTCCCATAGGAGAGTATCGTGCGTGCGCAGCGAAATCTAGACCGTATTCCCAATTGAGATTCTGTTTGTCTACAAACGTCGCAATGTGTAGATAGCTGGCACGAGAATAAAAAAAATAGTAACAACTGTGTCGGCAAAATCACGGAGGATGCCAAAAATCAGTACGTGTGGATTTGTGTTGACGAGGCCATGAATTTTAATAAAGATATAATCATTAATGTTATTATACGTATTTAGGGGCAAGCGTAGATCTGCATTAAGCTGCGTATAGATTAGGCGAGCTAAGCCTGCAATGTAACATGTAAAGTTTATTTCAAACTAATTTGCAACATAAAAAAACGTTGACTTCTTTGATCCCTTTACCGCCATCAGAAAAGCCGACGCCTTTTATGTTGCAAGTAAATTTGAAATAAACTATAATGTAATGATTGTTGCAATTTGTCTCGCGTTTACCCATGAGCATCCTACGAGTCGTAGGATGTGACGATCACGCCATGAGCACGCAGTTTATTCTTTCCGACGATACCAGATAATCCAAACATGTCCGACGAGAAAGCTAGAGCTTTGATTTTAGGCAGTAGTGTCTTTTTAAATGATTGCATATAATCTTAAAAAAACAACGAATTTTGTTAGTTGATTGTTCTGTTATACATTTGATGGTTTTGCGCCATATATTTATTTACAAATTTTTCTGCAAAACTCGGCGGCTAGTGCCGCCGGGCAAGCCCAGTTTGGTGAAGCTCCGCCTCTATGTATACGTACATCATGTTAGTACTCTATTTCCAGCCCTGTAATTGGAATTGGAATTCTCCTGGGTATGTGTATGTAAAATGAAATAAAATTAAATTTAAACAAATAAAAATATAGAACCTATACACCTTGGAAATGTAGTTAGTTAAGATGTCGGAAGAAAATAACATGATCCACTATTTTGGTTAATGATTTAACGATTAACAAAAGTTCTTTAGGTACGTTTATTCTTTCCGACGATACCAGACGATCCAAACATTCAGACGAGAAAGTCACAGCTTTGGTTTTCAGCAGTAGTGCATTTATAATTATTGCAAATACTCTTAAAGAAACCAACGAAGGCCTCGACGATGGTGGCGTACTGAACTATTCAGAAAATGGAACGGTTTAAACCTACTGGGAGTTTTGAAGTTCCCGCAAATTAGCGGCCAATATAAAAATTTCACTAGGATGTCTCCCACAGATTTCGAAAATTTATTAAATAAAATTGGACCGATAATCTCCAAACAGGAAACACGTTTTCAACTCAGTTTAAGACAGGTTATAGTAGTCACTACTACTAGTATTATTAATTCAATACTGAAAAAAAAATAATAACAATATAACTGTTATTAGTATACCTAACCTTTAATAATTTACTTATTGTTAATGTTTCAGATTTGCTGTGACTTTATTCCTTGCATGCCGTGAACTACTGCACCTCAAACGTCTCAATTAGCACAACGGATCCCTTTGTGTTCGTTGCAAAAACCGACCTGAGCCGGAGCGCAGCGAGCGTCGAACAAGCTGCTCGTATCGTACTTACAAGGCCGTCCCAATTAGACGAATGCGTTATATTACAGGCTCGGCTCGCCTAAACTTTACGCAGCTTTAACATACTTGTTAAGCAATGGTAGTCGCAGTCAGTAATTTAATGGTACCTGAAACACGGCGACCTAGTCCCATCTTCTAGCTGCCTGTATCAGTGTATACGCAGAAGCTATGCAATCTTAGGCGAGGGTTGTGTAGGTGATATACCATTCGTCGGAGAGGATATAAAGCAGTCGATCCCTTGTCTATTAGATGTTAGGCAAGTAAAAAAATTCTACTCTTCGATAAGTTGGGGGTAGCTCGCCTCCTGATGTCTGTGATTGGCCCTAGCAGCGGAAATAGGCCGACGTTAAATAAATTAATAATAAAAAAATATATGCGTATTTTAAGTGCTATTCAGAGTACACGTCCACTGTTAATATGTAGTGAAGGGTGTTGCAAACAATTGTGCGAACAGTATTCGAGTATTTTAGTTGTTCCCTACAAATATTGTTATTGTTACTTACCCCATGTATCGGCCCTGGACGCACGGAAATTGTTCGGTGCCTACTTATGACTATGTCCAATTTCCCGTTTGCACACAAAAAGCTACATTGGGATAGAATTAATCATGACCCTTTTAACACACGGTTGTCAGTCTTATAGAACGTTTTATACACTGATCGGCAAGAAAAACCGGCCACCAGGAAATATAAAATAAATATAAATCCACTTTTTTGTTCTTGACCCTTTCAAGAATTGGCACCCCAGAACCATATTTCTTGGTCACACGGTGGTGGCAGAAAAAACAAAAATCAAACTTTGTATGGGACTGATGCCACCTTGATTTTTAGTCGTTTGTAGCCAGTTTGACATAAGTTCATGTTTGATTTTTCGAATTTTCCGTTCCGCCGCGTTTTTTCTGGAAAATTTATAATGAGTACAAAAATATAATCTTCCGTTTTGTAGTATAGCCTTCACCCTTCACCAAACCCTATTGATAAACATTATAATAGGAATTTTAAAAAAGTTGACATATTGCTTCGTATTTATGCATTTCTAGAAAAAAATAATAAAGTAATGGTATTAAATCAAAAGCATTCTTTTAAACCTAACATGATAATAATAATAAATACCTATAGATTTTTATATTTTATACTGACATTCTTATCTGAATATGCTAGTATAAAAGTTGTAGGCATATATTGAATCAAAAACAATGCTTCCAATGAATTTTATCATAGAAACTATTAAAACAACTGCTCAGTCTAGGAGCAAAAGCTGCAATGAATTAAATAACAGTGTTCTTAGTATTAGAAGCAAAAAGATATTGAGATTGAAAAATAATGACTCATCAAAAAGGAAAATTTTCACACTCAAGAAATGATTTCCTCCAGTGACAATACAAAAAACGAAAACCCCCAGAGTTCAGAAGAATGAAAGTAGATATGTATATCGTGATATTTATATTTTGTTTTCAGGTCACTGATTGATTTTTTTTTCAATTTTTTTATGTTTAATATCTTTTTTGTGACGTTTGCGACGGCTATGTGTACAATAAAGTCGCCTGATGTGCTGGCAGTCATCTTATAACTCTAACTAGACAGTATGGTGCAGGCTCAGCTCATATGAGCCATTTTTTGCATAAGGAAATATATGAAGAAACGAATCGAGCGCGGAAATTACCGATCGCAAAAAAACGGATTTTACAACGCGACAGAAGGCTGAAGTTATCAGAGCCGCAGTGCACTCTTAATGTTTGTAAAGTGTAGTAGTGTCTATATCGTTTCGCTCTTTATATTTATTTGTGGTTTCACTGTTTTGAGTGTTTTTGTGTTATTTTAAGTTGGTTGATGCTAAAATGACTGAGAATGGTATAAATAATATTTTGAAAGTGAATGTTAAAACTGTCGTTAGCAGAAAAAGTAAAACTCAAGAAATTCGGACGACTAACACCAGAATTGACTCCAATCAGACAAGGTAGGGACACGTATTTTCACGAGGCATTTTTCTAAGGAACAAAAAATATCAGTGGATTTGTGGATGTGATAAGGTAAATGCTCTGTTTTGTTTTCCATGTGTTCTATTTTATTCCGATTCACGATTCACGAAATTTCTGCATATCATATAAAGTGCAATACGTATTTCGCTTTGTTAGGCTCGGTAAATATTGCAATTCAGTTAGATTCAGTTTATAGACAAAATATTATAAGTGACTATAAATAGGTATATTTTAAAGAAAATATTTCACAAAATCTTTCCACATACAGACATATTATTTAATCAATTTCAAGCCAGAAATACAGACAGTATTGAACTTAAAAAAAAAAGTTGAAGTTTGAAAAAATTATATCATCTATTAGAAATTCAACTGATGAGATAGAAAAAGAAATAACTAATATTGAGAATAAGAATAAATGGAGAAAAATTAATCCTGAAAATAGAAATTCCGTAACTGCTAAGGAAGTGTGTGATACAATGATTTTTCAGATGTAAGAAAGATTGTCATACAGAGGTCATTTAGAAGCTGCATCTTTAGTGAATGTTGGCAATTTTCTTAATTGTTCAAAGAAATTTCCGACGTCGACTTTCAAATCAGTTGTTGAATCATATCCAATGTTACAACATGACAAATTAAGGACTGAAGTGGAAGTCATTTATTCAAGAACGGATTTTAAAAAAATTGTACGTGTCCTAAGCATGCTTTCTTGGCTGTCTGAAAATGGTTTAAATGAAACGTTCAGCGAAACGGTCAAGTTACTAAAATATATTGTGACAACTCCGATGTCTACTGCTGAATCAGAAAGATGTTTTTCAACTCTTAAAACAATAAAGACATTTTTAAGAAACACTATGAATGAAGAACGCCTTAGTGCCCCAGCAACGATGTCAGTGAATAAGAACATCATCCATAAGTAATTTTGAAGAAAAAGTCATAGAACATTTTGTTTCCCAAAATGACTGAAGACTTGATTTTGTGTATAAGCAATACAATTTTTACCCTCATTTTTAAGTGATTATTATATTGTGAACTTTTTTTTGCACATATGTACATAAAACTTCTTCTTTTATTATCAAAAATCGTAGTTTTACTTGGATGAAATTACCGAGGGACTGAAGGCGAGTCTTTATTATGTTGTTCATATTTTTTAAGAAACTAGAGCCTCCAAATAAAATTATCACGAGCCGCCATTGATATGTATCTAAACCTAGTACCTATAACTAGATGTACTGTTTATCTATGATACATAAATCAGGAAAGTTGGTACGTCCTAATGTGCCAGCAATTGGATCGTCCATTTATCTGCTATCAAAATGGTTAAAAGAGGCCGAAAGTTTACTCATGTAGTTACTTTGTGATTAATTCCAACGATTTCATTAATAAGGTGAAAAATATCCACTTGCATGAAGACAAAATTTTGATCTTTGACGTTTGGTCACTGTTTTGAAATGTTCTGATAACACAGACTACTTGGACTACCTTGCGGATTTACTCGAATCAAATAATTTCAGTCAAGATGTAGTAAAATGTATTCAACTCAGTAAACTGCATGAAACAAAATTTCTTTCGATTCAATGATAATTTCCTCGAACAACATGACGGGGGCAGCTCTTTGTCACAATTCATTGCCAGTCTCTTCATAAACAGATTCGGAGAATCAGAATACTTTTCCAGGGTTTGGCTTAGGTATGTGGATGATATTGACAACTCCGTTTCTAAATTAAACAGTCGTTTCGCGTCAGTTAAATTCACATATGAAATTGAAAACTGTGTACAACCACTATTTTTAGATGTATTAATAATTAGAAATGGTGAAAATAAGTTAACAAACGAACAAATCCGAAATTTGTATCGATTCCATATGATCCTCGATTCACTCGTAGTATTGGTAAGATTTTTAAAGATACAGGTAAAATAGTGGTTCATTCATTGGGAAACAAACTACTTTTAGGCAATCCTAGACAAAAGTGAAACAAATAAAATGTCGGGATTTACGAAATTAGCTGTAAGGACTGTAATCAAAAATATGTTGGACACACATGACGAGCAATTCAAACTAGATTCAAGGATCATATGGTTCATCTCAAATATGATAGAACAGATAAGTCTAGTGTTGCCCAACATGTATTTGAGGACCATAAACCATAAAATAGATAGTGGCATTTTAAGATTAATTAGGAATGTAACAAATACTAGAGCTGGATGCATTTGAATGCTTGGAAATCACGAAGTGTAAAAAGAGTATGAATAAATGGCTAATCCCATATAGTCCGCTCTTTTGGTTAGTGAGTTATGGTTCACCGAACCATAACAATGATTTAGGTATAAATAGGATACATTGTTAGTATAAGGTTAGTTTTAATTATATCCAGATGATGCCAACTTGATTGGCAAAACGCGCTTCAAGTGTAGTATATGGTGTTTTGTGCAAAACCACGTCAGTGTTACCTTCACATCAAAGATTCCAACCCACATCAGGACAAACAATTTATTTTGTATCATATTTGACCAAATTTGACTGCCCGTAAAAAAAAACTATACGCAGTGGTGTAGTCGTAATAAAAGCAGTACCGTATCTGGCTGTTTGGCACCGGTACGCGTTTCTATACCGATTTAAATATTTTAAAATTGAAAATTTTTGTTTATTTTGTATAATTTAATAAATAGCAAAATTTAAAAATAAAAAACATTGTTCTACCTAGTAATACAATATTAACAAAGGTACAAATATCTATTAGAGGAATCTTTGGTACCTAAATATACTATAAAAAAAAAACAAAATAAAAATACTCAATTATAATTCTAATTAACATCACAAATGAAAAGGAACTCCTTAATAAAGCAGGTTTAAAAACACACACCCCAACGTGTACCACCACCAACATCGAGTGACCGTATGGTGTACTGGCAACACTACATCACTGGACATACATTCTAGTTTACGTCATTCAATTTTTCATATCTTGTTAGTATTATCAAACGCTAAATTTGAAGGTAATCAGTGATTACAGAGATATTTCAAAAAATATGGTTTCATCATCACATCTTTGGTTGGTTATTATTCGGTTTGGTTCGCTTTTTGGTAAATGTTTATATCAAACACTGATGGTGTTATTTTGAGATGTTCTATCGATTCTCAAAGTCTGGCAGAATACTATAGGCTACTGTTGCTATCTCCATAACTGGTTTTAAACTACTAAATCAAAAACTTGTTCGGCAAAATATTACGTGGCAGTGTAATGTAAAGTAGTTTTATTGAATCCGCAACATAGTAGCTTTACATGATTTCGACCATGACCTTGAGAATAAGCTATAAAGAAAACATTTTAAAATTTCATTGCAGAGAAAATGAAGTATAAGTAGAATTTTACTTTGTATCTCCCGACATGGAATATAGCACAATACGGTTCAATCTTTCAAATAAAATCTTGTTTAAAACGTAATTTCTATTCGATTTCGAAGTTTTCTCTTAAACAAGATTTTATTTATACTTCGTTATTGTAAACTACATACGATGTAAATATTTTAAAATAGGAAACTGGAAGAGAAAACGATGAATGTACGTACCTATACATAATAAAAGTAATTATTTATCATGGTCAACAGATATAATAATTAAATTTATTATAATTGGTGTATTATTATTGTTTTTATATTGTTTTAAACGCGATCTTTTTAATTGAAGATGCTATTCAAGGTTTTGCAATGAAATAAGTAAATTCGGTTGTGATTTGTGAATAGTTTTGTATGTATATCATATACATAGATACCTGATTAAGAATTACCAGATAATAATAATAATTATAATTGTACACATAAGTAGTTTTTTTATTTGCACTGCATATCAGGTCATTTATGATCTAGTTCAGTTATTCTCATCTCTGATTGGTTTAGAAAGTTTCTTTTAAAATTCCAAACCAATCAAAAACAAAAATTAACTAAACTGATCTGACACATAATGCAAATAAAAAACTACTAATATAGGTAGAATATACCTTCAGTTAAATCAGTTATGTTTACAGTTACATACAGCTATAATTATGCGATAAATCGTTTCTTTTACTGTTAACATTCGTATGTGACTAAATAATACGGTTCCACTTCAAATTCAATACAAAGTGGAGGTCTGAAAACAACTGAACCTCACAATTCGGTCAAGATAATTTTAAAAACAGAGATAATGTTAGCGTACTAAATTCTCATGAGTGACACCTAACAACATATTAAAATAACCACAAGTGAAAAGTTCATTAAAAAATGTTCAATATGTTTCATTCGGTATTATGTTCAAAACCTTGCCTTTTGAATGGTTTCGGGGCAGATGTTACAAGCGCCTGAATGAACATCTTTGCCAAGTTTCAAAACTTTATCAGTTATTTCCCTCTAATTTTCCCTATTTGACTGTGTCGTGTTTTCAAATGCCTGCTAGGAAGTAAACCATGCGAAAATAAACTTACATATAGTGATGCCCTGTTGCATCGAGTTAAACGTTTTTCTTTCCTTTAAATTGATTATTTTACAGTGGCGGATTTAGGATTTGGCTATGCGGAGGGCGCAACAGTGGTGTATGGGGGGTAGTGGAAGTAACTCAATTTTGGCTTAGGCTTAGGCCCATAAATAAATAAACGTTATATTAGATGTACAAAATCGTTATCATGTCACCCACAACCTCTGGCCGATTAAACGACGTCGTTTGTGACTAAAGTAAAATAGACACGTCTTAACAACGTCTGGTCGATATCAATACATGACTGTGAACGTTGGTGTAGGTTTTGGGTTTATTATTGACGTTGCGGAAACGTCATTATAAGATTGAATTATCAACGTATTCTTTAATATTTTATGGACGAGGCATCGTGGTGTGGCGCGTAGGGATGCCGATTTCTTGTAAAAAGAATCGAACTTTGAATCGACTTGAATCGTTGCCTAAAATCATCGATTCAATAAAAAATCGAAGCGATCCTTAGAAAATCGATTATTTAATAGGTGATCAGTTAAAGTTGTTATAGTAAGACTGGTAATACCAATAATAAACTGTTTAAATGCAACGAAAAACTAAAAAAAAACAAACATTTTTTACATAAGTATTAATAATAAATTTTATTTACTACCATAACCTCAAATAATGTATTAAAATACACGGTAAATATTTAATTCTTTTATTACCTACTTATTATACAATTCTACGAATCGTGTAAGTACTTCCGTTTTCTTTTCATGTATTTTACCAGGACAAAATCCAAAAACTACATAAAACACAGCCAACCATTTTAAAAAGAGGAAAAGGAGGAGGAGAGGAATGGGGAACAAGAACAAAATAATGTAAGAAACTAAATAAAATTACCAACAAACATTACCAATCTGGCTGAACTTGTTTACTTGCTACCAACCAAATCAAAACAAAAGTCGCCATTTCTTCATAGTGTGACATTTTGACAATACAAGTCGATTTTTCGATCCGATTTTTAATAAAAAAAGAATCACTTCGTTAAAATATCGAACAGAAAATAAAAGATTAAAAATTTTTCAGCTCCAAAGATCGATTTTCCACAAGATCGATTATTGAATCGGCATCCCTAATGATGCGTAAATGATGAAGAGGGTAGAGGAAGAGGAAGAACTAAAACAAGCAAACGTATCCTATAAATATTTGTTGTGTTATTCTATTATTTTCATGATTTTCTTTGCAGGGTTCCCTGCTCAGTATTAATGGAGAGAGATTGGTAGTTCAAACATTCAACCACTTTTTACAACTGGGCATTCGCACATATTTTAGAATAAAGTGAAATAAATGCAAATTTAGGAGATTTTGGTACCCAAGAAACATTTTTTTGTAAAAACTCATCAGTCATCAGTGTGGGGGTGCGCTTAAGTTTTCGGCCTACAATGTCCATTTTTATAATATGGGCCGCGTTGAAAAATTTTAATTTATTCCATTTTTTTGGATCTCTTACAGTTACCGAGTCACTCTATACAAACATCGAAATTTGCCCACCCTGTACAACGTAAATTTTTATCAATGTATACAAAACTTTAAGAAGAAAAAAGCAGCAGTGGCGCATCAGAAGGGCACACAGTTGGCTAAATGTCTAAACTGCCAAATAAACAGTACCGGTGCCTTCGCCATTTTCTCTAATTCCATCGGAAATTTTCTTCAAATGCTTATTAATGTCTGCTCATCTTCCTGCAGTCTGAGTTTATTCAAAATAAAACAATAAACTGCAGTTTATTTGCTAAAGAAACTTTATTACACCAAACCTCAATAAATCATTACCAAGATATAGATATATGTGAAATAATTAATTAATACGAGGTATATAGCTTCTTGGCAGCAATGCGTTATTTAAAACAAAACAAGCATGGGCGCCATTTGAAGCAATTCACGGGAGATTACGGATCACTGGTCTCGCATACATATTATAGATTCCTTGGGAAAAAAACGACAAAATATCATAAAGTTTCAATGGCTAATAAATAGTACTGAATTTGTTATATTAATTTAATTTGATTACATGGTTGAATCAAAGAAATTATATTTTTAATTAAACCGATTTTTTAATCAAAATAAATCGCATTGCAAAAACGAAACACGAGCTTATTCAATCATCAACCGAAATATACAAAAACGAAAACACATTCTTCATTCATTAATACACATATTAATTAATACACATATTACAACCAATCAAAACGTTTATTTCATATTGAATGAAATAATCATGGAAACAAAACAGAGATAATTATTTGATTTTTAAAATTGTAATCATTCTTACCTCTAAATATTTCTATTAAGAAAACGTTTTTCTAGCGGTATTGTTAATGGAGATATTTTATAAGAACTGCTTAAAATGCACAATGTTCAAAAAAGATTTATACCAAACATTAAAGTGTGATTTTGTTGCAAGATTTTGCATACAAAATGTCCTCATATGCTTATAATCAATATTTTATTTTATTTAAACAGAATTGAAGACGGGAATTAAGAACTTTTAAAAAATCACACAGTAGACTGACGCTTTTTATTTTAAATAATTATTATCCTATAAGCAATTAACTTACCATCAAATAAAAATTATCGAGGTTGTAATAGAACACAAACTATCATTATTTCATTTCTCACAGTAATAACACAAGCGAACATCTTTATCGTTTTAAAGTTATTATTAGTTAACAAATTTCCCCAACTTTTGAAATTTTGCTCGTGGATATTTCCACTGTGAGACGAATTCTCGTTTTCATGTAAATTATTGTTCTATTCCGATGAACACTTGCTTAATTTTTATTTCATTTTTTTAGAATTCTATTATCGTTGATTCTGCGGTTTGTCGTTCCATGTTAAACTGCACTGTAAATGTAATGTGATACTGATACTAATATATAATAGATATACTAATTGAACTCTTTTGTGGACTGTATTTCCTCGTTACTGCTTCACTGAAAGTTGGGAATGTTAATGTCTATGACACACTACACATTCATTGACCACCACCATCTGAATCCTTCAATGAACTTTTCTGGTTCATTGATGACTGATGATGATGAATCATCTACATTGTATTTTGCCAAATTGTAATTAGAATTAGGAGTTTTCAAACAGTAGATGGGAAACTAAATTCAGTCAGAGTTCTTAATACGGTATAGAGTCATGAGTGAATAACTTTGTTGGGTTTTAAGATGCAATTTCAGATACTTTTAAAGTATGATTGGTAAGATAAGGCATATCTGCAGTAGCTTAGTGACTTTTGCTGAAAATAGAAGTTCGAATTGTCGAATTGTAGCAAATAATAGAAACGTACGTCTTCTGGGGCTATGACAGCAATGTCGACCGCTCCTAAATAAAGTAACAATTGATCGATTTGGAAATTTGAAACTGATCACGTGAATTCGTGATATGAACTTTAAAAATCACTCGTTAATACATTTATAAAAACCACTAATAATAAAAAATTAAAAAGATAAAATAATAGGATCATAGAAGTATCATACATTAGTGCTATTTCAATCGCCAAACGGAGCATTTATGGCTGATTCTACCAGAAACGTCAGATATAAGTCCCTGCTGATTTTTTTTAATTATTTGCTCTTAAAATCGAAAAATAAAATATTTATTATTTCAAATGCATTAGTTTCATTCACTTTCCAAATATTTTATTTTATTTTTTTTTTAGTAAAACTGTAAAATTAACTGGGTACTGGATATGAGATCTCAGCTCCATGTCATGTCCCTGCCTACAAGAATGTCAGCTCACATCTAAATTAAACACTTGAAAATATTAGACAACAATCTGTTATTTAAATATTCATAATCAGAAACTCAAAATCTTTTCACTCTAAATAGCATTGGCTGTAATTCTTCACACATTTACTTTTTATAATAAAAAATTGCTGTGTCCCCGTGCCATCGCCTCAGCTCCGTGAACAGTTGCTTAATTTCTAATAAAATCCAACAGATGGCAAGAACAGTAATATTTCGAATAGCAACGCAAATCAAATAATCAACGTCCATTTGAATCGAACAACTGTTGATTAAGGAGTTTGTGATATATTTGTGAATTTCGTGTTGAAAAGGTAAGAATGTCATGAATAATTTTGAGCTCCGTGTACTTTAAATTTTCAGTTATATTATAAAGTAATTCGACAATACACTATTTTTTTTTATTTCTGTAAATGAACTGCAACAACTCGCCAAACGTCAAATTCCTAACCTCAAAATTGAATTTTAATAGCCAATAAATGTGAAAGATTCTCAGCTACGTGGATTATGGATTGTGGAGGTTATGTAATGGAGCTGAGAAAATTTAATTCATTCGTATTATTATTACTATAGATATTAATTTTAAATAAGATATTTGTAATTCTTGACTTCGTTAGCATTTTTGTCGCATATACATCATAAGCAATATATACTTTAGGTTAAAAATGGAAAAATTAAAAAGGGGAAGCTGGTGGAAAAAAAATATATCAGAACAAATTAAAAAACGAAATGAAAAGAAAAAAATATCTATGCGGAAGTTAAGAGAAGCTATAAGGAATGACCCTGAAAAGTATGAAGAGAGTAAAAGGAAAGAGAGAACGGTACAATAAAAGAAAGGCAGAGAGAAAAATTAAAAGTATAAATGAAATGAGTGAACGTGACAAAACATCTTTTAGAAAAACTTGGAGAAATTGGAGTAAAAAATCATATGACGTTAAAAAACAAGCGAAAATTTTGGAAAGAGGCTAAGCTGATCAAACTCCTCCTTCCACTCCACCACTGGAATTTCAAAGAAATTACGTTAATACTCCTCAGCTTTCAGGGAGATTGGTGGCGGGATGTAAAAAAAGACGCAAAAATAGAAAGGAACTTAGACGGAAAATTGCAGAATTGGAAAAGAAAAAGCTAGCAATGAGAATTACAAAAAGCGACTTTCAAGACAATCAAATCCATTGCGTAAAACCCCAAAAAAGAAAGTAAGAGCACTATTGCAAGGTCAGAGTGTTGCCTCCGTTATAAAAAAAGAAACTTTTATTTGGGGAAATTCTTTATTCACAATTAAAAGAAAAATTTTCATCACAAAAAACCAGATCTGATAAAAGGATAATCTTCTCTAATGTGTCTGGACAATTATCTAACTGACGATGCCAGTGGCATATGTCCAGGAAAGAATGATACGGTAACATACAAAAAAATTAAAAAACAAAAAAAGATTTTTGAATTATTCGCTAAAAGCATACCAAAAATTGTTGAGTGCTCATCCACAAATTAAAATAAGTTATGCTTTGTTTTGTGGAATGGGTGATTGGGTGATTTTCCTGAAAACCAAGGACAGGGAAACGTGTTTGTATGAAACACATGCCAACATGGACTTATCGGTGTCAAAATTAACCTGCAGCGAAAATCATATTCAAGAAAAATGTTTGGAACGGAAATGTGCATATGTAAAGATAAAAAAATCGAAGTACTTGAATTTGAAAAGAATGACATGATAAAATATGAAATGTGGAAAATTTTAAGAGAAAAAGTTGTTATACAGGGTAAGCAAAAAATACGTAGTCAAACAAATTGTTACAAGTTTTAAAGAACAACTTTTGGTTGCTTTTCACAGCAGCTTAAACAAATTTCTCTTACATGTTCCGAATATAATTCATCAATACCCAAGTATTGAAGAAATTAAGAAAAATCTTTCAGGAAACGAGATCCTTATCCACATGGACTTTTCTGAAAATTATGTCTGTATATGCTGCTGAAGTACAATTGGCCCATTTTGGAGGTTCGAAACCTCAAATATTCCTTCATACGGTCGTTACTTACCATAAGTGTTCCGAAAGTAAGACGATAAAAGAAGTATCTTATTGCACTCTATCTAAAAATCTGTCACAATGCGAATAGTATTTGTACTAATTTATCTCCGGTTGGTTATTACTGACATTAAACAAAATATTCGAAACTTAAAAGTTGCTCACTTTTTAAGCGATGGGCCGACCACCCAATACAAAAATAAAACAATGTTTTATCTTATGAGGACTCATCTTGCTGCTCAGTTAGAAGTGAATGAATTAAGATGGTACTATTCGGAAAGCCATCATGGTAAAGGCACACCAGATGGTATAGGTGGATGCGTGAAACGAAGTGCCGACGATATTGTAGCTAAAGGTCAAGACATACCTTATTTTGAAGCTCTAATTGAAAAACTGCAAAAGTTAAAAGGTATACGAGTTTTTCCCTTCGATGATATACATCTGGAAATATGGGTACCAAAAAAATTCCTGTATTCAAGGGTACTATGAAGGTACGTGAGGTAACTTGGACAGAAAGAGAAGCAAACATTCTCCAGTTTAGACAGCTAACATGTACTGAATGCGATGCCGGAAATATGTGTCTTCATTATGGATTAGGAACTCTTATTTTTCCAAATGAAAGTATCGTTTTTTATCATCTGCATTTTGTTGATTTAATTTGTTACTTTTTTATCAAAACATCAAAATATTCAATAATTTATCCTTAACTTACTACTTTAGATGATAAACTATTGGTAGATGAAATCTATACAGATAACAAAGATGGCATGCCGTTAACAATACACAAAAGAGAAAGTTTTGCCTCAAGAAAATGATTATTAGTAAAATTTACCGGGACAAAATACGAAGCACTATGCTGCAATGGTAATGTCTGTTCAGAATGAAGAATGTGTAGCAAATTTTTTTTTAAATCAGCCGTTGGCAATTAATTTGTTTTTCGTACAATTGACGATACTTCAATTGTACTGTTTGATGATATATGTTGTAGTAGCTGTGTTAGATTATCCGACTGTTTGTAGTCGTGTGCGATATATTTTTAAATTACCTGACGTAGAAAATATTTGTTAAGTATACTTAACTTTGTGTATTTAAATTACCTGATTTAACAAATGCTTCCAAAATATATTTTCACTGGTTGTCAGTTCTAAATTTTAGTTTTTAGAATAAGTTGATGGTGTGTTTTTCACATGTTAGCATTACTAAATTAAAGCTTTCTTTTTTTGTCTTTCCTAAGTAATAAAATAATTGTATTCTGTTCATGTTTTGTCACTAAGAGTTTTAATTCATGTACAATTTTGTTAGGCTTTCCATGGAGCCTCAGCTCCATGACTAAGAATCTCAGCTCCGTGAATCTCTTATAAATAAAAATAAAAATTTTTCGAAAAATTGTAATTACTTCCTCACCCCTCAAAGTGAGGAAGTTATGTATTCGTTTTAAAATATGATTTGAACGAAACAACTACTAAGTGGGCAAATACCCCGACCTGCATTGGATTATAACTTCAAATCATGATAGATCGGTAGCCAATATCATTTGTCAATTCCTAACCAGACATAGACCGGTTTGAACTTATTAGTTCTCCTCAGTATGCCATAGGTTATGGAACAGACAAATGATAGTGGTCAACCTGCTAGTCATATACTGAGTAAGGTAAATTGAGTAGTGGTGAGAGGTATGTGAAACTTCTCATATAGTCCAAATGCTACTATCCGACCGACATCATAGATGTCTCCGTGGCGGATAGCGACTTGCGAAGCAAGTACCTACCGAGAGCGGCGACCTCTAGCCCAGGTGGACTAAACTACTGTTTTTAAATATGATTTGAATGAAACATCTACTCAGCGGGCAAATACTCCGACCTGCATTGGATTATACCTTCAAATCATGATAGATCGTATTCGTGAAAAAAATGTTGAACATTCTTATTGCATTTCTGGACGAATCTCGACGAATTATGACGATACACAAAATTTCAGAGAGAAAAAAATGTTCTTAAATCCTTTCTATTGATTATATACGAACAGCGTATTCTTCTTAAAATGAAGATAAATTAGAAGGAATATTGGTCGCTAATTCTTGATTTGCAATCATGTCTCCGAGTTTTACAAAGGAATCGTACTGCTTAGAGCAACCCAATTTTTATGTAACAAAAGGAAACAACTTTTTTACAAGACTATAATAATTTTGTTATTCATATTTGACTGTGTTAAAGGACATGTATATGAACGTGATGAAAAATTAAGTTAAAAAACATTAAATATACACTGTATACGTTTGTATTAAGCAATTACACTATTTAAATGTTAATTTAAAAAATAACAATACCATCATGAGTAACAAGGTCAGCTGGGAATTCTATATTCCACGAAATTAATATACCTTGCTAAGATTTTTTTTGTTTTAGACAAAATGTTGTTTTCAACTATATAATGAGGATTAATATTCTTTATATCAATTTGTCGAATTACAAACCTGACTTCTTGTGTAATTTTATGGAAAATGGAAATTCCAATGAAGATAACTTTCAAGGGCCTAATTAATATGTTGTTGGAAAATTTTGACTGTTATTTAATAATAAGAATATTAATGCAATTCCTACTTCAGTTCTCGTTATAACAATAAATAATAATAATTTGTTGACACTAAATTAAAAACCCGTCTGTTCCCCCCCCTTAGAACTAGAACAAATATTTATGGTGTCAATATTCACCTGTTTCCGAACGATCACTGTTATAATAATGCATAGCTAATATTCTGATCAATTGCTACATACTATGTGACATACAAAATGCAATACCTTGTAATCGTTAAAATATTATAATGAATTTTTGCTAAACAATAGGTACCTGTAATATTGCATAGGTAGGTAAAATATAAACAATCCGAATCATGCAGAATACAAGTTTGCAATAAAGAAACAATCGATATAAAACAATAAACACTTGCAAATAATTAGGGTACAGTTTATTTAGTTGCTTTTGAGTAAATAACTAATAATTAACAATTAATACATATAAATACGTAGGTATTTAAAAATATATTTGCTTCTAGACATCCCAGTATTATAGTATAATCCACAAGTTAAAAATGGTGTTATTTAGTGATAAAGGTCGTAAAAATATGGGCGATAGCTCATTGGATTCGGAATGACGTCTAGAAAAAAATGTATAAAAATTGTTTACCAGCACATAAAAAATTGCAAAAGTTATTAACAAATTAAGATAAAAAAAGGCATTTAGTTTTTCGTAAATAATTCAGAAACTATTAATAATTAAGAAATTTAAAAAAAATGTTCTTAAAGAGGACGAAATTTCCGATAAAAAAGTCTTAACTCCCGGAACTGTACCTCCATTATCAATAATTTTAATTAAAAAAAAATTTTTTAGCTATAAAACATTAATTAAAAAATTTCAAAAAATTATCGGATCATCTAGACATTCCAAGGAACAATATCCACTTAAAAAAAATGTTTTCATCCATTTTTCATAAAATGCGCTTATTGTTAATTAACAATTTTTTTTGGAGTTCACGTTTATGTTTATAATCAGATAATTGTTAAACTAAAGACGTGAAAATTATAACCGATGCTGGATACATTGTGACAAGTATACTTTATTAAATAATCACATCACGATATTTTTAATTGTTATAGTTCATTAGTTATTAATCTTTTACGTTAACAAAAAAACTAATAAAAGATAAAAAAGGTGAAATAATTTTTTTTATCAATATTTGTTATAATCACTGTTTTTGTATATCAAAACACTATTTAGATTTTATAATTTTTAAACTTTTAGTGGTATTTGTTTAAAAAAATTTTGTAAACAAATGGATTAGTTGCATATTTTAGAAAAAAATTTTTTTGTCAAATTATTTGTGGAATGAATTGATAGAAAAAAAATCATATATAACGGAATACGAATTTGAAGAATTAATAAAATACGTTTATAGTTTAAACTATAAGAGATATGTACCTATATGATCAAAAGCTTATTCGGTAGATATTTAATCACTGAACAAAATTGTCTTGAAGGTCTATTACTGTATCTGCAATATTTAATAAGCTATAAGTCATAAAAGTTTCGAAAATGACAAAGAAACCTTAATTTTTTATAAACAAATGCGTATAATAGCTGATTAACAATAGTTACAAACTAGGTGGTTAACTCATTTTAAAGATTAATTAATCCTTTATAAAAACGACTTGAATATCCATTGTAGTATCTCTAATAGTTTAAAAGATATAGAGGTTAATAACTTAACAAAAGAAGGAGGAACTTTAATTTCTGTAGAGTAGCAAAATTGAAAATTTTATAAAAAAATCGAAAAATTTTTTTCTGTATTGGTTAAATTACTAAAATACTAAGAAGAACCATATGATTGTTTTTAGTATTTTTTTTTAATAAAAAAAAATTAATACATCGACCATTGTTTACTACAAATTTATTTATTAAATAAACAAATAAATTTTAAGCGAAAAAAAAATTTTTGTTGTGATACTGTTAGTTACAGGTTTAAGGAATAACTATGAACGATAGCTCATCTAACAGTCGGTAGGCTGTCAACAAACAATCCCGGGAAGGCCGCTAGCCTGATGCAGGCGGAGAGGCGAGCCCGGGTGGAGGGTCGAAGAGACCTACCCAGGAGGTTTGCCACTCTGCTAGCGGTGCAGGCGGGCAGGCCCAGGCGGTGGGTTAGTTGACAGTCGAGGACCGTGGTTCGGAGTCCACGCTAAACTGTAGGTCCCTAGGTAAAAAGGGCCCATTGTGGCCTACTTGCCTAGTAAAATAAGTAGCTACTACTGCAACGTCTTAACTACCTAATTCAATATAAGCAGTTATAATATTTCCAAAGTCAGTTGGAACGATATAAAAAAAGCCGACAAAAGATTTTATCCAGTAAAAGAGTAAATCATTTTGTCGGGCGTTTAATTCCTTTGTCGCTGTTTTTATATCGTTTCAACTTACTTTGGATATACTATACAGTACACACAAACTAGTCGACCGACTTAACTTAATATCTGCTGGGATTACTTACAAGAGCGTGTAAAGTAGTATTGGGTCGTATCAAATTTGTACTCAATAAGAGTTTCAACATTAGAACGAGTTTGAGCACCACTGGTATAAATCAAAAATAACAGTCTAAGCATTGCTGAAGTGGAGCGTGAAGGTCAAGTTGCTTTGAAGAATTGTGGACATATTATATTTCGTCAACAAAGTTGATACTGCAGTAGCCGAATCAAACAAAGTTGACATTTCCGAAAAATAGGTCCAAAGGTGAATTTTATGCAGTTTAAAGAGAGCGCATGTTGATTAGTGTTAATAATATACAGTTAATATTGCTCATCATTGACACCACTTTTATGTAGTGCTATTGCACAGAAAACATTATTTGCATCCACGTTGGTTCGCAATCCCCGAAAATTGTGGGTGCTGAAGCAACCCCGCAGTCGGCGCCTATGGGAGGTTATTCTATATTCTAACATTTTATTAATCTGGATACCGGTTAACACAAAATATCACTTATACAAAACTGTGTAGCAATTTTACCCTCATACCTCAAAAATAATTTACATTTCAAAAAAAAAAAAAAATCTCGAGGAAAATTAAAAGAAATTTTCAAAAATATGTTTAACGCTATCATAACATAGGCAACTGTCCCTCATCTACCTAAATTTTGTATTGTTTTCCTAAATGTTGTTTGCCCATCTAGGACTTGGGTCATCACCCGTATCTTATCAGATCTAATGATAAACAGGTATGCTTCTGTAAACATATCTTTTTTACTTTCTTATACCTAATATAAGAAAGTATAGTAATCGTGATTTTTTTCGACCTCGAGATTTTGATTGATATATACGTTTTGAACTATCCTGACTATTTTCCGAATGATGTCTGTCGGTGCGTGTGTGTGGATGTGTGTGGATTTATTATATATATATATATATATATATATATATATATATATATATATATATATATATATATATATATATATATATATATATATATATATATATATATATATATATATATATATATATATATATATATATATATATATATATATATATGTGTATCCGCGATAACTCAAAAAATACTAATGGGATACTTTTGCAAAATTTGGCTGTTAAGATTGTCAACAACATTAAATTTGGTGAATGTGGTACCACCAGAAGACATAATGAATGAAAGAAGAAAAAAAGGTACAAACAATTTCGGGAAAAAAATTAAAAATATATTATTGCATTTCTGGACGAATCTCGACGAATTATAATGAAAAAACATAACTTTATAAAAAAAACATATGTCCGCATGTCTGTAGTATCGCGATAGCAGCCACAGTTTTTGAGATAAAGCTTTCAAATTTGGTACACTTGTTCTAAAGGCCAAAGACAAATTCGGTGTTGAGCAAAATTGGCCAGCTGAAAGGAGGTCCACGGGACTGAAACTTTTCTGTATTGGACTTTACAAAAAAATATAATCTTGATGAAAGATTATAAATCATGTCTACTATATCAAGCCAATAAAATATATTTTCCAAGTACTTAAATAAAGCTGATGTAAACTGAAATATTTTACACATTTGGCCTCATAAAATGGGGTTAGGATAAATTTAATAGTTTTACATTTGAAAGGTTAATTTAGTTACAAAAATGTCAATGTCAATAACAAAAATTTATTAAAATATATGACATGAATTAGTATTGACAGTATCGAATGACGCTAATAATTAATTATTTAAAAATTTTTATGAAACATTTCAAGGTACGATAATAAAATTTAATCGAGGTAAGGGAAGAATTAAATAGAATGATTTTTTTAAATCAGGATGATATATACTAGTATAAAAAAGTTATGTGCTGGCCACATCAGTAATTTTTTTATTTAAAATATATATGAAAAATATTTATATAATTTAATTTTGTGTTTGAGGAACCGTTTTTTTCTTGCTCTCAACTTTTGACACGAAAAAAGCCTTTACACGTTGTTTTAAAAATTAAAAATAAAGGAGCATTTATAAAGTTTCCAACCCCGTGTGTGTATGCTCTCTAGTTAAAAGCAGGATTTGTTCCATTCAATTACTTCACCCGTGATCAGGACTTTTTGAAAAGGGATTTCTTTACTTTTCCAAATTTAATGCTCTACATACTTCTATCAAAAATGCGTTATTTCCAACAATTTCTGAGTTTTTTTTTACTTTGGGGCGAAATAGCAAAGAGTTCTTTTTATGCTGTTATTAATGCAATCGTTTCATAAGAATTTCATTTATATACTTTTTTTCTTCAATTTTCTTAAGCTGTAAATTACAAAGGGAATGAAATCATAGCATTTTCCTTTAAATAAAAACAATAAATTATTTTTATTTAAAAATGATTAATATAAAAGAACCTTGAAGTCTCACTAGTTGCATGGAAGATTCGCCACTATCAACTTACCACGGGAAATGCATATGAAATAATAGGGTGTCTGACACTAGAAAAAAATAAATTATTAAATTATGTGAATACGATAATTTATCGAATAAGAAAATCAGAAATTATCGGTTTGTATTCACAAAAACAAGAGGTTGATTTATTATTACAATTTTAAAATTGAAATTTTTTTGTCTATCAACGACATTTCACAAAACGCCTACCCGCCATGATGCATTTAAATGTGACGTCACTCTTGTAGTATCGTGACTGCTATGTGAATATTTGGACTGATTTCGTGTTGTTTTTTCAAGTTTATAATAATTATCATGGAGGGCCGTTTTTTAAAAGCGGACAGCACGATTTTGCCACGAACTGACACAATAATGGTGGCTAAATTTTTTTGCAATTAATCCCGATTTCTGTTCTGCCGAATTTAGGAACAGTAAAACATCTCTGTAAGTATATAATATGTTTACTTCTAATTTTAAAGCTTAACTACGTACTTGTGTTTATAAAAGTGTATAATGTAGATAATTTGAACATTATTTATCAGACAATCTTCAACATAACCTCAGTTTTAATCATCTCCAGATGATGCCAACTTGGTTGGCGAAACGCGCGTCGAGTGCTGTATATAGTGTTTTGGTGTTTCGTGGAAAACTACGTCAGTGTTATAAACTCAAAATTACAAACATGACAGATATGTGAAAGACTTCACTTGTTTACATTAGTTGTAAAGTTCAAAGCTACTAAAAATATAAGACAAAATAGTACTTACATCAAAGTAATCCTCACAAAAATACAGTATACTTTTACTCGATAATAATTTTGGGTCTCTCCTGGCAAGTTGTAACCAAGTCTTTCTCATTTTAATATCACCTGGCAGTTTTATAACAACTTTTGTCGTGTCTTTACACTTGTACTCTTGCAGTTCGGCACCAAACACCATGTATAACGATGGGAACTCATTATATGATAAATAAAAAAAAACGATACCGAGCGTTACTTGCGCTTGTTTGTTTACTACAAGAATGATGTCACAGTAGATATGGCGGCTCGTGTTTTCGCGCCAATTTATGTATTCGAAATTTTGAATGCTATTTTATCCTATAAGGCGATTTCATTTAAGCGAAATAAAAATTCCTGTGGACTAATACTACGATATGAACATTTTAAGACAATTTAAAAGTAAGAGTCAAATAGCCTATTATTGTTTTACTAGACAAATAGTATCGATAATTATCGTAATAATTTCAGATGATGTTTCTTTTATGAAATAAAGGCGTACTTTCTCATTTTAACAGTTTTAAACAGAAAACGAATCATTCTAGCTATATATTTTTTTAGGATGGATGTAATTGAACGAAACGAATTCAATTTTGTATTGGATCAGTATTACATCAGTTAAGATACGTTAAATAGGTATAATTATGATAATTTTTAAGTAGACATTTCCTTTTAAACACTATTTATGTAGGTAATACATTATGACTGCTGGGAAAATCTGACAATGGCTTGAAAACAATTCATTGATAAGGTATACGTACCAAGTGATTCAAAAGTTACGGGCCATTTTCGAGAGCGGGACTTGATTTCAAATAAAGTGTTATTGAAACGTATGTCCAAAATTCAAAATCATAAAAAATCGTGTACTTAAACCATTTTTAAGTTAAAGTCCAACAATACTTCGAAAGCGATTATGAAGACAAAACTGAAATACGTATATTATGACCACTGAAGTCCTAGATGGAGGATTCTGTTTCCACGAGACGAAAGAGATCGTCAAGTATCTTGCACGCGGTGGCGACTAGGAGAGAAGCTCTGCAACATATTCTTTATTATTTTGATATAGACAATTCAATTGCATATGGAATGTAAAGCTGGGTACAGACATGCAACAGAACTTCGTATCATAACACCGTCGCGTAACAAGTGTGGATGGCACCGCGTAACAGCGTAACACCGCAACAACGCAACATCGAGGCGTCCCATCGCTTGTCGGTATTAGAGCGTCACATCAAAGGAATGATACGGGCTGATGTTGCACCACTAGTTTGCGATCGCGGTTGGACCGATAGTATGTTCTGCTAACATGATACGCGACGATATTCTGATACGCTTGAATCCCTGAACATGCGTAGCCTCGACGCGTAACAAAAATTGTTGCGCGACGGTGTTACGATACGAAGTTCTGTTACATGTCTGTACCCAGCTTTACGTATCTTACAAGATTTAAAAACCATTTGCAAATAGTTTCATAACTTTCTAATTTGTTTATTATTTGTTATTTACATCGATAAAAATGATTATACTAGATTATCTGATTATCTGTTAGATACATTCCGACTTTCTCGATGTTGAATGAAAACTCAATCCATGTCAAGTCAGGTCAAAATATAAAAATGTGATCTCTCAAAGTTTTGGTATTTTACCTAACGACGGATTTTTTCTTTAGCCAAACACAAATACATACAAGATACGTAACTAGTCAAATATTTAATTATTTTTAGCAATTTTTTAGCATATGCCGCTAATGTAGTGTCAAAAGAATCTAGAAGTTACGAAATTTGGATCTATCAGTAATTTAGTTGACCTAAGCTTAATAAAAGTTTTATGTACATATATACAATGCGACTAACTTAATTTCATTTAACTATCTGCAAGCAGTCAAGCCTCATTTTTTTCATGACAATTTTTTTGCCAATATATATCTACTATGAGCGAAAAAGTATCTATCCGAATTTCCTAGAAATCGCAGAAAAAAGTTGTTTGGAAAAATATTAAAAATCACAAAATCCCACCAAATACTTTGAGGGAAAAATTCAACTGTTACCTTTTAAATGTGTTTAAAATATCTTGATTAGTTCACTGTTGTATTTATTTCACTCAAATTTGAAATTGTCGTGGGAATTCGTGGTAAATAATTATCCGATAAATCCGGAACAGCATAAACTAATCCGTGTACACATCCTGAATCCTAATTAATTAATTAATTAAATAAACTTTGTGTGTCCACAAATAAATGGAACACTGTTTAGATACATTTCGTAAATTTTTATGACCTCATAAACACATGATTTATAATCTTTCATCAAAAATATATTTTTTTTGTAGTCAAATACAAAAAAAGTTTTGGTCCCATGGACCGCCTTACAGGTGGCCAATTTTGCTCATCACCGAATTTTTCATTGTCTTTGGCCTTTAGAACAAGTATACTAAATGAAAGCTTTATCTCAAAAACGGTGGCTGCTATCGCTATACTACAGACATACGGATAGATTTTTTTTCCTTAAAGTTATGTTTTTTCATTATAATTCGTCGAGATTAGTCCAGAAATGCAATAAAATTTTTTTTAATTTTTTTCCCGAAATTGTACCTTTTTTTCTTCATTCATTATGTCTCTTCTGGTGTTACCACATTCACCAAATTTAATGTCGCCTAAAATGTTGTTGACAATCTTAACTGCCAAATTTGGGAAGTCTCCCATTATTATTTTTTGAGTTATCGCGGATACACACATTAAGGAATTTTAAAGTGGATTTTTTTATACAAATTTTTTGATAGGGATCCCTAAAAGGGGTAAAAACTGAATTTTTATGTATTTTCTTGTAAAAGGCTAGGAATTGAAAACTAATTTTCGGAGTGAAGGTTGTATGCACGTATTAATTGCGTTTCAATTGACTAGTTTTGTCCACCCCAATTATCTGTTAGGTGTAGAAATTGGCAACCATCCTCAAATTTTTATTCAGGATTTTTTTATTTTTGTAAAATACTAAAAATATTCATTAAAAGATTGATACATTTAGATTTTTTTTTATTTTAGAAAATCTTCCTTAAAAATATAGTTATTTTCGAGTAAAAATTCGCTACCATGCAAGCATTGCAGTAAGTTTATGTTTATATGCGAATCAATTGGTGTCATTAAAATTATTTCAATGATTATTGTCATTTGTCAAGTGCCATAACGGATTAGTAGGTTTTAAATATGGAGGTGGACATTGGAAGACATTAGGGTCTATAACCCTTTAGGGGTAGCCCATCAAAAAAAAGTTTATATGAAAGACCCACGTCAAAATTCCATATGGAATCTTAGTTTGAATTTTTTACACTCACTTCTAAAACACCCTGTATATTATTTTTAGAAGAAAATAATAAATTAATTACCGATTATTACAAAAGCATTCTTTCAAATCTAACATAATAATAATAATAATAAATTCCTATAGTTTTATGTATTATATGCCTAAAACTGTTATACTAGCACATTCGTATAAGAATGACAGTACAAAATATAAAAAACTATAGGAATTTATTATTATTATCATGTTAGGTTTGAAAGAATGCTTTTGTAATACAAAATAATTATTTTTTTGCTACAAATAAGATACAGAATAATAATATTCAGAAGTGATTGTCAAAATTCAAACTTAGATCCCATAGAGAATTTTGAAGCAATAATATGTCAGATTTTCTGAAACCCTGTATATTAATCTCATATAAAAAAATTATGTACTACAGCCACATCATAGTTTTTTTAGGTATATTCAGGGAATATAATATAACTTATTTCACTAAATCTATATATTCCTCTTCACTAAATTAACTTTTTTAATAATTTTTGATATTACCATTCACATTTTTAAATTCTGGGATTTTGGTTACTTTTTATGATTTTATTACCAGATGTGTCAGCTCCCTATTTTTCTGCTAACAGCAATGTTCAGGCTAGCGTGTAGCACAACAAATTACATTATCTTAAATATTATTTAATACATTACACAAAATTAACCACATTAACCTTGATTTAAGACGATAATAAAACCTTACCCGCTGGATTTCAGTTACAGTATTGACTATTTTTTTCTACTTTGGAAACTAAAATTCAGATGTAGAAGTGGAATATGTGGATATTATAAAAAAATATATATAGTGCGGTACTAAAATGCGTGTATCATATTTTTTTAAATGCAACGGTTCTATAATTATCATTAAAATCTTCATAGGTAGTTATTACAATAATTATATTAATTATATACATACATATATATCATATCACTACAGGAAAAATGTACACATAGAAATGTTACCAGTTTTTCTTTACTAGATATTGACTGATCCAATTATTTTTATCATAAACAAAAAAGTAATCCTAATAAAAAGCCAAACATATTATGTACTCACCATTAAAAGTTTTAACTCGATCTTCCCACGAAAAAATTCCAACATGCGAACTCTTTAATCAGTACCAGTAAGCCTCATTGTCATAGCGTATACCTTATTATTTCGGCACAATACATTAATACAATTAGATGAAATCACTGCAAATACACTCTCAGACACAAAACATCATTGTTGTCAATATCATCGATCCATCGCCGATCACACACGAGTAACGCCAAGGGCGCAAAATTTTTTTTTTTTTAAATCCACCACCGGTAAAACTTTTGAAGAACGCGTAGGACGACGAGTCAACTTAACTGCGAATAACGCAAATTATTAAATTGGCTGTAAAGACGTTCTCTTAAAGATGTAGTGATGGAGGGGCATTTATAAGCACGTGAGATTGCAATGACAATAATAAAAAGTTTCGTTATCTCGCCTTATCGAGATGCATCAGGTGTGGACACATCGCTACTTCTTGGCATCTTCAGCGCGGTTATTGGACTTCGCCGAGCTGGAGCAACTGTTAACCTGTCCTATTACTCACCTGTGAGGAAAGTACACCTAGCATTGAACTTATAAAACAGTAGTTCTAAACAGTTTATTTACTCGTTTTTTTTATTGTTACATTATATATTTAAGAAAGCTCTTCCAAATATTCAATCCAGCAAGAAATATTATATGCTGAAAAACGCTTTGTTTGATATATTTATACAGGGTGTCTCACCAGGAACTGCATCGATCGATATAGGGAAAAGCACGCACCAGAAAATTTTGAAAATTTAGGAAATTACTAATGGCAGTGTGGTCAATCCAACTAAAATAATTACAAGCATCTGGCACCTCCGGTTATACCGGAAGTCGATACCAACTTGCTTATTTTAAATGGAATACCCTATATATTTTACGGTTTTCGAAAAGAGCATAAAATTCTGAGTCAAAAACCCTATGCCTAAACCCAGCAGTTTCAGAGATATTTGACATTTAAAAAAAATTTTGACAGGTGTAATGGTTATTGTATAACCTTTATAACATTCTTCGTGTGAAAGATACACGTTTGCTTTTTGGCATGCAGAAAGACCATAAGGTGAGCTACGCTCTACAATAATAATTCAATAATAGTATAATACTAATCCGAAGGTGCGAAAAATGTGAGGAGGTTCGAGAGCGGAAGTTTGAACAATTATTAAATTAAAATGGAATCACGTTTTTAGTTGATTTTATCTTAGCTATTTTAGTTTACGCAAAGTGTCTTCAATCCAATTAATAGGCATGTTACAGTGCTTAGTGTTATTTTCCATTTTTTGTGAATATCTAGTAACAAATGTACTACAAGTTCTTGACGTTTTTATACCAGAAGATGCTTGTCATCCTGCAATAATGATCCACCTGTACTGTAATGATGAACTTAATAACTTTCCTGTAATCAATAAGATGCACGGACTATAATTTTAGAAAAGCAAATTTTCCCGGCTTATATAAAGATTCAATGTTAATCGACTGGAGCTTTCTAAGTAATATAACGGATGTAAACCCCATGGTCGAAGAATTCTACTCTAGTTACACGATCTTATTGAAAAAAATGTGCCAAAAAAAAAAACCGTGTTCACGGTTTAATAAGAATTTAATAATTAAATTTAAAAAAATATAAAGCATATGAGAGGTACAAAAAATGTATGTGATGAAAATCATAATGCGTTCAAAAAACTAAGAAGTGAATTTAAAACCGAAAATGAATTAGCTTGCAAACAATACATTTATAAAATTGAAAACGAAATAAAAGTTAACGCAAACAAATTCTGAACTTTTTTAAACTTTAAAAAATCTCTTCCGTCTATTCCACTAAATGTGAAATACAATGACACCGATGTGAGCAATCCGTCTGAAATTGTTTCATCATCCGCCAATTTTTTTTCCAAATCTTTTTCGGAACCTAATATTAATGTCAATCTTAAAGAACTTGACGGTACCGTACCAAATAATATTTTACACCTAGCTGAAATTACCGTTAATGATCTTGAGAAAGCTATTAAACAAATTAAAGCAAATATGACTATGGGGCCGTATCAAATACCTGGATTTATTATTCGCGACTGTGCTATAATTCTCGCAAATCCTTTATGTATTATATATAATATGATTCTTAAGAATTCTACATTTCCAGATTTGTGGAAATCGTCTAGAGTCACACCTACATTCAAAAAAGGAAGCCCTGATGATATAACTAACTATAGACCAATTACTATAATCTGCATCTTTGGTAAAATACTAGAAATTGTTATATATGATCATTTATCTGCCCATGTTAGCAACTGTTATTGCCTGAACAACATGGTTTTGTCTCTGGAAGATCAAAATAACTAATCTGGTTATCAAGACACAATTTATCAGTGAGGCCTTAGATCAGAGAGGTCAGGTAGATATCATCTACACTGACTGCTCTAAGGCTTTTGATAAATTGGATCATAAAATTTTATTACACAAACTTCAACATTTTAGTATATCAGTGGACTTCTTAAACCTAGTAGCATCCTACTTAACTGACCGCTGGCAATATGTTTAAGTTAGTGGTCATAAATCAGAAAAATGTTTGCAAACATTCGGTGTACCTCAGGGTTCCATTCTTGGACCCCTGTTTTTCATTATATTTATAAACGATATTGCTGCTAAGCTTGATGTAAGATACCTTTTGTACATTGACGATTTAAAAATATTTTGTCAAATAAACTCACTGGCTGATTGCAAACATTTACAAACTAATTTAAACCATATAAATGATTGGTGTATCGAAAACAACCTATTTTTGAATATCAGTAAATGCAATATTGTGTCTTATTCAAGAAAACAATGTTTGCTTATTTGACTATAAAATATCCAATATACCTTTAATTAGACCTAATAATGTGAAAGATCTTGGTGTCCTTTTTGATCCAAAATTAACATTTGTTGACCACATTAACGCCACAACTACGTCATCTTTCAAAACATTAGAATTTGAACATCAAGGATTTCACCAACATAGATTTATGTGAATTATTGTTCAATTCTTTGGTAAGATCTAAATTGAATATGTTTCAATTTGAGTCCAATATATAATTGCCAAGTCACAGCAATTGAAAACATTCAACGGCACTTCCTAAAAAATTTGCACTTTAAGACGTTTGGTTGGTATCCGCGAGGATATCCACATGACATTATTTTATCTACTTTCAATTTTAATAGCCTCGTAAAGAGAAGAGCTACTCAATCAATAATATTCTTGTTCAAAATTATCCATAATTACATTAAATGTGAAGATCTTCACAACGGTATATTTTATGTTGTACCTTGTATTGCCTCGAGACAGTGAAACATTTACAATTCATACTCCAAGAACCAATATAATAACACAATCTTCCTTCTTCCAAATGTTTACAAACTATAATAATGTTAATACTTTTGTAGATATTTTTAATACAAATATTCGCTGTATTAAACAATTATACATATTATTGTTATTATCTTATACACGTATATGTAATATGTATTTGTGTACACATTTACATATTCTTTTTCTTAGTATGTATACTGTATCTATACTTTTTGTTGTATCCTTATCCTGTAAATGGACCTCGGTCTGTTGGATATTGTAATAAAATAAATAAATAAATGAATACTATTTGATCACATTCTTTATATATTTAATAAATTCAAAAAGTCTTCGTGGGTGCAATTTAAACGCGGTGGCATTTTTTGACATAAAAGAATGAATGACTGACATTACTGATTGTTTCTAATCATGGCTAATTTGATAACATTTTTATTAAAGATTGTTGAGTTTCTAAGAAAATCGCAAAAATTTCAAAAAGTTGTAACTTAAACCCCCACAATGCATATAGCAGAAAAAAAAAGAATTTAATTATACATAACTTGATGTAAAAAATACAGGGTGTTCCATTTGACTTAAGAAGTTTTCGCGGTTTGAAGTTTATAAAATATAACGTTAAAAATGGAACACTTGGTATACTATTATTGAATTTCTTTAAACTGTAGAGCGTAGCTCACCTTATGGTCTTTCTGCATGCCAAAAAACAAATTAGTATCTTTTACACGTAGAAAGTTAGAAAGGATATTGTAAACCATTACACCTGTCAAAATTTTTTTAAAATATCAAATATCTCTGAAACGGATGGGTTTAGGCATAGGGTACATGTTTTTGACTCAGAATTTTATACTCTTTTCGAAAACCCTAAAATATATAGGGTGTTCCAGTTATAATAAGCAAGCTGGTATCGATTTCCGGTATAACCGGAAGTGTAATTGTAATTATTTTAGTTGGATTGGCCACACTGCCATTAGTAGCTCCCTAAATTTTTAAAATTATCTGATGCGTACTTTTTCCTATATCGATCGATGCAGTTCCTGGTGAGACACCCTGTATTTACTACAGAAAGTTTTTCGGAGCTTTGAAAAATAGAATAAAATAACGAATTGGTTTTAATTTCACACCTTTTTTGTATTTTTATGCTACTGAATGATGTGGCACACTTCATCATTCATACCAAGATTCCACGCCTCTTTAACAGGAAATAATCCAGTATTTCTAAGATGAAATCCGGTTGTACCAGAAAAGGCCTATTTGTGCTTTATTTCTTGGTCTACTTATATTTTAATAGTACAATATAATACGGCTTCGGAGTGATTTAAAATAACGTTATTAACCGGATCTGATATCTTAGCATTACTATTTCGATGAAGTAAAATACTACATTGTCTCCGAATCCAAAACCTAAGCTGCACGGGTGGGGGTTACACTGATGAAAAACGAGGATCCACAACTATTTCCACCGACATTGCCAGTGCCGGTGGCGGAATTTGAACCCGGAGCTACGGTGAAAAGTTTTCTAGACACACTTGCCATCGCGCAAATCAAATCAAATCAAATACAATTTATTAAGATGTTATATAAACATAAACAATAAACATTATCAAAATTATAATAAAAAATTGGAGTACAATTATATGCATAGCCTCCTTAATATTTATATATTGGTAGTAATTATGATTTTTTTAACAGTGTTCTACCGTTCCGAAAATTTTGAACAAAATATATGTTATAGAGCATAAAAAAAATTCCGTGATAGTGTCTCAATATGCGTGCCATTTTATATTTTTGAAACTTTTTAATTTGAAATATTTTAGTATATTGTTCACTACAAATATTCAATAATGTTTCATTTAATACTTCTTTGCTGTATTTAGTACATACAGAAAGCAAAACAAAAATTTTTTACATTATTAAAGAACAAATTTTTTTTTTCAAAATTCGAATTAATTTATTTCAAAAACCAGCTTGCGCAGAGGTGTGATAACTTACAAAATATTTTCTCTTAGTAGTGTGATATCAAGGTAAAAATATCAGCCCAACACTCCCAAGGGGCATCCGGCCCAAGCTTACCCTGCTATACTCTTTTAATCATGACACTTGACAACTGATGTGTAATTGTGAATCACCTATTTTTGGACAAAGAAATTGAAATAAATCCTCATAAGATATACCAATAGACTTTTTCATTTTTCTGTTTGCTTAAAAAATGGCAAAATTTGGGATTTCTTTGAAAAAATAAAACAATTGGTGTTAAAAAATATGCACAATGCCAGGTTCTGTGGAATGAGGTATCAAAGCCATGCTACCAGTGGTGGCTGGTGAATTTTAGGTTATGTTATATTTTAGTATAAGGGCACAGAACCCAAGCGATACCTTAAGGCATAAAAAAAATATATTTTATTATGAAAATTGAAATGTTGATATATTTTCCTCCCGTTTCTGAAAAAAAAAAAATTTTTGCAAATACTTTACAAATTGTTAAAAAATAACCTGGTGCAGCACACAATTTTTTAAAACTTTTTTATTTGCAATTTTTTTTCTGTAAAACTTCTTCATTTAGTTTTGATATAAAGTAATGTTTGGGTCCCATGCTTCAATACTAATTGTAAGATATGACATAACCTAAATTTCACTGGCCACCACTGCATGCTACTTGCCTGACAAAATGCAGAGTAAAATATTGCCAAATATGTCCCAAAAATGTGAAGCAATTATTCATTCCCAAAGAAAAGTGTTACGCTGGATAAATTCGTAACAAAACCAGCACGCAATGAGAACATCTGTGGTGAAGAAATCTTTAGGTGAGTTCAGTTTAGACAATGGGCATGAAAAATAAAATGCCAAAAAATCCTAATCTACATAATTTCCTTCAACATAAGACTCATTTGTACAAGTAATACACACCACTTTGATGAGAAAATTATGATACATCCAATGGCACCTTTATTTTTTATTCTTAAAAATAACCGGTTTCGTGACTCATCTTTACCAGACCTCATGATCCGGTCAGTTACGGAAACATGGTGACTGGTCAACTACCCATCACTATAATAATGGTATACAATTCTGTATATAGTATTAGTTATTGAAAACTATACAATTCATATTTATTGAGCACTCGCTTTAACTGCTAATATAGTAATTAGTTTCTTTTCAAACGCAATGTAAGTGCCAAATAATAATTACATTATTATTAATTACTTTGTATGTCGTCCAGTGCTGAATTCATAATAACCGTATATCCATGGAAAACAACAAACAATCACATTTAGATCCATTCGAAACTTCATACATATATTTGGTAAACTAATCAATCAGTAACGGTATTTCCAGTATGAAATTTTGTCACAGAAAATCTACTGGATCCGGCTGTTTAGAGAATCATATTATTCATACTCCACTGTTATGTTATTGTTATTAATAATTATTCCCAATATAAAGCAACTAGTGATGCCTCATGTGAGGGGACGGGACTCATAAAAGCAAGCGCATTAAAAAAGGAAAAAGAGGGTTATTTTTCAGAAATTAGGTAACAAAACATTTTCTAACTTTTTTGAAATGTGGAATATTGATAGTATGAAATATATATCATGTACTTGAAAAAATTTGTACTTTTTATTCATTTGCCATTTCTTCCAAAAATGAACACTACCAAACTCCATTATTAGTTCCAGACATTAATTCGATCTGACGTGTACATGACAATTCTTTCTTTAAACATTTTTTTCATACACAAGGTAAGCCCAGTTTTACAATCGTAAGTTAACTATAAGTTGGAGGTTAACTAGCACTATATTTTAATAAAAATCGATAAGATTCTAATATAAACTACTTCAACTAAAAGTTAACTTATGCATAAAATATTTATTACTATAACCACTTCCAAAACAAATACAGAATTGAAAAGATTCAAATTCTAAAAGTGTAAGTTTAGCTAACCCAGGATTGAAAAACGGGGCATGATGAGATATGATTTATTAAATATATTAAAAAAGATCATAGACACATGTGTATAATTGGTTGCCTATACCTCATCATTTCACCAATAAAAGATATTCTTGTGAACATATTATTGAGAAAAATATGTAGAATATTCATCTAATTTTTGTTTACATTATAGCCACTTTTAATTTAAAATCATGTATTCTTTTATTTTGTTAAATTATATATAATTGTAATAACAAAAATAAGATCATTTTGAAATGATTGTGGCTATTCACCTCAGCGAGTAGCTAAATAGAGTGCTTCAACTGCGGTCATTATGCAATTTTTCAGAGATTCTCAATCCCAGGCAATTACTTTTGATACAGAATTGACTTTTGTGGCATTACTGTAGTGGGTAGTTTATATGAGAAGTCCAGTATATTTATAATACAAATTAAACTTTTATTTATGAAAAAGATATTAAAAGCAAATTCCATGACTGTTCTTGAAATTTATACAAATTGCCTGACACTTCATGATTTTATTTTGGACTAATAAATTCAATGGGCTTTAAAGGTTTTTCAGTTTAGTAGGAACTCTACCTTATTTATTATAAGTAGTGATACCGGCAGTAGTAGCTTTAACCTTGAAAGAATTCCAGGCCATGGGCGGCGTCTAATCGCGTATATTATAGGTATAGAAATAATCAATAACATTAAAAAAACCATTAGTATATCTAGCGATGTGAGCTTGGATATACGACACAGTTACATCACGGTCATAATGAAAATGACTATCATGTTATTGTACACTGTTATGACAGAATGCCAAAATTATCACTTGCATCAAATATTAATATGATGATGTCATTTTTATTATGACGGTCAAAACAAGCCGAATTCTGCTTTTGTCGAATATGTGAGTGGAAGAAACAGATTAATTACTGAATTAAAATGGCTCTTTTAGTTGAAAATTTAAAATGTTTTGTTTATATCGTTATGTAGCTCATACAGGGATACTTTATTAAGAGCAGTGCCATATAAAAACTTCAGCTCTGTTGTATTTTAAAGCTGCACTTTCACCAGATATTCAACTTAAATCTATAAATCACTGTTAAGGAGTAATAACTCCTTAAAATTTATACTTCAAAAATTATTTATTTTAATTTCATTTTTTAAAGACATCAAGGCATTGATATTGTTTTATTTATAATAGTTTTTACACAATTTGGAGTTAGTAATATAATAATACTTTGTTTTATTTCTGTATAACTGTCATTTTACATCACTAAGTATGTTGATTTCGAAAATAAAACTTATTTAGTTATTAAGGTAAATTATTTTAAAGTAAAATGCGGTTATAGTAGAAAAAGGTCAAAATCATCAAAGTAGGCGAATCTTCTTAAAATTTAATACAAGTATAACTTATTAATCTGATATCTTTCTTTAATGACATTTTCCTGTTTTTACAGCAAATGTACTTTTACATAACAGGAAACTAGATTTTGCTTAACTACCATGCCTTTGTGATTAAAAATAAAACAAAAGTACACCAAAAATTTATTTTCAGATAACCAGGGATGATAATTGCAAAAAAATCTAAAATTTGAGGTCCATATCACCTATTGCGAACTCAATTGGGGAACACACTGCATATGTATATTTTTTTTTGTCCTGATGTTATATTTTTTTTACGAGTTTCACTATTTATTTTTATGTTTTCATTCTTTGTTGTGATATAGGTTTTTTTTTAAATTCAGTTCTGTTTTGTGTAGTAATTGTTACAATTTTTTTATATTCTTAACTGTTTTAAAAACTAACAGTGTTTTTGTCGCGTTTTATTTAGTTTAATTTTTTTTTCAATTTATGGCAATTTTTAGTTATTTTATATATTTCCATGACGTGATAATTATTATTTCAATCAATGATCACTTTAATATGATATTTATATTCTAGAGACACACTTCCCGGGCAGTGTGGCCATTCCACAACAAAACAACGGTCCAACAGAAGACATACCAATGAGAAGGGCGTCAAAGGAGGACTGGAAACTAGCCAAAGAAGTTATAAATATAACAAGGCTTGAATGGGCGATTAACACTTTCGAACCATACAAGTCACCAGGAGTGGATGGAATATTTCCAGCACTACTTAAACAAGGAATGAAAAAATTAGCAACACCCTTGTGCACACTATTCAGGGCTAGCCTAGCACTCGGATATGTGCCAACTGGTTGGCGGAAGGTGAACGTGGTATTCATACCAAAACCAGGGGCGTGATACCTATGCCCAGGCGAAATCCTTCCGGCCAATCAGCCTTACATCATTTCTCCTCAAAACCTTGGAGAAACTGGTTGATAGACATATAAGAGACGATGTGATGGGCCAAAAACCCTTACATCGAAACCAATATGCCTACCAAGCAGGGAAATCGTGTGAGCTAGCGATACACGAGCTTACTCACAGAATAGAAAAGGCACTAGACAGCAAAGAAACTGCCATAGGAGCCTTCTTAGATATAGAGGGAGCATTTGACAATACCTCATTCAACTCAATAAGCGAGGCAGTGAAGAGGCGCGGAGTCGGTCTTTCAATAACAAGATGGATCGACTCAGCACTCAGAACAAGAAAAATCCAATCCACGCTGGGAAACATGTCGGGGGAGGTGTCTGTAACTAAAGGATTCCCGCAAGAAGGGGTTCTATCACCCCTCCTGTGGTGCCTGGTTATGGATGAGCTCCTAGCACAATTGGAACAGCGAGGAATATATGCGCAAGGATATGCAGACGACGTCACAATCCTAGCAGTGGGAAAATTTGAGAGCGTTGCCTCAGAAATGATGCAAAGAGCTCTCAATACGGTAGATCGATGGTGCACACAGGAAGGGCTTTCTGTTAATCCAGGAAAGACCACGGTGGCGACTTTCACAAGGAAAAGAAAACTTCAAAACCTGAGGAAACTACATCTTCGGGGAAAAGAACTACAGGTGAGCAATGAAGTCAAATATTTGGGACTAACCTTAGATACCAAGCTTAACTTCAAAGCTCACATAGACAAAGTGACAATCAAAGCCACGCGGGCCTTATGGACCTGCAGAAGCATGGTGGGCAAGAACTGGGGACTTCAACCAAAAATGATGCACTGGTTGTACCAAAGGGTCGTCGTACCAATAATAACCTACGCCTCCCTGATCTGGTGGCACAAGGCCGGAAAAGGAGAGGCGATGAGAAAACTAGGCAAGTTGCAAAGACTTGCATGTCTAGGAATCACGGGAGCAATGTCAACAATGAAGAACCGCAGCCTTGGAAACACTGCTAGGCCTACCTCCACTACACCTAGTGGTGGAGAATGAGGCACTAATGGCAGCATACAGGCTGAAAACAACTGGATATGGGACCATCTCAAGGAAAGGATACCATACTGAAGTATTCCAATATGTAGGAAAAAATCGGCTACTCGATATGCAGTCAGACAGAATCAGCACAACCTACAACTTCACAAAAACTTTCAGGGTAAAAATACCTGAAAGGGATGGAGAAGGAGGTAGGATGCAGAGACAACAAAATGACACCATCTGGTATACTGACGGATCAAAAACGTCAAGCAGTACCGGAGCAGGAGTTGCGGGAGAACAACCAGGGACAGACATCAGCCTAAACCTCGGAAGTATCGCAACAGTGTTCCAAGCCGAAATCACAGCAATAGACGTCTGTGCACAAGAAATGATACGGAGGGCATACAAAAATAAGAGAATCCGCATCATCACTGACAGCCAAGCAGCTCTCAGAGCTCTGGAAGCAGTAGAAATACGATCTAAAACAGTAAAAGACTGCCTGGAGTCCCTGGAGAAACTTACGGAACACAACAGTGTACAACTGAAGTGGACACGAGGACACCAGGGAAATACGGGAAACGAAAAAGCAGACATGCTAGCCAGAAAAGGCGCTAAATCAATTCTAACAGGTCCCGAACCGACCTGCGGGGTATCTTATAGCACCGCAAAAGGATCGGTAAAGGAACTATTAAGACAGAAACACTACTCGCACTGGATAGAGATACCGGGAATGAGGCAGTCACGCTTGTTCATCGCAGAAATATCTACAGCAAGGACCAACAAAATGCTAAAGCTGAGCAGAAAACAGCTGAGGTGTGCAGTGGGAATATTAACAGGACACTGTACACTAAACAAACACCTAACCAATATAAGGGTGAAAGACAATCCAGATTGCAGGATGTGTGGTGAAGAGGAAGAAACTCCCCACCACATCTTATGTGATTGCCCAGCCCTAACGGCAATGAGACTAACACACTTCGAGGGACCACTTTTAACCCCGGAAGAGATAGCCAGAGCTCCCATAAACTGTATACTCGCCTTCTGGAATAGAACGGGTCTTATGGAGTAATGAGACTATGGGGTACAATAAGCTTAAGCTTCAGTACAGCGGGTAGTTTAAACCGCAACCCGTAAGGAAAAAAAAAAAAAAAAAAGTGATTCATCTTTCTCTTAGTTATTCACCTGCTTGCTATATGCAACGCCTCTGGCAGAACAAGTTGGATCGCGGCAACCCGTAAGCTGGTCTATTTACGATCTGTCTGTCAATCAGAACTGGCGAATGGCCTTCGTTTAATACCCTACCACAATTTCAATATGTTGGGCCTGCGGCTCACTAGTAAACAGTGAAGTAAACACTGATTTTACAATACAAACTGACTGCAGCTACACTGAATAGTGTACGGATTTGCCCATTGATAAATACGTTTTCAAGGTAAAAGCTACTACTGCCGTTAATTTTACTTATAAGAGATCAGAGCTGGCCACAAGTTATGATAAAAACACTTGTTTACAATAATTTTTTAATGTCCTCTGTCCTCAAAACCTTTTAAAATATATGTTTATATAGGTGCTTTCTTGTTTAGAATATTTTTTTTACAAGTTATATAAATCCTGTTATTTAAAATGAAAACACCCAGTATATAACAACTACGAAATTGTTTTGTAGCTGTTATTAAACTCATCATCGTTGTTGTTGTTAACGCTTGTATTACATTTTTCATCATAATCAATGTAAATAATATACTACATATATGACAAACCCCGTATCCCTAAACTAACATTGTGTGGGAAGGGGGTACACATTTAGAGACAACAGACACACACCTAATATCCATGTATAGTGGAGGTAATCTCTCTTACAGTTAATTCCACTGCCATGACCGGGTATTGAACCCGAAACATTTTGGTGAGAGCCAAGTGTGCTTGACTCTCGACCATCTGTCATGAAATGTCTCTTCTTATTAAAGAAGTATTCTCTCATGTTCAGATATAGATCTTATCATTTAAATCAACATACCTGTTCTCTTGGCTGTATTTCTGTGAAATATGTAATATCTTGATCATTTATGGTAATTTTACCTGTACCAGGCATCCTTACAGTTACATTTCCTATTGCTCTTTTCCTTCTACACTCTTAAAAACAAATATCATAAAAATTATTAAAAAATCAATAGTCTGAATTACCCACCATACGTAGCAATAAATGCTCTTCCATCTTTATCATATTGTGGTTTCGGGGCATCAAAATTTTGCATTTGGTTCATTAGTGGTCTCCTATACTGCATAATAAAGTCTCTCGATTTATAAGAATATGGCAAACTACATAACCTTTCCAGGGCATTTATCAAATTATTATAATCTCTGTCACCAATAATTTCCAGTATATTTTTTTCTAAACTTTCTTTGTCAATCCATTGATATCCAGATAACTCACTTAAAAATTTAATCGGTTTAGAAATATCTTTGTATTATAAGAACTTTAAAATACTTACAGTGCTAAATTTGGATCAGGTTTGAGACCCTTGCGTATCATTGCATCTTCAAACTTATATAAATCATTTATGTGTTGAACAATCTCCTAAAAAAGGTTAAATTTAATTTTAGAAAAACAAGAGAAATATGTTCCTACATGTAAAATTTGATAAAAATTTGGTTTTCCAGTATAAAATAGATAATGATGAGGCCGTCCCGTCTCATCAAACTCTGCTGCTTTTCTTTGGGGGAATACTTCCTCCGGGGTTTCATAAGAGGCCTGGCTTTTTTTTCATACAATCCAGATGGAAATAAGTACTCAATAGCATTCTAAAATGACAGTTTAATAAAAACAGTTTTTTTTTTCTATATACAGTGTGTTCTCTTCATAACTTGTATATTTTAAACATATCGATCCAAATGATTAGAACTCTAAAAACCCATTTTACTATACTGACAAAATCATTTTAGACTAAAACATAGGTTTACTGCAGTCGAGAGACACCAATTTTTTTAAAGCATTATTAGCATTTAGAAATAAAAAAGATCTTTATTTAAAAAATAATTTGGAAAATTTGTTTAGAATTACAAAATGTTCCTATTTGAAATAAAAAAAAATGGTTTTTTTTTAGTTCTTGCAACTTTTTTATTTTACAGCTGTATTTTGCATTTATTGTACTTAAAAGCTTTTTTTGAGGTTTCTGCAGTCATCTGGATAAAATAAATGCAGATTACAGCAGTGAAATTATAAAACAAAATTCAAAATAATTGAATTATTCCCACAAACATCATATATGGGGAATTTTGCAGCTATGATATGTTGATTTCAAAAACAAGTTCTGGAGCAGTGCTGCTTTTCACAGAAAGTCGATGAATGCATGTTCTTTTTAAGCAAATATCATGTTTTTAATTGGCTATAAGAGCCCTCTAATGTATATGCACTTTGTTGTTGTTTTTGAAATAAACACCTCAATTATTCCAAATACATTACAAAAAGTTTAGTCCATTAATTTAAAAAAAAAGAAGCTATTTGAGTATATTCAATTAACATGAAATATTGTATTTCAACAACATACATCAATATCTTCCTGAGTAAAAGTTTCAGGGTTTTCTCCCATCATATTAGCCAAATGCCTTTTGCCTATTTGAAACTCTTCTTTTTGTTTCTTCATAAATTGGTCATGTTCTTGAGCTCGTTCAAGATATGCCCTCATAGCTTTACTAGTAGTTTTTTTTAAACTGTCCCTCTGCAGATTCTATTTCTTTAAGATTTATCGCACTTGTTACCAATTTACGAACCTGCAATTGCGCTTTTAAATTATATACATGATTTTTTTTATAAATGTACTTAATTTCAAAACCTAACCTCAAAATTAATACACCACACCGGGCACCACTTGAAATTTTGAATATTCACTGGCTTAAATGGCTCGAATAGGCCAATAATTTTTCTTAACATGGTAATTATTTAAAATTAAAAATTTAACCTCATAACCTTAACACATTTCACAACAAACCACAGAACAGAAAAAGCAACAAACTACAGAATCATAGAACAACTATCAATCACAGAATTAAAGAACCGCCAGTCGCCATACGCCACGAATTTCATAATTAAAAGAAATTCATGCACACGCGCACATAACACTCGCATAAAGTTACATTTACAACCAATGAGGGTTAACGAGCTTGAATTCACCACGAGAGGTGTTAGGGTACATTTACAACCAATTCGGTACAGGCACAATCTGCTGGTGGATTGTAAATTGGGTTTTAAGCATATCTGGTTGAATGTATTTGTTTACAATAAAATTTTAAGTCGGCACGACCTTGAACTGCACTTCAGGTTTGAATTGGATGCTTGCAAAACGCAAATATTCAATTCAATTGTGGCACGAATTTCAAATTGCGCATGCGTACTACGACACAAATTTATTGTTTATATTTAAAGTCGGTTTGTGATTTGAAATTGGAAGATTAGATCTTCTAGTATTCGAAAATATGATGTTTTTAGAAGTTATGTTAAATATTTTTAATTATTTAATCAAACTGAATTTGCACACACGTAATATTAAAAAATTTCAACAGATGGCAGCTTCTAACTCATTATAAATGACCTAAATTTTATTTCGGCACAATTCACAATCCGTTAGTAAATTGTGCCTGTAGCGAATTGGTTGTAAATGTACCTTTAGTGTACGGAAAAGTCATGTCACTGAACGTTAATGTTTACTATGGCTTTTTAACGCTAGTTTTTAGTAATTTTTATAAAAATTAGCTGAAAAACATTTAACACAATGCTGGCAGAAGGGGAAAGTAGTAATTTACTTGCTCAGTAGGGAAATTATTGTACTTATCAGCAGGAAGTATCTTAGTCATTAAAGTTAGGTTACATTAAGAATGAGTATTAAAATGTTTCTTACAAAAACACGAATGTTTCGAAGGAGTAAAGTTATCTCTATCAACCACTATTTTAGGCAAGTTTTGTCTCTCGGAAGCATATGTCTACTTTTGATAGGACCTTACTCGCGCTGAAATTCACCACGAAAGGCGCTAGTGTAATTAAGGTAATTGTCACTGAACGTTAATGTGTATTATAGCTTTTTAACGCGGGTTTTTAGTGATTTTTGTAAAAATTAGTTGAAAAACATTTAACACAATGATGGCAGAAGGGGAAAGTAATAATTAACTTGCTCAGTAGGGCAATTATTGTACCTATCAGAGGTGTCTTATGTTATTAAAGTTAGGTTATATCAAGCATGAGCATGATGAAAACGACGAATGTGCATGATTATTACTTACAATTTTCTGTAGTAGGATTAAAATGTTTCTTACAAACACACTAATGTTTCGAAGCAGTAAAATTATCCCTGCGATTCGCTAGCAACCACTGTTTTAGGCGAGTTTTGTCTCTTGGAAAAATATGTCCGCCTTTTGTTTCCGAACAAAATGGAACTGGACAACACTGAGCCATAATTAACAAGTCTTTTTATTTACTGGTGTACGAAATAATTATAATAAAACCCAATACACTTGTTCCGCGCCTAACAGTAACTTTAAACAGCTACCTTACTCGCCAGTGGCGCCAACTGGTGAGCCTAAAAATCAGCGACCTAATACACCTATTAGGTCGCTGCTAAAAATGGTAGCCCTCATTGAGGCACGAATTTCAAATTGCTCATGCGTACTACGACACAAATTTATTGTTTGTTTAAAGTCGGTTTTTGATTTAAAATTTAAAGGTTAGATCTTTTGATATTACAAAATATGATGTTTTTAGCAATTTTGTTAAATGTAATTATTTAATCAAATTGTAATGCGTAATATTAAAAAACGTCAGCAGATGGCAGCTTCTAACTTATTACGTTGATTAAAATATAAGAATCTTCGATCATAAACATGATCGAAGATAAGAATACTTCAGTCAACACTTATTATTACTGACCTAAATTTTATCTCGACACAATTCAATCCGTGAGTAAATTATACCTGCAGTGAATTGATCGTAAATCATTGAGTTCCCTTATAACTCAATGTCGTAAATGTACCTTAAGAAAGCACGCGAAGTTTGACAGTTTAATACCAGTACCACAGCCTACCAAGGCTGTGCCAGTACCACAGAATAATTCTGTGCCAGTGCAAGTGGTCAAGGCACAAAGTACCTAAGGTACTCTGTGGTCAAGGCACAAATACAGAGTATATTCTGTGGTCAAGGCATACTATAGAGGTTTACATTTCGTTATTAATATTATATTAATGTTTCAAAATGTTCATATAATATGGGAGTTGATACTACATCAAAGAATAATAATTGTAATTATGTATTACTAATTTTATTAATCTCTTGGAATTGTCGGACGTAGCGGGTTGTCTCTGGACGTAGTTTTAGGTACTTTTAAATTTAAAGTTGGAATTTAAAATCATGCCTTGCTGGATTTTGTATATTTCCCATGAGGCACAAATTTTTTAGCTTGTCTAGTGATGAAGTGACTTAAAAAAAATTTTTAGAGCAGTATTATCACGTATAACTTTTTACACCACGTAAAAAAATGGCCAATGATAAGGTCTTAGGCGAAACCAAGAGAGTATTGGAAATGATGGTAATTTCTTGTACATTTTTTTAAGTCAATTATTAATATGGCCTTGCTTACAGGAAGAGTCAGAAGAGAAGGTTTCGTTTTTGAACCAAGATCTAAAGCAGAACGAGATTTTATGTCTACAAATAAAACAAAATATAAAAGAACTAAGAGAGTTAAATAATAAAAACAGTGCAGATTTGGAAGATAATCAGAATTTAAAAACCAATATTAAAAAGTACAATACAGATCTGGTCCATTTTGCCCAGCAAATTTATTCTTGTGGTCAAGAACTTTATGCAGATCTTAATTTACGTGAAAATGAATTAGATCAAATTGAAGAACTGCTTAACAAAAGTGAGGAAAAGTTTTTATTCAAACTAAATGATCATAAGAAAGAAGAAGAAAGACTAAGTGCAGAATTAGAACTAATGATACAAGACGAAATTAAAGAGAATGAAAGAAAAGAATTAGAGTTTCGAACATTAGAAGCAGAAAATGAAGAACTGCAACAAGAATTAGTTAAATTGAGTATGGAAATAAGCAAATATGAAAACTACATTAAACAAGATGAACAACTGGATAAGCAAGAATCTGAATATAGAAATGAAATTGCACGAGTGGAGGAATACATAAAATCAATAAACATTGAAATAAACACAATTTCAGAATTATTAGAAATTTTGGAAAGGGATAACCAAACATCCACAGCTGTTACTGAGGGCCACATTTCTGAATTCGAACAACAGTGAGAGAACAATGTATATTTAAATTTTACTTAACCTATTTTTTTTAGACTAGAAGAACTTCAATATGAAATTATAGTAGCCACAAAAATTCTCAAAGAAAATAAAATTCAGATAGAGGAACTTGATAATAAAATTAAATGTATTGAAGAAGAAAATAGAACAAAAGAAGACAACTACAATCAATATAATATGGATCTAAATGATATTGAAACAGATATGAAAAAAACTAAAGAAAACATGCAAAATGAAATTGATTACTGTGAAAAGTCTACGTTAGAATATGAAGAAATGTTTAAAATTCAAAAAGAGTTAAATGAAAAACTAAAAAGAGTAAGTATAGTTTTGAAAAATTGTTGGTCATAAGATAGAGATGTTTTTTATTTGTTTCTCAAGGAGATAGCTTCATTTAAAATTAAAATTGAAATACAAGATGCTGAGAACAATCAAATAACAATGGACATTCAGAATTTCGAAGAGAGAAGATCAAAATTAGATTTAAAAAATGAATTAGAAACAAAACAAAATGAACTAAAAAAACTAAAAGCTACTCGGCAAGACCTGAAGGAAAGATATAATAAAAAGTATTTAGAAATTCAAAACGAAATTAAACACATTCAAGAAGAAATTGATAAAATCGTAACGAGAAATAAAAATTTACAGGACGATATTGATACAGTGATATTAGAAATAAAAGATCTGAAAAATAATGAAGAAGAAAGAATTAGAGAAAAGCAGAACCAAGCAGCAAAATCTATCGAGCTCGATAACCATATACAAAACTTAACTTTCGAAAAGGCAAGAGTAAAAGCCGAGTTAATAAAAAACAAACAAAAGACTGCAGATTCCACAATATTGGCTACACCAAAACATTTTTTAACCCCTAGCAGCTCTAACAGGGGAAAAAAGGTAAAAGTTCATCGTCACTGGGATAGTGACAGTAGTATTGAAGGCGAAGATAGGAAATTTTCAGAACTTGCTAAGCAGAAAATAAAAATGAAAAGGGTATGTAAGTAACTACAGTAAATATAGGTTTTATTTATATTCTTTTTTTCTTGTAGCTCCAGGGTAATAAATCTTAATCTTGCTCGTTTAACTTTTAAATTAAATTTCAAGTAAAATTGTTTAACTTGTTATTCTTTAATAAAAAAATGATCTTGTTTAATTAGCAGTAGCTGTTTTATTGTATTTTAGTGTATTTACTACATCATAACATCTTTTACATAATTCATCTTCATTGTCTGACTGCACTCGTCTACATCTAGGACAAGAAACTTTTTTTACTTTTTGAAATTTCTAGTTTGTAATCTTCAATCAAAATAGGGTCTTCTATAATTGTTACACTGGACACTTGAAAAATATCCACAAGTTGGTACTGCAGTTCTTGTGTTCCTATTAAATCCTAAAAAATAATGAAATTATGTTTTTATCTCCGTATATTTCTAATGTGTATTGTACACTTATGCAGATTGAGCCAGACCATTAGATACTTGTAGTTTACCCTAATTTTTATCACATTTCTAATGGCAGGTTTGCAGTGTATGATTCTGCATAGGAGGCGACGTAACATGCTTTTATATTTAAAAGAAAGACAAGCACCAGAATTATTTTAATTGAACAAAAATTGAAGCAAATGATACACAAATGATCTCAGTAGCATGAACCAATGACTTAATTCTGAGGTCATTGATGCGAACCGAGATTAACATTAGAAGAACATCGGAGATGGGTACTCTCCACTTTTTAAAGAGATTCAGTGTACTAATATAGTACCACTGGTATACAGAGTTGTAAACATAATTATACTTCATTCGCCCTGGTACATAAGTTTTTTTTTTTTAATAAAATGTTTAACAAATAAACCTTGGTCGATTGTAATGGCAAAGCTGAGTTTATAAAAAGGAAATATTTAAATCACATATTAATATCATACCTTCAATAAATTTACAGTTTTCTTAGAAAAAGTAATAATCACATCCGCATCAATTGTAACAGCTTCCAATTTCTTATTAATATGTTTTCTAATATCAAAAATTGTAATCATCATTCGTTCTATCTTTGAATTATCCCAGTCTGGTTCAGGCTTTAAATGAGTACTAGTGAAATATGTGTTGCTGTCCTTTTGTTGTAAATATAGATACATGTCCTCTGCTAAATGTGGTACAATTGGAGAAACTGATTGCAATACAATTTCGAAAATCCGATATAATGTATACTGAGCTGCTCGCCTTGTAGGACTTTCCGCGTGGTCACAGTATAGGCGATCTTTAATGGTTGTATAATAAATAGCGGAAATGGGATTTGTTAGAAGATTTATTACAGCAGACGAAATTTTGTGAAATTGGTACTCCTTGATAAATTCACCCACCTAAAGAAAACATCAAATATTTAATTATGATTATTTTAATTCACTATAAATGGCTGATTAGTGATTATTCAAATACTTATTATCAAAATATTTAATTCATATTTGCACTTACTTGTTTATGGAATTGATATAAAAGGTGTAACATATATCTGTCGATAAGCAATAAGTTCTCTTGATCTTCATCAGACTTTTCATAATCGGATAAGCTACCTAAAGCAAACCGGAGTACACTTCTAATTTTTTGTACTTCATCTGCACTACACTGTAAAACATTGGTGCTTACATTGGCTAAAGACACCTGGTTGGCATGACAAGTAGCCCACCATCTGTAAGAAAAATGCTGAAGTAAAAACAACCTAGGAAAATGTTCGCTAAATTAAATTTTTAACTATGATATTATTATGATCCCATTTTTGGCATTAATCATGGTGTTACTATCGTTAATAATGACAAAAGATAAACACACCTTTTAGATGTTTAAAAATTAAATAAACTTCAGATGTAAGGGATGTTGTGTGCAATTTGCAATATAGAGTGTGGCAAACATAGAAGTCATTCAATACCGAACAATTGAAGTTATTTGATAATTTCTCATGTGTCAGGTTTTTATCACAAAAAAATGTAATTTTAAGTTACTAATGTGCTTTGGGCAATGATTAAAAATTGAGGATAAAATGTAATTGACCATGCATTTTCTTATGTAGATATGTCCAACAAACTGAGATGTCACTGGAATATGTTTTTTTTATAACATAACAACTGCAATGGAAAGGTACAGTCAAATAATTTGTAACATGCAGTATATACTTGTTCGGTAAATTTAGGATTTGAGTACTATGTGAGTTAAAGAGTGCAATGTCACCCCACTATTCTACAAAGTTTGACGGTTAGGAGAAACACAGCATGTGCTTGGATGCAAATGTTGTTTATTACCTCTCCACTCCATGCACACAGACTGATATTTGCTGGAAAGGGTACTTGCACTCAAATCAAAAATTTTGTAAACGTGTATAGCAAATTTAGGAATTAAAGTACCTACTCAACATTTATATGAACTCGTGTTTAAAGAAAAATGTTGTAATGTTGTAATAAAATTTTCTGTCTTACCTCAAAGTATCTACACCATAAGGTTTCTTCCCATGTTTACCATTTGTAATATCAATAGGGTTAATGACATTCCCTACTGACTTTGACATTTTGTTTCCATTTTCATCAACAGCAAAACCATGTACATATATAGTTTTGTAAGGTGCTTTATCTCTTAATGCAACTGACGTCAATAGGGCAGATTGAAACCATCCTGTAAATTGATCAGTTCCTTCTAAGTACATATCGGCAACTTTAGTTCCATCCAAGACTTTTGCCCATGAAATACCACTGTCAAACCATATATCCATAATGTCCTTTCAATTCAATAAATTATTTTTAAAAATGAATACTCTGTGTATTAAATGTTTACCTCTCCTTTTTCTATTTCCTCTAAATTTAAGCATAAGTTTTCTGGTAACAACTCTTTTATTCCAAGTTTCCACCAGAAATCTGTTCCATGTTGTTCTAATAAATTGCACTGATGGTTTATAGAGTCTCTGTAAAAAGAAAAATTACAATCTTAGTATTAAACTGTATGTATTATACTCGAAACCACGAAAGAATACTGTTACATCACAAATTTATTTCTAATCTCCATCATACGCTATTCAAGCATTCTTTGTTTATAAAAACGAGGGAGACAGTGCAAGGAAGCCCATTATATGTGACTGTTAATATCTCAGACTAACATTGTTGATGCATTATACGAAATCCTATCATCCCTGCGAAAAAGCAAGAGAGGGCCTGATTTTGTATGTCTCAGTAACAAGCGAGAATAATATCGATCAGTCTAATCCAACACTTTTGATTAGTGTCATTGTCACATTTCATGGTTTCTGTTTCTGCATGTCAGCTGCCAAATATAGATTTATTTATTTTTTAGTTTGATTGGTATCGTTTATTTTATTGATTTTTGTATATGAAAAACAAATCTTTTTCAGAACAAACGATGGTTAATCTTCAAAACAAAAGGTAAGTTTCAATGTGTAATAATAATGATTCATAAAAATGCATACAAAATCGTTTTTCTAGAATGCCATCAGACAGGTTTTTTAATTTTTAATAATGTTAATTAATTTAAATGTAATTATTAATATCTGCAAGCAATCTACATTTTGCCAAATTATATAAAAACATAAAATTATTTCAAATTTAAAGACTGCCGAAATCGTTAGATTATTCTGACTTTTAGCGGACAAATTGTAGGTTATGTTTTTACTTTTTCACGTGTCAACGAGTAAAGTTTGTTTATATCTGGAAGTCATTTCAGCAAGCCTGAATTTGACTAACGCAATGCTGATTTGGTTCGTATGAATTATGATGACGTAACGATATTCTTTCGTGATATCGATAATACATATTTTTCAGAAGTTTATACATTTAGAAAAAACAAAATACATAAGAAATACATGACTAGCTAACTGCCTTGTTAATCAGTCCTTGCTGTGTGAGAAATGCATTTTAGCCGGCCTCAGAGAATGCCGTAGTGCAACACTAAGTCACGTGATTTTTTATCCAATGAAATTCAATATTCACCTCTGTTGATTAGAGAAGTTAGAATAGAATTTCCCAACTTCACAAGTAACACTCGCAATATCTGCAACATAACCTGTGGTTTATCTGTGACTAAGAAATAATAATAGATGAAAAAACAATAAAATAAACTGAAATAATGTGGTGGAGGAATGTTCCTAGCAATAGTACATGGTTCTCTGAAGCTGACTTTAAATAAGAAGCTTACAATAAAATTTATTTATAAGTTAAGTTCTTAATCATTTTCATTTTTCCTAACTACAATGATACATCAAACAGACTTTACTTACTCATTTATTATAATTTCAGAAGTATTTTTGTTGTAAAACACGGGTATAGGGACTCCCCATTTTCTTTGTCGTGATATACACCAATAAGGTCGTTTTTGAATTTGATTTACAAGATTTTTTTTATATATTTCACTTTTTTTCACTGGGGATTATCTTTACATCTTCTAATAATTCCTAAAAAAGAAAAATCCTCTTATTCATATGGTCAAAACAAAGCTATAGAATTTTTTTTCCTAAAGAGCACAAAAACATCAAAACCTCTCTATTTTATACTATACATTTCTATTACACAAAAAAAAATTCTGACAGGAAAGTACTAAATTGTTCGTTAACAGCATTTTACTCTAAAGGCGTTACAAAACAATTTATCGAAGACTTGAAAATGTATATAGCCAATGAGGGCAACCGTGCTTAAATTCACCACGAGAGGAGCTAGTATAGGGTAAGGTAAATGTCACTGAATGTTAATTATGGTTTTTTAATGCAGGTTTTTAGTGATTCTTATAAAAATTAGCTGAAAAACATTTAACACAATGATGACAGAAGGAAAAAGTAGTAATTTACTTGCTCAGTAGGGAAATTATTGTACCTATCAGAAGTGCCTTATGTCACTAAAGTTAGATTATATCAAGTATGAGCAAGATGAAAAAAACGAATGTGCATGATTATTACTTACGATTTTCTGTAGTAGGCTCTTTTGATAACGCATAATCATCAGAATTAAAAATATTCCTTACAGACACGTGGATGTTTCGAGGGAATAAGTTATCCCTGCGAATCACTACCAACAACTGTTTTAGACGAGTTTTGTCTCTCGGAAACATATATCCACCTTTTGTTTCCGGACAAAATGGAACTGTACAACACTCAGGCAAGTTTTTTTATTTACTGGTGCACAAAATAATTATAATAAAACCCTATAAACTTGTTCCGTGCCTAACAATAACTTTTGACAGCTACCTTACTCGCCAGTGGCGCCAACTGGTGAACCTAAAAACGGTAGCCTCATTGTATAGTTTCAACTAGGAGAAATATATGGTTCCTACCATTTTACATATCTTTCAAATTTTGAATCTAACAAAGGTAATAATCTTTGTTGTAAACATCCTTCTTGTAAACACAATAGTGTTTAAAAGAAGGGTCAACATTCAACGAAATACATTTACACATTGCAAGTGATTTCATACTTAGCAACCACCTAATTCTACACAATGTTGAAATATTCAAATTTTGATGGATTCTTTGTTAACACTTAGTATGTGCATATAGGACATTAGTTGCAAATTCTCTCATCAGCATGATCCTGAAGGAATGGCACATGAAAAATTCAGAAAGAAGTACCATTATACCTACATATGTATGTATATCAAGTATGTATTATCAGAGTTGTTTTTAATTATTGTAATTCTAGGTAAACTACTGCTTTGCTTATCGCTTGTTTTATCTGAATCGATGGACCATATTAGTGTGGCGTCACATAATTATGCAACCTACATAAAAGAGTCACAACACACTGGTTGCATATATGTAACACTGGAACTTGAAAAAATAAAGTTACTGTAATACACAATATTTGAATATACATATTTTGTGCATGGTGGATGGTAAGAAAAAGTTCTTAAATATTTCCTTCAAGGGGAAAAAAATATATTATGTGCTGTTTCTGGTAAAAATACCGTCTTTATGTGTTTGAGAGGCAAGTTCCAGTGTTACATATGGGCAATCAGTCTGTCATGTTTCTTTCACATAGGTTGCATAATTATTATCAATTACATGATGTCACAACTAATGTCTATTGACAAAAGAAACATTTCGATATTTGAAATTCGAGTGTTGCGAAACAATACTGGAGCAAAAAAAAAGCTGCCAATTATTACTTGGGGTTCAGAACTTCCTCACCGTAGTAAAACTCGATGTGTGGTGGAGTTTATAATAAAAGTAATTTTTGACGGTTTAAAAAAAGTCACATTTTTTGACATTTCAGTCACATTTTTTTTTCGTTTCAAAAAAATCATATTTTGACGTTTTAAAAGTCACATTGGTGGAATGTCACTAATATTTTTTTTAGACATTGGGACCGATTTTGCTCAACAACGAACTCAATCTCTTCCTTGACCTCTAGAATGTGTGTACCAAATTTGAAAGCTTTATCTCAAAAACTGTAGCTGATATCGCGAATCACACAGACAGAAAATTTTTCGGTCTGTAATTTTGTGTATCGTCATAATTCGTCCAGATTCGTCCAGAAATGCAATAAAAATTTTCAAAATTTTTTTCACAAATAACCCTCACTTTGAGCGATGAGGAAGTAATTAAGTTTTTGTCTATAGGGTTATAATATATTTTTATTCAAATTAATGTAAAAATGGGTATAATAATAATATACTAATCAACAAGAATTTGTTTTCAATTATTGAAAACAATAGTAGTTTTTTTTTAATTTATGTTGGCGTTTGGGTGGTTCCCATTAGCCAGCTATACAGATTGTTGTAATTTGCTAAGATGGAAAGGAAAAAAGAAACAACAATACATAATACTTTAAAATTCTGGCTTGTGAGAATGTAATTAACACTGAGAAGCATTTTAAAACCTATTTCTAGGAGGTGATGTATTAAACGATTGTATTCTCTGTGTCTGAATCTGTAATTGAACAAAATGTGGTTTACATCACCAATATCTCCATATTCGCAGAAGTTGCTCTCAACTATATTAATTTTGTGCAGATGAAAAATAAATCGGCCATGATAAAATTGCAAACGTGTTATTGTTGTGTAGAAATGCCTGGAGAAACAAAATTGTTAAACTTACTATTGCTCTACCTTTGATGGCATTAGTGTCTATAAACCACTGTTGACTAGCTATAATTATCACAGGTTTTTTAGTCCTCCAATCATATGGATAGCTATGAATTAATTCTCCTAAGTGCATTAGATCATTTTTTATCATCTCTAATACCGACTCGGTTCCTTCTGATAAAACATACTTTCCCTCAAGATTCTGTCCTGCCTTTGAATTATATCTTCCTATTTCATTAACCAGATTTACCTAGAAAATTATAATAGAACAGTGGTGGCTGATTAAATGTAGCCTATCATATCTTAGTATGGGATGGCATGGGACCCAAACAATAGTTTAAGGCATAATTATCAAGACTAAATGAGAATGTTTGGCAAAATAATTGTGATTGAAATTTGCTAAAGAAAGTTGAAAAAATTGTGTGCATCACCAGGTAATTTTTAAACAATTTCTAAAATATTTGCAAGACTTTTTTTTTCAGAATCATGTTGAATCAGAATCAGACTTCAAATTTCATAAACAAATATTGCTTTTTTATAGTTATACCGTTTTGAAATTTTATTTTAGATTTTCACTGTAAATTTCAAAAAGGTGCTACAAAATCAATATTTTTTTAATGAAATCTGTCAATATATTTTCCATCTGATTCTGGGAAAAATATGTTTTGAAATATTTTCTAAATTGTTTAAAAAATATCTGGTGAGGCACACATATTTTTTTCAATTTATTTTCACAAATTTCAATTGTAATTTTTTTTTTTCATTTAGTCGTTACAGTTATAACATGAGGTATCACTTGGGTGCCATGCTCCAATACTAAGATATGACATGGACTAAATTTCACCAGCCACCACTGCAACACAATTTCAAATTTATTGTAAAAATGTATACAGATTCAAATTTATTGAATTCAATTCTGTTACAAATCGACAAATATTCATATTATAATGACATATTGTTATAATTTATTAACATTTAAGGCTGAGCAACTATTGCATTTGACCAAAAATGTCTACAACAATACTTTTTACAGATAATTTGCATACAATAAACTATCAGTTAATGAATGATTAAATCACCAAATTCAAAACATGAAAATAGTAAATTACGTAACAGATTTTAATTTGTTCAATTCAATATTCAACGATGTAATGCATTAAAAATCAGAATACATTTTACTACTAGAAAGAATGTGTCACAAATAGTACTATGTTTTTATTAAATCAAAATAATTGATTACCTTAATAATACTTACAATAGACAATTTGTTGTTTAAAGCAACCAAAAAATCATCAGGTCCATGAGCTGGAGCTGTATGTACCAAACCTGTACCTTTTGTTTGTGTAGCATGTGAGGAATGTAAAAATGGCAGTACCTGTTCCTTGTAAATGGGATGTGCATAAGTTGTTCCCTCCAATAACACACCTAATGAAAATTAAAGGGCTAATCATTCTATAGGATCGAGGACCACAGGTACTATATTAAAACATGAAATAATGTAGCCCTTTAATTATTAACTGAATAACTACAATGTGCAGTACAGTATGTTCAAAGTTAACTGACCACAAATTATGAGTGCCAAACTGTCAAATAAATAATTGGAAGTATTTACAAACGTGGCAACATGAATCTTGGATTTTTTTAAAGGATATATTTGTTTCGAAATTTTTGTTCTCAACTACCGTTTGTAGTGTTGATGTTTTGAAAACTCTGTTTACTCAAGGGCAAAATCAACCAAGTTGATTTTTCTTATAAATCATTAATATTTTATTATTTACAATTCAATACAACATTATTCTACTAACAGAAAATATGCAGATCTCTAAGATAGATTTGAGTTTTATAAATTTTGTAATTAACGGTCTTGTAAACTACCAAAATTAAATAATAAAAATATGAGCTATTCTTAAGTAACTCACCTGACACAACATTTAACAACTGAAAATTGCAGTTAAAAGTTGTAGATAACTGTTCCAGTAATTCTGCAGCAATAATATATATGTCTGTATCTTGAGGATTAGGTTTCTTAACCAAACAATAAGACAGTGACTCATTATAACACACGGCTTGATTAGACGGTAATGTCCAAGGAGTTGTGGTCCAAATTATGGCGTAGACGCTTTAAAACATATGTAAATCTAATAAGAATTATTTTAAATTTTAAAAAATAGTTACCGTTTGCCTTTAAGAAGTTTTATTTTTGGAATATCCTTAACCTCAAATCGCACATACGCACTTGGACTTTTATGATTTTCATTATATTCTAACTCAGCTTCTGCTAAAGCTGTTCTAAAAATTGAAAAGCATTTTAATCAAGTTGATCATATACACAATGACTACTTTACCTCGTCGATGGAGACCAATAAATGGGTTTGACATCTCTGTAAATTAGATTTTTTTCATACATTTTATAAAATTGCCGAAACTGTATTTTGACATAGTCTACACTATAAGTTGTATACGAATTTTTCCAGTCACCAATAACACCCCATGACTTAAAAATTTCTTTTTGTTTTTCTATAGTTTTTTCAGCAAACTTTCTAGCTAAATAAATAATACCAAATTATATAATTATTGTTAGATATATTTTAAATTGTTAGTAAAGCAATATTAAAAAAAGACAACCTCGACAATGTGAATAAAATATATTCACTCTATATAATTTAGTGTCTCTATATACTTTGGTGTCCATTCTCTATTACTCACGTTTTTGGGTGTCCCTGTCGCCAATGGCTCACAGCTATGTTTACATATGTTTTGACTTCAATACCAGATTTATGATCTTAGATTAGCGACAGAAAACCCGCAAACGTTCATAATGTTTTCTTTGTCTATTAAGTTTTATAAGTTATTTTATTTAACAATATATAAGAAACTGCCTTCAATTAATTTTACCTTTAGATCTTATTTCAATAGGATCCATTTTAGTAGAATTAGAAATTGCTTTCAATTCAATTGGTAAGCCGTGACAATCCCAACCTGGTATATAATGTACTTTATTTCCATTTAATATATGATATCTTAAAATAGTGTCTTTCAATATCTAAAAATCTCAAATAAAAGTATCCAGAACGCAAGCTGTCAAAAGCAATTTACTTACTTTGTTAATTGCATGGCCCATATGGGGCTTACCATTTGCGTAAGGGGGCCCATCATGCAACACAAATTCTGGTTCAGATAAATGGCTTCTTTGCCACATATACAAATTATCAAAGTCTCCCTTCTAAAATAATTTTGATTCACTCAAACTGCGCGTAGAACATTAAAAACTTACATTGTAAATATATTCATCTCGTTCCACTAACTTTTTGCTTTCCAGTCTTAATGGAAATTTAGTTTTTGGTAAGAGCACTGTGTTACTATAAAACTTATTCTTTGACTCACTTTTTGTGCAATAAAACACTCTGTTAGTCTTGTTTATTTGCTGGACCAATTTTAATACCATTTTAAAACGTACAAAACAACTTAACCTGAAAACTTCTTATAAGAAAAAGTGAGGTTAGATATAAAAAACCAGTGAAGTATTATAAAACCAGACTACTGATCAGCTGGAAAAATAAACACTGTTGGTCATGCATGATGAACAATTTTTACTTAATAAACAAGTTATTCCATTTATTTGATCAAGCAATAAACAATTGATCATCAGGTAGGTACATTTGTACAGCTGCCACAACATAAAAGTTTCCAGGTCTTTTGTGATTGCAAAGAGGGCATGTATCCTTTCTCTCTTCTGTAACGATTAAAATCTAAAGATAGGAAATAAATTACTTCCCTCCGCATTCATTCAAGTATATATATCGCACAGCAACCAAGCTGTGAAAAAATGCACTTAAAATTTTAGATTGGAAACCTTTATGTTGCTGCAGCTGTATATTTTATTTTTAATTCTTTGGCAACACAGGTTTCAATTCAATTAACATATCAAATATAAATACTACAGTTTTAAAATACAATATATTTATACACTGTAATATAAAAATAAATAAAAATATACAACTTAAATACAAAAGTATAAATTAAAGGAATGGCTTAATCAAATCGTATGTTACGAATGTTCCTAGTATGTTTCCTAGGTACATTTCTTGTGGCCTGTTCAACTTCTTCAAGAAAACTTGCAGAATTATGAATAGTTGTCCCTCCCAACAAAATATTAAAACTTGGGTAATTTTTATTAAATGAGTGAACTGTCAACGATTCCTCGTATGTGGCACCTCCTATGATAAATATTATAATATCTTGAGGTCGTCCATTACTAAAGTGATTTCCAATGAAAGGGTATAGCTGATCTTTTAACCTCCCTTTAACAAGATTTTCTAATGTATCATGAAGCAAAGGTTTATGCTGAGTATAAACATTGTCTACTCCACTTAAACCCTTGATAAACCGTTTTGTTATTTTTACAGCATTTTCAACGTTAAATAGATCACTTTGTCTGGCATGAGATCCGGCATATTCTAAGATGTTTACTATGTGTCTAAGCAAACGGTCCGACACCCCTCTTTTCTTCAATAATTCAATGAGTCCAGTAAGGTCATTATTGCTGTGATTTTGGTATCTGAGGGCATATAACATGACCAGTTTTGCAGCATCAGTACTTCTTACTTTTTCATTATTTAGTAATTTTTTTATGCTGTGTAAATGGGACGAATGGTCATTTTGAGAAGAAATTTCTTGTTCTACTTCAGAAACATCCAGCAAATGATATTTAGTTACCATAGCACTTAATTCACCCACCACAGTAACATGTTTCGTAACATTTCCAGATAATTTCTTAAACTGTGGGTAGGCTTCTACAAAGCACTTCATATCAGCAATACTCTCAATTTTCTGATGGCTTTTGGCTTTCGCCTGAAACTGGTCCATCAGTTGTTTTATATTGGTTCCAATTTCACCATAGTTCATAAAAATATTCTTAGCATAAAAAGTATCTTGCTCTGCTGACAGTACTACTTCTGATAGTTCCTTTGAAACACCCGTAACATTTGACAAATTTACTCTATTATTATTTATCGTTAATAATTCATGTACCATGGCTTGATAAGTCCATTGGTTTAAAAGAGGTGTGATAGGGTCATCCCTTCGATCTAGTATTAATAATAAAGGTTGGCTATTCTGACCGAAGGCAAACAAAGATGATTCTTTACTCATTATTTCATCAATTCTTGTTCCCAGATCTTTACAGAGTCTAGAATTGGCTTGGTAACGAATTGCTGGACACTTTTTCAAAGATAATAATAGTGAAATTATTCCTTGCACTGATCTTTGTAAAGCTCCTTGATCCCACTGTAGTGAATTCATACAAGTTGATAATCCAATTGAAAATAAATGTGGATTAACAGCTAAATAATCCATATATAACTCTTGAACTTCTTTTACAACTTCATGTTCATCATGTTCAGCTAAAACTTTTATATCTGCTTTTGCTATTATGTTGCTGAAGTAAATATAATAAGCTCCATATTTTGGATTACGTAGTTCGGTGCACAAAGCCTCTATATTTTGCTGAGTTGGTCTTAAAAATACTAAGCATTTTAGATATCGTAAACCCGATGAGTTTGAATAATTCGGAGAATCTATTCTTTCCAATAAGAATACTTCTTTCTGTTGAATTTCGGACTGTCCATAGACCATACTGATAACACTTGTAGTTTCTTTATCCATTAACAATACTTTCATGCCTGGTTCGCTCTCCTCCGTCATTTTCAACACGTAGGCCTTCACTGCAGCTATCACATTCATTTTGTCAGTTTCGCGAAATATATTTATTTAAAAATTAGTATCTTTATATTTAAAAAAAATCAATACATTATTTTATTTACTTTAGATATGCGGAAACTTCAGCAATTTGTTTTGACATATTTTTAATGATACATTTGAACTACTACTGTACCTTATGTTCATATCACCTAATTGCAAATGGTTAATATGAATTACATCACACTTTTTCAAATCAACAAAATTAAAATAGTTGCTTTCCATTTGCCAAAGTACTGTAGTGATGCAATTCACAATTTAGCCTGTTTTTATCCAATTTATAAATTTGGTATATTATGTAATCTATCACTTTCAAAATATTTTCGTAAATTAGTTATATGTTTCATATGTTTGATTTTAGTAGTGCGTATTTCGTAAATAAGTGCCCCATTTAAAGAAATTATGAATATTATGATAAATACTATACTTTCAACTTTGTTTCAGGATCTCACCATTACCAGAGTCTCTGCCATTACAGAATGTATTCCGTAACCTGACTTTACATTTATGGAGTAACCGGAATGGACCGGTATGTCCAGTAATAAAAATTTAGAACCACGAATAACCTATATTTATGTATAATGTAATTCTTTTTCAGTAAAAACGAATAGTTAAACTTTCTACCGGTAAGTTTAAAAAATGTTAAGGCGGTGTTTTTATCGTAAAAGGCCAAATAAATCTAAATCGTTCTTCGTTTTCTATTCATGATAACGAAAAAAAAAAAAAAGAAAACATAATATTTTAAATCTTATGCAGATTCGGTAGATGAAATTATAGGTGTAAAACTAATTAATGTTTATTTTTTTAATTTATTCGAAATACGTTTGTTACTTTTTGAATAAATAAAAAAAAATGGTCACCAATTTTGTCTGTAATTTCCTTTGAGTAAAAAGAGATAATGAGAAAATGTAATGGAAGTGGGGTTGTAGACAAAAGTGGTCTCTCGTAATGGCCGACTTCCGGTACAGAGGCATAACATCTATAATATTCAAGTTGGTAAATAAAACAGAATATTTTTGATTAAATCGATTTTGATTAAATAAAACACTAGATATATTTTTATTATTATATTACTAAAACCTATAAGTATATAAAGTAAAACAAAACATACAAGCAAAGTATTTTACAGTAGAATATTTATTATAATATGTTACTGATTGATTATATTTGAAGTTAGACTAAATTTAGCCTTGAAAATTATTAACATATAAAAAAAACTAAAGCCATTGTCGTTAAATGATTGGTTAGTAATCAGAAACCACTGGAGACTGAGCGAAACAATAATTTCAAACAGTTTTGAATAATAAATCCGGTAGTTAATACTATGTGTCATATAGTGGACCATTTTTACAGGCAAACAAGTAAACTTTTCTGATCCTAATTTAAATTATAAACAAAAAAATACTTAGCAATTAAAGAAAATACCGTGTTTCTTTGCCTTATGGGAAAGTCCACAAGATACACAACTAACCATTTTTTTGTTGTGGTTAAATGCAAACGCAGATTTAAAAATTATATACCTCCAAAAATGTTCTAAACACGTATCTATGGTTCTCTGCACAAAATATAAACAAACATAAAGTAGCACTGAAAATTTAACAGTGGCTTCTGCGTTCAACAACCATAACCTACCCGAAAGTGGCCTCTCGTAATGATGACTTCCATCTATTGATTTTCTTATCCCCACTACCTAAATGTTATCTCCTTTTCTCTTTTTACTCAAAGATAATTTCACTTGTTTAAGTGCAATTTCTGGTTTTATGTTGGCCACCTGATGAAAAGACGGCCTTAACGAAACGAAAAGCCCTATCTTATAGAAAAGATTCTGACCAGTGGCAGATCGGTTACTAGATAGTAGTTCTAATTTTATTGTTCTGGAGCACAGTCTGTGTTCTGGGATTCTGGACTAATCTTTTGTTCATTTACCTATCTGGAGTTGTGTGTGACCTACATTTATATAAACTTTATTAAATATTTAATTATTATTTTAGTATGTTAGCTAAAAACACATAACTAATTAAATAATCAGACTGCATTTGAATATATTGTTCAGTCATTTATTTTTATGTAGGTACATTTTATTTGTAAACATGAATTTAATGAATCAAAAGTATAAAATAGTTTATTTTGTTAAAAGGCCTGCCTTTACTTTCGTTTGTATTGACTGGACGATGATCTCAAACAATTGTTAGAAGTAGCAGATCCTGTAAGAATAAGAAAAATTAACAAGTCTTGAAATTCCATATACTATTTATTTTTAGTATTATGACTTGTTCCATTAGGGATTGCAAAAATATTCAAAAACTTCTACTTCCAAACTCTGGTAATAATATGTACAGATTTTTTGTCAGTTCAAGTTTTTACTTATGAACTGGACATAATATTACAAACTCATTCACTGTTAGGGTAGCATTAAACTGGATTGTTCCTAGATTTGAAAACAACCAATAAGCAAATTTGTTACATACTACTACCACAGCAGATATAGTTGTTATATATGCTGTGCTACTACCTTAACAGTTGAACTGGCAGATTGCTCCCAATCAGTCACAGTTGATAGTAACTATCTACTCTCAAATTCTAAACCTAATAAAGTGTACTGCATTAATTTATTATATAGAGTAATCTATTGTTAATTTGATAAAGAACAAATAATATATCTTTCAGGCTTAAAAAAATTATGCAGGAGTTTGCATGCAAAAGTGGATATATCCTAATTTTGTCAATTTTACTTTCATGCAGGAATATGGCTAAATCCAATAAGCTCCACACCTATGCATTTCTTTTAAATCCAAACTGTTTATAAACGTGTTGGTACCATTCTAAAATTTAGGTTTTGCAGCAAAATGGGTTACATCCATGTTTTTCCTATGGAGCCTATTGGGAACTAAAATTACCATGGCTATTCATATTTGAATTTTTTCTTATCTCATCAATATTTTTTTAATCTATTCATCTTTTTTTTCAATAATCAATAAATAATGCATATTTCAATGTGTTATTTTTAGCTATACTTCCACATTTTGATGCAAAACCAGATATATATCCAAACATCCTTTCCCAATTACAGAAAACCTGTGGCAAAAAAAAAAATTAAAAATAAGCTGTCAATGCACTGTAAAGAAATAAATACATAGAAATTTACTGGCTCGCTATAACGATAAGTGCCATGGAGCAACATGTTTTTGTCATGTCCTGAAAATTTTCACCAAATGGATATATCCTCAAAGTAAAGTAATTTTAATTTTATCTCTTCATTGCATAAAAAAGTAATGAACAAATATCTTGGTAAACTTATTATCATAGTTATCATGCATATTTTTTCATGGAATTTATTTTTAGTTTTCCTAAGGATGAAGTGAGATTTCAACAATGGCTGACAGTTATTGGAAAGAGTTGTTTAAATATTGAATGGAGGAAGAGGAGATATATTTGCTCTGAACATTTTCTAGTTGAAGATTTTATAACAAACACAAAAAAAAAGTTGGTTATTCCCTCATTAAAATTGTCTAGAAGAGTTACAACATCACCTTATGCACCCCATGTTAGTAAAAGATTAGATGACAAAATAAATATCTTTTCTGTGGCACAACCTAGTTCTATCGCTAGATTTTCTAGAACTTCACCAAGAAAAATATTATGTTTTAATACTACTGGTTCAGAAACATACTCCGAAAAAGACAAGTCCAACAAAATGAGAGGAGCTTCTGTGAAAACTGTTGAGGATTCTTACATTAACAAGTATATTACAGTGTATTTGTCAACAAAAGATACATACATTGCTTCAACAAGCAAAAATCTAGAGAAAATGTCATCTGATACTGATTCGTCTACTGATAGAAAAACAAGAATTTTGCAAGTTGAGCACAGTTTTTCGTAAGTATATGTGTTGGATGTTCCAAGTTTTCGCAGTTTGAAGTTTACAAAATGTAACGTAAAAAATGGCAGTGGCGGCTGGTGAAATTTAGGCTATGTCATATCTCAGTATTGGAGCATGGGACCCAAGCGATACTTAAAGGCGTAACTATCAGGACTAAATGAAGAAGTTTTGCAGAAAAAAAATTGCGCTTGAAATTTGCGAAAAAAAGTTGGAAAAATTAGTGCCCCCCAGGTTATTTTTTAAACGATTTATAAAATATTTGTGAAACATTTTTTTCCAGAATCAGGTGGAAAATATAAGTTCACGTTTTAAATTTCATCGAAAAATATTGGTTTTCTATAAAGTTACACCGTTTTGAAATTTTATTTTAGATTCATTTTTCACTTTGCAAACTTCAAAACGGTGTAACTTTATAGAAAACCAATATTTTTCGATGAAATTTGAAATGTGAACTTATATTTTCCACCTGATTCTGAAAAAAAAATGTTTCACAATATTTTACAAATCGTTTAAAAAATATCCTGGGGGGGGGCACTAATTTTTCCAACTTTTTTTCACAAATTTCAAGCGCAATTTTTTTTCTGCAAAACTTCTTCATTTAGTCCTGATAGTTACGCCTTTAAGTATCGCTTGGGTCCCATGCTCCAATACTGAGATATGACATAGCCTAAATTTCACCAGCCGCCACTGAAAAATGGAACACTTGGTATACTATTATTGAATTTCTTTAGACTGTAGAGCGTAGCTCACCTTATGGTCTTTTTGCATGCCAAAAAGCAAATGAGTATATTTTACACAAAAGAAAGTTATAAAGGTTGTTGTAAACCTTTACACCAGTCAAAATATTTTTAAAATGTCAAATATCTCTGAAACTGCTGGTTTAGGCATAGGGTAGACCAGACAGAAAACTTTTTTGTGTCTACAAAAAAAAAAGTTGTCTGTCTGGCAGACAATACTATCATACCCCATGTATTTTGAGCCCCTGAGTATGAATTCGGAGTTAGGTCTTGGGTGTTTCTTAACCTCAGAAAAATATCTAAAAATCACCAATATCGCATATTTTTTTAAAGTTGGTTTTAAGGTGCCTGTGTTATTTATCTTTCCTAAAAATAATCATCTGAATATATAAGGCATTATCTTCACAAATGACTATAATTAATTGGACGCCTACCTGCCTAAAAATGAAATGGAAGGTAAACAAAAATTAACTATTGCATGGTAACAATGACTTTAGTAATTTAGGTAATATTATTTGGTTAATTCAAAGAAATTATCGTTTGTTAGAAATATTACTAATAAACTTTTTTCAAGAATGTTGTCCTATTAAAATTTCTTTGATGTATTTTTATTTGTATGATATAAAAGTTTATGAAATGAAATATGAAGGACCCTACCAGCCAAGTCCCACCGGGCTCTCCTCTCCCAAGTTCATCCCTGCTCGGTAGCACAGTGGGCCAGAGCGTTAAGTGACAAACATAGCTGGCTTACTGCCTATTGACTCCCGGGTTCAAATCTTGGTCTAGATTCTGACAAATTCAAAGGGATTAGTTGTGTGTGTGCATTTTTTTCAACTGTGTTGCAGCTCCAGCTTTAGTTTGGGAGTTGTCTAATTTATGTGGTGTGTTTATGTTATGTTAAATCTTGGACCAAACTCCTATGGCCTGCAACTAAACCGGAATATGCACTAAATGCGTTTTTATGCAGTTTTCATTCATAAGTAGAGTTGGTGAAAATGCTCCGCAGGACATAGGCGTATGCACCATAAATGTAAGAAAAGAAATTAACTAGTAATAAAAGCAAGAAACTGTTACAATTTATAACAATGTATGCACAACTTACCCTCTTAACTAGCTTGGTTATCACAAACTGAATAAGATGTTTAAAAACTTTGTAGCATATGTATGTTTCTATGGTTGTCTTCGAGAGTAATGTTCGACGTGGTGAAAAAATATGCTTATATTTTGACAACGACCATTCAACATCTATTGATATAATACAAGCATACTTAAAATAGTCTTTGATATCACTTAACGGATCTGCAGATGCACCATTAGTACCATCACAAATTTGTCTTAATCTGATAAAACCGGTGTCTTGCTTTAACACACGTGCGAACTTTTCTCCAATCTTGCAGTGACTCCGCTAACGACAACGCACTGTTTTGTAAATTTTGTATGGCGTCATGTAATCCTTTATAGTTCTCATGAATTGTTTTTAAAGCTGTTTCAACATAAACATCTTCGAATTTTGTCTGGTTTTCCTTAATAGCTACAGCATCGTCTGGATTGAATTGTAGTATCACATCTATTATTTGTTATAAATATTCATCATAATAAAATGCTGCCTCCAACCATGTTCCCCAACGTGTAAGAATCAGCTGTGGTGGTTCGGGAATACCGGGACACTTGCTATGAAATGCGCGAAGACGTTTAGGAGATTTAAGAAACACTCTTTTAGTACTTGCTATTAATGCATCTACCTCTGAAAAAACCTTGTTAATTAGTTTCTGCAACAAGGTGTAAAGCATGCACTTTACACGTAACATGTACTAATCTACAACCGTGTTCTTGAAGAGAACAGCCTACTAAACGCATTGTTGTGGCACCATCGATCACACACACCAACACTTGACTTTTTGACAGGTAAAATTCTTCTAACGTCTCCAACACCACCCGCATAATTGTTGGGCCAGTACACTCAGTTAGTCTTTTGCTAGCTAGTAACAGTGGAAATTTTGGTTTCAGAGGGTCCAATACACGTACTATAGCATTTACAATATAATTTTTTTTACAATGTGTCTCGTCAACACATAACCACAGCCGTGTATTGTTTAGTACACATTTGATCTTATTTATAATGTATTCGCTTACAGTTGCTACATAGTTACGCAATATTGTGCGACTTGGTAACGTCACCTTGGGATTGTATTTATTCCAGAACACCTGAAATGATTGTTTATTGAGTATGTGCAGCGGAACATCACAGGCAATCAGCATTAAGAGTAAATCGCACATACACTGTGCTGTCGAAGGCACACCATTTTTTTTTAGTTTTGTTGTACAGAATTTACGTGATGTTTACAATCTCGTTTGTCCCAGCACATCAGGTCAGTCTCGCACACCTTACAATTATAACACCATTGTAGAATAAATCCGGAAATTCACTAATAAATTTATTCACTGTGTCAGCGAATGACCGTTTTTTACCCTTGGGCAGGTCTGATATACTTTATTATTAAATTAATATCAAGAATAAAATACAAAAAATAAAATTATCAACAATACAACGGAGATAAATAAATTACGTTATTGACATCTCGACGCACAACAGTAGACTAAAATAGTAAACAAGTCTCGCTTACGTACTTGGGTATTTTTCTACCTGGCACCGCCCATGATTTGCGGATCGAAATGCCAACTCTATTTATAAGTAGAGCTGTCCGAGATCACCTGGCCGACAGAGCCGTCATATGACTCATATGTTTACATCATATCATAATACTTGAATAAGTACAGTAAATGGAAATAAATTTTAACAATAATGTTACATTTTATAAAAATTTGTATAAAACTCACCCTTTTAAGCAGATTTATGAAGTAGTTTGGTTGTCGTCATCACAAAGTGGGGAAGATCTATAGTATAATAGCATCAGGTATGTTTCTACAGCTGTCTCCGTCAGCGATGTTCGCTTTGGTGAAAAAATATGTTTTGCATTTTGAAAATGACCATTCGACATCTACGGATGTAATACAGGCATAAGTAAAACAATCTGTGCTCACTTAACGTAGTTGTAGATGCACCATCACAAATTTGTCTTAATTTGCTAAAATCAGGATCTTTCTGTAATACACTCTCGAATTTTTCACTAACGCGATTATTTTTTGCGTCATTTATAGCCTGTAGCTGTGTATTTAGGTCGTCCACTATTTGCAGCGATTCCACTAACGACAACGAACAATTTTGCAATTTTTCTATTGCGTCGTGTAGTCCTCTATAATTGTTATTAATAGTTTTTAAATCTGTTTCAAGGGAAACGTCTTGAAAGCTTGTCTGGTTTTCCCTAATAGCTGCAGCCTCGTTAGGGTTGAACTGTAGTATCACAGCTTTTATTTGTTGAAAATATTCAGCATAATAAAAAGCCGCTTTCAACCACGTTCTCCAACGTGTAAGAATCGGCTCTGGTGGTTCAGGGATACCAGGACACTGTCTGTGAAATGCTCAAAGCCGTTTAGAAGATTTGAGAAAAACTTTTTTTGTATTTGCTATTAATGCATCTACCTCTGGAAAACATTTTCGAATCGTTTCTGCCACAAGATGTAATGCATGCACTTTACACGTAACATGTAAAAACCTACAATTGTCTCTTTGAAAAGAACGGCCTACCATGCGCATTGTCGCAGCACCATCAGTCACAAACATCAATACTTGACTTGTTGAAAGTTCAAATTTTTCGAATGTCTCCAACACCCCGTAATTATTTCGCCAGTACACGCAGTTAGTCTTTTACTAGCTAGTAAAAGTGGAAATGTTAGCTTAAGAGGGCCCAGTACACGTACTATAATATTTAAAATAGAATTTTTTTTACAATCTGTCGGCTCGTCAATACATAACCAGAGCCGTGTATTTTTTAATCCACATTTAATCCTATTTACAATGTCTTCACGAACAGCTGGAATATATCTACGTAACGATGTACGACTTGGTAAGTTCACCTGGGGATTGTATTTATTCCAAAACTTCCGAAATGGTTGTTTATCCAGTATGTGTAGCGGAATATTACAGGCTATTAACATTAACAATAAATCAAACATAAACTGAGTTGTCAAAGGTATGCCATTTTTTTTATTTTGATGTTGCACGGTGTTGATGACGACGACAATCTGTTTTGTGCCAGCACATTAAGTCTTGATTACAAACTTTACAAATTATTTTACATCCGTCATAGAATAAATCCAGAAATTCACCGATAAATTTATTCACTGTGTCCGTGTACGGTCGTTTTTTACCCTTTGGCGCGTTTGACATTATGTATAATTTATAGGTACAACCTCACGCATTAACCTTTCAAATAAGACTGCAGCGTAAATCACTTCTAAATCGGCACGTGTGACGCCATCGCAAGACCGTGGCTGTACTCCAGCTACCTCGGACAGCTCTAGAAGTTGAAAGTAGTAACAAACCACAGAATGCATAGAAACTGCATTTTTATATGCATATTTCCACATATCTGTAGTACAAAATGCGAATGTTGATTGTGGTTATCCAATATACTTACCATTCCATACATTTGTGTGTATATTGCAATAAATATAGTATTAATTAAAAAAATCTTTATTATGCATCACATATACAGTATGTAAAAATAATTATTACATCATTCATAATTTTCATATATAAATCTTATAGCAATGATTATGTAAACATGTGTTTAAAATACTCCCATTTCATAATTGAGACACTTCATACAGGTACGCCCCCAAAAGCTTGGTCTAAAAAACATTTTATATAATTAGTAATGAAATTTAAGAATTAAATATGTATATTAAAACTTTTATCACACTTAGGCTGAATAATATTCGTCTAACTGGCCCTTACTTATATTAGTGATATTGATGGTAAAACATTTACAATATAAACATTTTATATAAAAAAAATTCATGCTCACCCCTTCAATGTAGTTTCTTACATCAATTTTCTCATTTTGAGAATGGGCACCATCGTCTCCAGCTCCCATAGGCAGTAAAATTACGTTCTTGCCAGTAACTTCCTGAAAGACTAATGTCACTGGTATAGAACCACCTTCACGGATTAAGTCGGGTTCAACATTATATACATGTTTTGTTGCCTTTACTCCGGCTGTGTAGTGGGGATGAAATGGGTCTTCCATCCAAGGGGAGCCACCATGAGCCATATACACCTTAAAATCAAAAAAAAAAAATTTATACCAATCTTATAGTAATGCATCAATATTGTTAATCTTAACGTGCATATCTCGTAGGTTTTATATCTTTACTTTCCGTCACTTTCATCAGAGAAATAATGTAATTGTCTAAAAAGGGATTATCAAGAATTTAAGAAACCCTGTCCACAATTAATTTGTAATTGTAGGAAAGTTATCCTCAATTTTCAAGATGACATTCCAACTTAATGAAAAATGTTATAAATTCACATATCCAATTCTTTAATTTATGATTTTGTATAAAATATAAAAATTAATATTTTTAAAAGCTCGGCGTAGTTCGCTAGAGTGTGTGATGGCAAATGTGACAAAACTTCTATCGTAGCTGCGGGTTCGAATCCCCCTACTGGCTCTGGCAATGTTGATGGGAATGTTGTATGCCCATCTTCTTCAAAACGTAACTCTCTTCTAGACAAATTGGGCCTTGGATTTCAGAGGTTGTCTAATTTATTCATCAAAATGAGTGTATTTTAAATTCTGGTAAAAATGTCCAACACCTTTTGATAGTAATGACAATAAACTAAACAAAAAAGGACCACACAGCTAGCAGGTTTAATTAGTCAGATTTAAGTTGTGGTTCTCTATAGATTACTAAAATACCTGTAAGTAAAAAATGCCAAAAAGTACCATTAATAATAAATGTTACCAGAACATTAGGATCTTTTTAGAAACAACAAAATAGAATGTTTCATTCCTATATCGGTATCCATATATTGTTCAAAGTGTTCAGTATTTGGAACAAGTGTCAGTATGATTTAATTTGGATTATCATAACTTCACCTTGTATAAAACCATCTGATATAACAAATCTATGCAAGTAATATTGTTAAAAATGATTTAGATTAGAAAAATCTTGAATTTCTTTTTTTTATATATATAAAACCATTTTGAGAGATTAGTTTGCATAAATACAATGTAATCCTATTATATTTTTAAAATTACATGTTCACAACTAAGTATGTCAGAATTCTTGTTAAAGTATAATTAATACCAGAGTCAATAAGATAAAGTTGAAAATAAACTAATATGTTTACCTATTGATAACTACACAATTAAAATTAAAATAAGGTATAATAACCCTTAATGGCTGAACTAACGTAATAATTCACTTCATGTAATAAACATTTTTAAGTGGATTCAAAATTAAAAATACATTTATACCACTATTATTAACACGGTATATTAATAATGTCTAACTTTCTATACAGTATGGATCTGTCTTGGCTAGTTATACCTCGCCAGTACTTTTTCATCATCACATCCAAATAAATAATTTTCATTAAAAATATTAATTTTTAAATTACTGTCAATATTAAATATAATTCAATTCTCTTAGGAATGTTTTTCATTATGATACATGGTTTCGAAGAAATATTCACGTAAAATATAGTACCTCTATGCATGTGCACAAAATGTTTTGTCTTGTCATTTCCCACACAGTGTTACAAAATATTTAATTTCAATAATCGTGAATGCATTTATTTCATGAAATTGGGCAATGAGACAACAAAATATATTGTATCGACAGCTTCAATTTTCCAAAAGAATTTAATCGCATTGGTTTACATGCAACAGCCAGCTAGGACCCAACTTCGTTGTTTTTCAGGAAGTTAAATATATCAGGTAAGTGAAGAATTACGAGAAGTTACAGAAAATCCGGATATGATTGACATGGCAGAACAATTTGTTATAGCCTTTTATGGAACCAAATGGGGTATAAGACTGTGCCTGACATTAGATTCTATAATTGAAGCCAGGACCAATGTGTTGATGAAAATACCTCTATGGGCAGTAATAAATCCCACTCTCCAGGCTGGCCTTAATATGTTAGCCTTGTTGATAAACAAGGTGCTTCTATGTTATTGATGACACCATACAGGGGTTTATCGATGTGCTGCCAATATAGATTTTTCTACTTGATAGCTTTGATTCTGGCCATTCGGCTGGAACTCATTTCTGACTTTACCTCAGCTCTCTGCTGGCACTTTTGTCTGGAGTCAAATACGACTTCAAGTATTACTCTCCCATGTATATACTTCAGATTCAAGAGTCCTGGGCAGCCCAGTAGACATGGAAGAAACGCACAAGGAACGAACCTAGATTTGATGTCTGAGAATAAACGGCAGGCATCTTGCGAATATTTCTGTCTAATTAGCACAGCTCACTTATTGTCCACTTCAGATATTAGTCGCAGACACATAGACACCCATGTGTGTAACTGTCATGAGGTCTTTTATTTGTTTTACATCCTGGATGTGATGTTGCTTCACACTCAGGTATGTACATTACAGGGTGTAACTGTTTTAAATACAGAAAATTAAATAGTCAATAGATTTTTGAAAAATATCTATTGATATTTTCTCATGAGCACTCAGTTTGTGAGATACAGGGCTTACAAATTTTTATTTAATAAATGTTTTTGTCGCATAACTTGCATTTTTTAATATATTTATTCCAAATTTGGCAGTGATTTATGTTAGATGAAATCTGAAATAATGACAAAAAATTTTAACTAAAAATATGACCACTGGCATAGATAGAGGGGACACGAACCACTTTTTTCTTTAAAACTTTTACCCTATGGATGTATTACTGTGACCGAAAAAAAGTGATCGACTGATTTTCCTATTGTAAATATGGTTCTAACCAGTGACGCATCAATTATAACATATTTTATTATTTTTATTAGTGTCAATGTCATTGTGATACCCCACCAATGATTTGTTGTCAAAATAATTTAATTGACATACTGACGTAAAAATCCCTGTTTACGACAGACTTTTTTTTGAAAAAACATACTTGATAAAAAATCAATAATTTTTGTCGGTCGCAATAGTACATTTGTAATCGTAGTTGTTAGAACTGTCAAATCACCGACGCAGATCACATTACAAATAGTATTTTTTGGTAGTTTTAACAACTATAATTACAAATGTTATCAAAGCCACCAATAAAAAAAAATGTAAAACAGAGGTATGCAACAAAACACTTGACTCAATTTACCGGAAGACTATCGAAAACTTGCAAGACTTTTTTTTCAAATGAAATTGGAAATAATTTAAAAACGGTTTATTTTTTAAACATCCATAGGCGTAGAAGTTTTAAAGAAAAGGGGGTTGATGTCCCCAATAATTGTATCTTTAGTTCAAATTTTTCATCATTATTTCAGATTCAATCTACATAAATCACCACTAAATTTGGAACAAATATATTAAAAAATGCAAGTTAAGCGACAAAAAATTTATTAAATAAAAATTTCAACACCCTTATCTCTGAAACTAAGCGCTTATGACAAAATTTTCATAGAACAAAAAACACATCTTTCAAAAATCTATCGACTATTAAATTTTCTGTATTTAAAACGGTTACACTCTGTATAGCTCTCCGGTATCTATTACTACTATTATTATTATTATTATCTTCCTACCTTTAATTTATTAGAACTTCCATACTCCTTAAATTTATTTTCCACATATTCAACAACACATTTTTCTATTTGGGGTGGTTCTTGATTTGGTACAATTCTAACAGAAAACTTTCCAATTACTTTCTTTGGTATAACAGTTTTTTGTCCGGGTTCACTAAATGCTCCTTCAATACCATGAATGGATAGACAGGGATATCGCCAACGGTGCATCAGAAGCTCCGCTTTCTTTTCTTTGTGGAGTAAGGTTCTGCAACCAACATTCGATCGAAATTCATCAACATTAAAGCTTATTTTGTTATACAGTTCTCTTTCCTTTTCTGTAAGTGGTGCCACCTCATTATTGATCCCAGGAATGAGAATGTTACCTTCTTTGTCGATAAGAGTGTTCAGCAGAAATACCAAATCTGTCATAGCTTCGGCACTAAAATATTTTTTATTAATGAATATACTAAAAATGTAAGTTTTGGCTACTTGGAATTTTTTTGTTTTGTTTTTATTTTGCAGGTTTTTTTAAATGCTTTTTAAGTCAATTAAGTAACTTTCTGAAAACTAGAAAATTTTGTTTTACCACCAGACAGTGCAGTTGGCTAATGCAAGATGTAAGAAGCTCAACTAATCACTGTCTATCTGCTCCTGAGTTCTAACTCAATTCCGGTATATGACAATGCCGGAGGGAATGGATGTCCATATTCTTTCAAATCGTAACCCTCTCCCACCCATGCTTCTGCTGTAGGATTTGGGTGATGTCTAATTTGAAGTGTTGAAATATCAAAGGGGCTAAGTGCCATTTTTAGTGAAACTGAGTTTGTGTGTGAGGTGCTATGTATAACCGAAAACAACATGTAATTGGTCCAAATGCCACAAGCTTTGCTTTATATTTTTTTTCTCAATTCTAAATGACGTGTGTAAGTGTCAGTGCGTGTTTTATTATATTTCTTTTAAATATGTCGATAAACAATTTCTGGCACTTATCCCCTTTGATATTTCAACGCTTCATTTGTGTGGTGTTCTATGTTTACAAAATGAGACAAGAGCCTACGGATTATGGTAAACTCTGAACTACTACATGGGGGTAATATTTATGATTAAAAATAATAGTCGAGGAAATAAAGCACTGAACCTCCGAAATTTCCGCAGCAAGACGGATTTTAATGCGGTTTTTTGCATTCGATTCGTGAGAGCATCAGGAAATTTTGTGAACTAATCTGATGAATAGCAAATGAAAAATTGCATATTTGCATTGTAAAAATGCATTGTTCAAAGTGCATTTAGAATAATTAATTTGCAACTCGGTAAAAATTGATTGAAATGAGTCCAAATTTGTTACTCGGGGGTTTTCGGGGTCGCTGAACACGAATATCACGGCGGCAACGGCCTCTGAGGTACCTGGAGCCCAGAGTGGATACTATCTATCTCATCTCCTGAAATTTCATGTAAATTTGTAATATATTTAGTTGAAACTCATTACTCGGGGGTTTTCGGGGTCGCTGAACACGAATATCACGGTGGCAACGACCTCCGAGGTACCTGGAGCCCAGGGTGGACCTCATCTCCTGGAACTTCTTGTGAATTTTTAATATATTTAGTTGAAATTCGTTACTCGGGGGTTTTCGGGGTCGCTGAACACGAATATCACGGCGGCAACGTTCTCCGAGGTACCTGGAGCCCAGAGTGGACCTCATCTCCTGGAATTACCTTGAGTATAGCATTAATCTGCTTTACATTAATCTGCAATGTTGCTTGCAAAAATTGTGCTGGCTGCAATTGTTCTAATGTAGAACATTATTTAGAAGAACAATTATCGGTTGGAATTGGATTTGCAGACGAAGAGAATGAAGAAGAAAACTTCAATGTGTAATTAAACAATAAATGTTTTTCATTGTATAAGTTTGTGGTATTTTTTTAAACAATAAAACATTACAAATACAATTGGAGTTTTCAGAAATTATTTTTGAAAAATATTGCTTGAATCTACATCTTCATTATAATATATAAATAAATAATTTTGAGTAATATATGCAAATTCGTATAAAAATGATGCTATACTCAAGGTAATTCCAGGAGATGAGGTCCACCCTGGGCTCCAGGTACTTCGGAGAACGTTGCCGCCGTGATATTCGTGTTCAGCGACCCCGAAAACCCCCGAGTAACGAATTTCAACTAAATATATTAAAAATTCACAAGAAGTTCCAGGAGATGAGGTCCACCCTGGGCTCCAGGTACCTCGGAGGTCGTTGCCACCGTGATATTCGTGTTCAGCGACCCCGAAAACCCCCGAGTAATGAGTTTCAACTAAATATATTACAAATTCACATGAAATTCCAGGAGATGAGGTAGATAGTATCCACCCTGGGCTCCAGGTACCTCGGAGGCCGTGATATTCGTGTTCAGCGACCCCGAAAACCCCCGAGTAACAAATTTGGACTCATTTCAATCAATTTTTACCGAGTTGCAAATTAATTATTCTACATGCACTTTGAACAATGCATTTTTACAATGCAAATATGCAATTTTTCATTTGCTATTCATCAGATTAGTTCACAAAATTTCCTGATGCTCTCACGAATCGAATGCAAAAAACCGCATTAAAATCCGTCTTGCTGCGGAAATTTCGGAGGTTGAGCCGTTTTTAGTGCTTTATTTCCTCGACTATAAATGATTCTGCCATAACCACAGTTGCTAGCTAGATGGCTTTAATTGTACCATACCTACCTAATTAAATGAATAATGAATGGCCTACCCATGTGAATGTGCTTTTTCAAAAAATAATTTAGAGCAAATGTCTATAAAATAAAAACCAGCTACAAATAATTTTTTGCTAATAAAAAAAATCATATGACAGCTGAAAGCAAATTTAGTAACAATTGTAGTATTATTAATAGGTATAAATTAAAAATGAAAATTGCTAAACTTGATTGAAAATTAGATAAATAATTGGACACACATATAAGAGGTGAATTGGTATTTTATCATTCGAAATGAAAGAAAGGATAGCTCGGAAAATTCCATGGTTGTAGTGGCAACCCTGCAATTAGTTAATCAAATTTTATGACTTTTCAGGTCTTCCATGATCAAAGATACATAAAATGTTTCATAATATCTGTTTTTGTTGACATACCAAATTTTTCACGAGAAAATTCCATAAAATACAAACTCATCTCTATCTTGAGCACACAAAATTAACAAAATAAAATAATGAGAATTGCTTTAGATGTTAAATAACTAATATTAGTTGTTAAAATTGCACAAATTGTTTTCTTAAGTTCTCAAAAGCTGTGACGTCAACGCATGCGATCTAGAGGCTTGATGTTACAGAGCAACAAAATTGAATAAGCAGCATATAGAAACAGCAATATTTAATCAAATATTGTGAAACACAAGCATCCACATTTTGGTGTAAAACTAGTCAAGAGAATATAAATCTACTTACACAGTACCTCCAAATACTCCACTGTGCAAATCTTTGGATGCACACTCAACTTCAATATGGAAGTAACAAACTCCACGCAGCCCATATGTTATACATGGTTTTTCTGTGCCTAACCAATAATTATCAGAGATACAAACATAATCAACACCAGCAAGAAATTTATCCTTTTCATCTTTTAACAACTTTTCTAATCCTATGCTGCCAGTCTCCTCCATTCCTTCAAAAACTAACTTTAGATTTACAGGGACATCCACACCAATTGCTTGATATGCTTCTATGGCATGTAACCAGCCTAAAACTGGTCCTTTATCATCTGAAGAACCTCTTCCATACAATTTATTATTTTTTTCTACCAATACGAAAGGCTCTGTATCCCAGCCATCTTCGATTAAAGCAGGTTGAACATCTAAATGACCATAAACAAGGACAGTTCTCTTTTTCGAATCATTTCCTAAGGTACCAAATAATACTGGTGGCAATGGAATTTTACTACCATCTGGTAAACTCTGATCACCTAGTTCTTTCAATTCGGTGTGTATTCCAAGCGTCCTGCATCTTTCAGCTGTCCATTTGACCATCTCACGAACTTGGTTTCGTGTGTGGGGCCAAGCTGACACCGATTGAATTGCAACAGCATTCTTTAAGTTTTCAATGTACTTTGTCTTATTGTCGTCTATTTTTCTAGTGATACCAAAAATTTTACTTACATTTTAAATTGAAAATAGGTTTACCTAATGTACTTATTATCTACTTGCTATACTTACTTAAATAGTTTTAAAAGTGGTTCTGGTATAGACATTTTATATTTAAATCGGATTTAAAAGAAATGTATACGTGACCACAGAGTACGTGACAGTATTATTCACACTGCAGAACAAAAAAATACTAAAAGATGAAGTTACAATAAAACAGAGACAACCACTCTCTGCAACAAAAGTCGGCTGATAAATTTAAACCATCCAATTCTAACCCTAATAAACACTGCACTAATCTAATCAGTCACTAATCAGTTAACCACAGAACAAAGGTCTAAAAAAAAAACTAATAACAAAAAGAGATGGGGTTATGACTCCATAACTTATGAGAGTTGATTTATACTTTAAAATATAAAACTGTGTTGTCATATCTAATTTGCGAATTTCCCATTTCGGTCATTTTCTAGAACACGCACTTCTGAGATATCACAAAACCAATTATACCGACACACTCTACACATCATCAGATGTTCATTGCACAGTGTCATATCTTGTGCAAACATCCCTAACTGCCCTTAAATAAATCAATAAGATGATATTTTACACAAGTTGTTGGCTGTTAAAGTAGAAATTATTTCTTCAATAAAAAACAGAAAAGACTTTATTTCCTATTTTTATTTCTAGAGGACTTCCGAAATACTGATCATTCTCTGCCTAACTCATCGAACTACACGTACATCACATAGCTCTCAAATAAAAAAAATGATGAAAAACAAAATAAAACCAGCAAATACAATGAAATTAAAATAGGAAATTTATATTAGCTTATAACCTTGAAAAAGTCCGAAAACTCGGACGAAACGTAGGACAAATTGTTCATGTCTGGCTGGAAGTCCTCTAGAAATCAAAATAGGAAATAAAGTCTTTTCTGTTTTTTATTGAAGAAAAAAATCAATAAGATTGCAACACTTGACATTATCCACCCGGTATTCATTTATATGGCTGTCTGTGTGTGTTGTATAAAAACGCTGTCAGCTGTCGTACGACGTTCTCCGATTTTGTCAGATTGAGATAATTCAACCAAGTTAGGGACAAATCCCTGACGTTTATTTTTCTAATAATGGCAGGTCAAATATTTATGTTCAGATTGTTACAATCTGGCAACGCTGTTGGCCGCGCATTTTATTAATTTCACCTGTTGAAATAAAGTACATCCATCGCGGGGATTCACGTGAGGTTCTGCGGGGATCACGTGAGGTTCCGCGGGGATTCACGTGAGATTCTACGAGGACGTTTCAGATAATTTTAACTTCATATTGACAATTTTCTTTTTAATAAAGTCTTCGCGAAAAGAGTTTTCGGGTTAGTGTAAACAAAAAACTGAGAGCTGATTGGTTGAAGGCGTATAGGGACGCTTACTCGATGCTTAGAGGGCATTTTTTCATGAAGACGCCATGTCAGTTGTTTGTTACTGCGTGACGATTGAACCTGGCGATCAATATATTTCCATATAATTTGCAATATAATTGTTTAAAAAATGTCGGAGACAGCGGGCGCGTCGAGTTGCCATAGAGATTCACCTGTGCCTCGTTGTGATAAGTGTCGGGTTATTTTTTAATCGACACGGCATCGTACCGTGTCATTATAGTTGTCCTAAGTGTTCAGTAAGGTTAGTGCCAACGTCTAAGGATGATTTAAGTGTGTTTCAATTTCAAATAAAACAAAAAAATATCCCTTGCCCTATAGAAATAATTGACATTTAGTGAAATATCAGTCATTTTCGGCTCGCTATTACCCACTCATCACCCCTATTCGCTACACGATCCCGTAAATTTCTTGGCTTATTTATTATTTGCACAACATTTCTTATGTCACGAATTGTTACTACATCGTTTGTGAGTAAATTTATGAAAAAAAATTTCGAAAAATTACAAAAGTGCGCGTTCTAGAAAATTACCCCCATTTCTTTCAATATATTTCAACAATACTACATCTGAACTGAACATTATTAGAACGTTAAAGTGTATGTTTGCAACGCATTGTAGTAGGGGTAGGCCAGCGATTCTATCGAAAGGAGAATACGGATGAAATAAACAGCAATTAATAAAGGTACATTTACAACCAATTTGGTACGGGCACATTCTGCTGGTCGATTGCAAATTGGGTTTTAAGCATCTTTGATTGAATGCATTTGTTTTTATAATAAAATTTCAAGACTGAATTACACCAGCTGTGAATTGGATAATTGCAGTCGCAAATATTCACTTCAATTGTGGCACGAATTTCAAATTGCGCATGCGTACTACGACACAAATTTATTGTTAGTGTTTAATGTCGGTTTGTGATTTGAAATTTGAAGATTAGATCTTTTGGTATTAGAAAATATGATGTTTTTAGAAGTTATGTTAAATAATTGCAATTATTTAATCAAACTGAATTTGCACACACGTAATATTAAAAAATCTCAGCAGATGGCAGCTCCTAACTCATATAAATGACTAAATTTTATCTCGGCACAATTAAAAATTCGTTAGTAAATTGTGCCTGTAGTGAATTGTTGTAAATGTACCTTCACAACACTTGTCTCATGTTGTTATTTTTAAAGTATGTGACGACACTGTCTTATTTACGCGCATACTAGCTGTTTGCCTTTGTTTAACTTGTTCAAAATGACGATATGTACTCCGTTGCGCAAGTCTACTTGGCACTATTTGAATACAGTAACTATTTGAATACAGTAACATCGGGCTTTTATTAACCATAAATTTTAGTGATTGTGCTAGTTTACGGTGTATTTACTTATAGGCAACAGTTTTTCTGTGATTGTGATATATGTATTGTGTAAATGTGAATAAGTGAGAATGCAATTTACTTGTCATATTTCATCGATTATAACCTTATCGAAAGTGTGTGTTAGCGATTTTATAGTGGTATTATCAAACGATGTAAGATATTCGGGCATCATCCTCGTCCAAAAGGGCAGAAAGGTCGACTTCTCGATCGATAAATGAAAAAAAATGATAATGCGTGTCATTGGGAGGAACCACGGAGAAAGAGTACATTATGTTTATACATATATTTTGTATAAACCTAGTTATGCTTGTAGGTGCTCTGTGGTAAAGATACTTCTTTACATCATCCTTGATACTTTTTGATTTGAAGCAATCGTAAATAACGTCTTCATATCTCTAGTTTTTCGTTTGCCATTACAATTATACTGAATCTATTACAATTGCACCTTACCTTAGTACGCTATTGGTATAACAGATAAAACCACAATAATCTAGTACATTTTTAATATTTAGCCAATTCATTAATTTTCATTAAAAAATATCGTTTTAAAAAACAAATTAAACACTTCCAATAATTGAATAATTTCTTATAGAAATGTATCCTATTTATTATACTATAAAATCATTCACCATCATTCACCGTCGTGCTCCTGGTCCTGACACCTGAGCGCCGACACTGCTAATAGACAAGATGTCATACATTTTAGAAAGGCATTAATTTATTTTATTTTCACGATAAATATTATATGTTGAGAATATAACAAAAAAAAAGTTTTAATTTTGTTTTGTAAATCAATTTACAATTTAAAGTTTTATGCAAGCAAATCCACATGATCGCAAACGCTACGATATTGGCTGAAGTCATACCATAGAACTTTGGCTTTGCCAGTCTACCTGAATGCATTAAATTGCAAGTTTACGACTGTTAAATTTCGCATTTATTTATTATTTACGTAAAAATCACTATATGATTATGACTCAGATTAATAATACTAGAAGATGAGTAACAAAACATAAAAAGTTGTCCGATTTATCTACATCCATTCAAGATACGTAAATATTATCGCTAGTTTTATTCCTATTGGTTAGAATCATGGACACAGTACGAAGAAACCCGATCGATGCACGATCCATCACCGTCTTGACAACAAATAGTGTTCTTCAAGACGACATCTGTCATTTTAATCTGTGTTTTTAAGTGATTTTAAAGTTTTGTTATTTGGTACTGTGATTAGTAATCGCTTTTTAGTTATAAAAAATTTATTTATAAATATTTATTGAGAAACAATGACTAATAAGTGTGTAGTGTGCGGTCAAAGAGGAAAACCAGGGGGTTGTTTATCTTTTCACAGGTAAGTAAACAAAACAAATCAGGGCCGGCATAATGTGAAAGTGTGAAAGCTCAAAAATAACTAAAATTAATGATAACTACAAAAACAAAAACAACATTTGATTCCATTTGAACAGTAAAACATCCACATTTTATAAAAAAAGATACTTATATCAAAAAAGATACTTATACTTATACTTATACTAAAAATATTTATTTTAACCATTCTTAAGGTTGCTCACAAACTGTAGATGTTTTAAAGTCTGTTGATATTTTTTTAATTCAATTTTAAAGGTTGTTATTAAAAAGTATGTTTATTTTCAGATTTCCCGAGAATCTGCAGAGAAGAGAAAGTTGGCTGAAAGCTCTAAAAATGGAAAATGCCAGTAAGTGGCACTACGTGTGTTCACAACACTTTAAGAAAAGTGATTATAATATTAAAAGATCTGGATTAAAAGTGTTGAAAATCAATGCTGTTCCATTTTCCCCCCTGGCAACACTATCACCAAGTTCGTCACACGTACTGTCCAGGTTAGTAGAGAATTATATTGAAAATTAATAATATACTAAAGTCTATTCACTTAAACTTTGCAGTGGTGGGTTGGACTTAGTGAGCCTGATTTACGATGGGCAAAGTAGCGAGTGTATTGTAAATTGCTTATTTCCAGGAGTAATAAATATATCATTGTGGGTTACTTATTTATTACCAGGCGTAAAAAATATTTCAAGGCATTACAATTAAGATAAATGCCTTTTAGGTTTATTGAATCAGTGGAAAAATAATTCAACAGAGTGTACGTACATATGTAAATTTATTTACAATAACAAGAAATGCCTTTTATTGGTTAGCAGTGGAAATAATAATAATAACAAAAATAAAATTGACATTATTTTCTTTAAAGTTTTGAATAAGAAACTAAAATGACTAACGCCGAAATAAGAACATCCTAATTTAATAAAAAATTTTGATTTAGCTATAAGAAAGCCAAATGTCTTAAAAAGTTCCGTTACTTTTTATTTTGTGTACCCATAAGAAATAATGTCAGAAAATAAAACAATTTTAAATTCTACCTGCTTTAGAGGACCAAATTTTTTGCTGCACAATTTTCATACTTCTGCTTTAAACAATGTTATGTTTCTCTCTATCTTAATATAAAGCAATATGCTGCATTTTGAAGTGACCTGTGTAAAAAGTGATTAAAATATATACCATATTATACTACGTTCATTCATATGAGTACATAAAAAACTGTTTACCTGGGCTCGCAAGCGACCCTTTCCGTCTATCTTAAATATAACACATTATTATTTTTAGGTACAGTTAAGGGAATATATTGGTCATTAACAATTAGATTTAATACTTACATATTAATATATTAGTCATCGAAAACACAATTCAGTTTATATTAAAACATAATCTACAAATGTCCAACTACTACCGATGCCGATGAAATACAATAAACAATCGAAATTGATTTAACCACTATCGGAACTTTGCACTTGTGTATATCTATCTACCTGCTGTCTGCACCAATCATCTGTGCGCATTTTGTTCCCTATCCTGGCTAACGCTGCAAAGCTTATGTGAACAGACTATAAGTAGTCACTCATTCATACCTCATGAAATAATATCAAGTAGATAGGTACCTACAAAGCATCAACTCAACTGTTTTGTAAATATGTTACTTTTATTGCAATGATGTAGGTTTGTATATTTCAAAGAAATCTCACTTGTTATTTAGCATAGAAAATTTAATTCCTTCACCACCATTAGTACCCAAAAGAGCAAGGTATGTTAAATTTTTAATGCTGAAACAAGCGACATTTCTTTGAACATATATGGCAAGTTGTTGTTTATGTATCGGTCATAATAATCATCATAATCTTATGGGTGTTACTTATTGTTATATTATTAATTTGAGATTTATGACATGGTCGAATGCTGATATCTATGTATTTACCACTGACGTAGTTTTCCACGAAACACCAAAACACCATACTGCACTCGACGCGCGTTTCGCTAACCAAGTTGGCATCATCTGGAGATGATTGAAACTGTTTGTAGTGTTTTAAGTTCAGTTTTAATCATCTCCAAATGATACCAACTTAGTTGACGAAATGCGCGTCGAGGTCAGTATATGGTGTTTTGGTGTTTCATGAAAAACTATGTCAGTGTTATCCTTATATGAAAGATTCTAAACCACTCCAGGATATATTTACCAGATAATAAATAAGCAACAACAAAAAACAAGTTCTATATATGATCTGGTCAAAATGTGGTTTTGTGATATAAAAACTTAAAAACAAATGTAATGTAAAATAGGTATAAACTATTGACTACACTCAGACATATTGTTTTAAGTTGACAATATTTCCAAGGGGAAAAAGAAGTTTATGTTCAAATAATTTCAATTTATATAGGTAATCGCATTTTTGAAAGTTTATAAACCAATCGATCTGAGAATTGTGACGTCAAACAATCATTTCAGCTGTTTTTTGCGACAAAATATGTTCCATCTGGTTTATTTGTTTAACCCAGCATATAGCAGGAAATTTGTATTCAACCAATGAGTGTCATGATGTTTAATAATAATAATAATAATAATAATAAACACTTTATTTCCAAGTAATGCAGCAATGGATATATTATACACGTATAAGAAACATTAAGTGAAATAGACGTCACAGCCAATAGTAACATTTGTTTCAAAACAAAACATTTAAATCTTATGTATTTTCTAACATAACAGGCTAACAATAATACTTAAATTCTATATTACATTTTACTTTCTTTTATTATTACAGATATGAGAAAGATTACTGGTTCAGGTAGTCTGACAAGGTATAAGGTTCAAGATTTATTAATAAATTAAATATTTTATTTTTAAAGAAAGAAAACATCGATAATTTTAATGCTATTGGTGAGTTTATTATTGAGCCTTATACAACTGTAATGAACATTTTTCTCCGATAGCGTCAATCTATGTTCTATGTGTGGGGTATATGTAACTGAAATTTCTTGTATTATAAGCGTCTGAGGATAGAAACTCGTTTAAACATTTTTTTATTCTTAAATGTAAAAAGTAAAATTTCGTGAATATATATGCCAGTGACAGGTAACAGTTTATTTGCTTTGAATTTTCCACAGCATGATATGACTCCGTTTGACGCATTTTTAGTATGCATCTTAGTGTTCTTTTTTGTATTGTGAATATTCTACCTATACTTTGCCCATAGAAAATAATGCTATAGCGAATGATAGATTTAAAGTTAGCATGATAAACTACTTTTAAAGATGATAAATCTATATATTTTGAAAGAATTCTTAGACTATAGCATACTCTATACTTTGCCCATAGAAAATAATGCCATAGCAAATGATAGATTTAAAGTTAGCGTGATAAACTACTTTTGAAGATGATAAATCTATATATTTTGAAAGAATTCTTAGACTATAGCATACTCTAGCTTTTTTCCAATATTTGTAATGTGTACTGCCCACCTTAAAGTATCCTCCATATAGACTGCTATAGGAATTTGGTATACTTATGTTCTACCAGATCAATTTTTGCACTTGTGAGATTAACATCTTCCGGTTTTTCTTAATTATTTTTTTTGTTTTAAATGGAAGAGCATTTGTTTTAGATTCATTAGTATTAATCTACTAGCAAACCATTCTGATATTTTTGTGTACAACTAAGTGGCATTATTTAGAATTTCCATGAAATGTTTATGAACTAGGTTGAACATATTTCGTTGTAAAAAAATGGCTTTCGTGGTTGGTGACACTGAAAAGATTTCAGACACAAAACTATAGCCGAATTTTCTTGCTTAAACCATCAAATGCTTCATAACCAATCACGGAAGGAAATTTGTGTTTAACCTGTTAGCATCAATGTTTAGTAAATATGAGCCAAATTTTCGTACTCGAACCATAAGCAAACAGTTTACTTTTATAACAATCAATCACCGAACAGAAAATTTGTATTTAATCACTTAGCATTAATTTTTAGTAAACATGTTTGAAGGCGTTCCTAGCTCAAAATTTTGTGTTTTAAAGCGTTCGCAGTGCAAAAAAAACGCATCAAATTACATCAAACGGTTGATGCTCAACTGTCATTGCATTTGTTCTGTGCATTCTTTTTCTGTTCTGTGCTGTGCATGATGTAGGTAATCTAGTGTTTGTTTTGTTATTGTGCTTTTTGTGAATTAGGTATGTGTCAAAAATTGTGCCCAAAAGCTTTGAGAGTTCATTGAACAATGGTGAGACAGTGCCAAGTGTGCAATAATTCCAGTTACTGGAAACCAAATTTATCTTTTCATCGGTAAGTGTTTACATCAATTTATGGGTTAAGTTTACCCGTTGGCTCTGTTGTCGACTGTCGAGTTGAGTTCAGTGGCGTATCAGTGGAACAGTAACATTTGAAATTTGTTTTTGTTCGTTTAAAATTATTGTGTTATTAGTGCATTAGCAATGCGTAGTTGTGAAAATATTTTAGTTTCTTTCCTTAGTATGTATTTTTTTTTCAATGATAATTTGCTGGGAAATTTTCTCTATTTCGACGATATATTAAATATCATTGAAATAATTTTATTCAAAATTTTTTTTTAGTTTCCCACAAAGTCCTGTGTTAAGGAGACAATGGTTTTCATTGTTGGGTTTTAGCGAACATAAAATTCTTCCTAATTCTGCGTTAATTTGTATGCACCACTTCTCCGAAAATGATTTTAACATTAAACCCTCTGGAATGAAGGTGTTAAAGGCAGAAGCTTTACCATTACCTTTCCACCCTGCAAATATTGCTTCCCATAATACAAGGTATAAAAATCATAGTTGCCGTAGATCACAACTAGATCATGATTCATGATGTACATCATTTGTTTTATAATATTATTGTAGTTCTGATTCGACGGATGAATGTAATAAAACATCAAAGGAATTCGATGAATTGGATAACCCATCCAGAAAAAGGTAGGTAGCTTGTTTCATAATAGAAATTATTTAAGTTAATTTAACAAGCGCGCGCGTCTATATCTAAAAATGCAAACAGAGCCGTGAGTGTAAGCATCCTCAGCAGTTCCCGCATCGTCAACTTGCTCTCACCATGTTGGCGCGTTAACACACTGAGTTGATTACTACTGGTATGCCATGTATTTTTTTATTTATAGTCTAAGGGTGGACTCAATTTTAAAACAATAATTATTGGCACTATACCAAATCCGGGAAATGTTCAGTGCCAAACATTATTTAACAATTTCTGTCAGCAATGCGTTCAGTGACATGGAAAAGTGACATAACTACAACTATATCTGCGTCCCACATACCTCGCCTCTAGGCATGTGCTGCGTTCAGTGCCGGCTATGTCGTCATTTTAATTAAATTTTCAACAATTAACATTTAACGACATACATAGATATCTTTACATTTAAAAACTTCGATATTTTAAAGTTACGTTTTGTGTGACATTTTAACATTGCACCGTTTAGTAAATTTAAAATTTAGCAATGTGATGTGCATTTACACCGACAACCATTGACAACACACCGAGGGAGAGCACTGAACGCGTCCCCGTAAAAGGAGGATAGTAATAAATGCACGTGATCAGCCCATGCAACGAAACTTACTATCCAGCCGACGAAAGAAGTCCACGCGGGAGAAAGAGTTTCGCTAGATTTCTGCGAAATCAATTACTGGTAATATAATATCTCTCCAAATGAGTAGGTGCGGATGCAAACGATCACAAAAACTTGCCATGCACTAATACATTTATTTCATTTATGCTTAATTAAGAATGTAATGCAGAAATCACATTCTTTCCGCGGGTCTTCTTTCCCCGAACAGACAGTATATGCGTATGAATTTAGAGGGAATGTAATATAAAGTAAGATTTACAAAGATTTATTATATCGACTTTGCTGTTAGTCCATTAATATTAGCATAAATAGAAAAAAAAATATAAAGTTTTGCCGCTTGGGGATTATACGCGTTAAGTGAATAGTTTTCAAAATCAAAAAAAGTTGCAAAGTAGAAAGAAGTGCTCGTTTCACCCCCAAAAACCAGCCCAAACGTACCCTGTCACAGTTTTCGGTGATTTTCACATAACCGTTGGCCCCACAAAAAAAATTTATTTTCCTTATAAAATTTCCTACAAAAAATGTTATATTACAAGACTCAATAAATGCAATGGATTTCGAGCAATAAGCGATTGCAGAACGGGGTTACATAAAACTCGACACGGGTTTCGTATTATCTTGATGAAACGTGAATCTACACTTGTAATAAACATGACATAAACAATAAAACATTTGTTGAAACCTATGCTTCTGGAACTTTTTTTGCATGGTTTTAACTTTTTTTGCAAGGTAGAGCTGTTGGCGCGTTTTTTAATGGTTTCCCCATGAGGCCTAATCCCTTTTAATTTCTCGTCAAACTAAGTGACGAAATCGTGCTGACTAGCCAGCAGGGTTGTTTTCGAACATTTTTAAATCGTACCAACCTTTGATACAAAATTGTACTAGAATGCTTTTTTGGAAGTGTTCTTTTTATGAAATAAAAAAAAAACAGTGTGAACCAAGGCTCATTCTTGTGAAATTAACTTGGAAGAAAACGTATTGTTTTCCTGTACAACATTTTTGACGGTTGAATTTAATTATTCCGGTGACCAGCAAAATACAATGAGGCTACCGCGTTTGAATTCACCACGAGAGTCGCTAGTGTAGGGTAAGGTAAATGTCACTGAACGTTAATGTTTATTATAGCTTTTAACGTGGGTTTTTAGTGATTTTTATAAAAATTAGCTGAAAAACATTTAACATAATGATGACAGAAGGGGAGAGTAGTAATTTACTTGCTCGGTAGGGAAATTATTGTACCTATCAGAGGTGTCTTATGTCATTAAAGTTAAATTATATCAAGCATGAGCATGATGAAAACACTTAATGTGCATGATTATTACTTAAGATTTTCTGTAGTAGGCTCCTTTGGTAACGCATAATTATCAGGATAAAATGTTTCTTACAAACACACGAATGTTTCGAAGGAGTAAAGTTATCCCTGCGATCCCTACCAACCACTGTTTTAGGCGAGTTTTGTCTCTGGGAAACATATGTCCACCTTTTGTTTACGAACAAAATAGAACTGCACAACACTGAAGCATAATTAACAAGTTTTTTTATTTACTGGTATACGAAATAATTATAGTAAAACCCTAAACTTGTTCCGCGTTTAACAATAACTTTTGATAGCTACCTTACTCGCCAGTGGCGCCAACTGGTGAGCCTAAAAACGGTAGCCCTCATTATGTTACAGAAGGGACAAAGGCCCATAGAACGTCAAAAAAAAGACGGCAGAAAGAAATGGTTTAAGAGTAGTATATCTTTATCTAAAATAATTTCGTATTTCTGCGCTACGAACGCCTTAAAACATGTTTACTTATAATTAATGTTGATTAGTTGAATACAAATTTATTGTTCCTCCGTAATTGATTAAACTAAACTGTTTGCTTACATTTAAAGCATGAAAAAAGTAACAAGGCAATGGCAAGTGAATCATGTTTTTAAGACGAGCATTAGTTGTTCATTTCTTTATTGAAATACTGCACAGAGAAACAAATTATGATATTTACTAGATTTTTGAAAGAGGCACTAACAATTATTAAACTGTACTGATTCTAGTACAATTGTATTAGAAATCGCAACCCTGGTAGCCAGTGTCGCCTGCGTCACCTCGATAATGCACAAGGATGCCCTCTCCCATTAATAAATGAATGTGGAAGTGTCTACCCGGGTCAAGAAATTCATGCTATAACTATATTTATCTATGACTATAACTGCTATATCTTGACCTAGAAATAGTAGTAATAAATTTTCTACTTTTCTTTGACAAGTTACATTTGCGAAAGCAGATATTGTTTATAACCTACATCGTTACTAACATATTTAATGTCAGTTTTTTTATGCCGTGGTTGTGGTAAAATCACCACGGCTTATATGGCGCTATAATCAGACGAGTTTAAATCGACTGACTCGGTTTGTTTACAGTTGTTTTATTCGTTTTTGTGGCTTCTTGGGTAGAAAAATATATATTATTACATTATTTGAAAGTTGGAAAGTAAATTCAATTCAAAATTCGGTTATAATAGTGACATTTTTAGGTTAGGAATTCTCACAAATTAGCAAAAAATAGTGCAAAATAGGTAATTTTAACCTATTTTGTACTATTACTAATTTGTGGGAGTTCCTAACCTAAAAATGTTACTATTATAACTTTATAGATATACGTATTATAGCCATATCAAGCTTGAAATGAATACACATTGCCGAAATTAATGCTTTCTCCTATAAGTACTTTTCTTTTATCTTTCTCCATAATACCACAGCTATTAGTGATATAAAAAACCCCGCATTTTTCTTGGGAAAATATTGAAAGTGGATTTTTTTTTACACTTTTTTCCTTGAGTGACAATTACTTACTCGCCAGTGGGGCCAACTGGTGAGCCGATGAAAGGTAGCCCTCATTCCATCAGTCGTTGATAATCATAAACAATATAATCAATTGGCGTGTGATAATAATCACTATATATGATCAAAACCAAATGTTCTGACAGCAAATACAGAAATACGTTCACAATAAAATATTACAACCAATCACCAAACAATTTTGAGGTTATGGCTTCTTAGTTTTGCCTTCAAGTAAGTTAGCCACGCCCATAAGGTCATGTGCCGTAGATGCTCTATTATGTTCATCCCTGGAAAATTTATGTGGCCCGAGGATATAAATAGGCCTCCGGGAGATTTTCAGTGTCTGAATAAAGTCTGACATTTTTTATATTTTACCAACTAATTTTTATTTCATATTATAATATTTTACTACCTAATTTAAATTAATTGGAACATAATTTAAACTTGGCGGAATTTTTAAAGAAAATATGGAATATTTTATGCTTGCGCGTGGGATGGTTTATTATACTCAGATGACACTTTCACGAACATCAGTATATGTAGTAGTGGCCGTCAGAGCGGAGTGTGTTTACAGCGAAATGAAAAATAACTCGTGATGTAAGTGTACACACAACTATTTCCAGCAACACTGCCAGTGCCGATGGCGAGATAAAAACAGTGTATTAATCTTTCTTTTGTAGTCGGTCAGGGGCCAATCTCAACCAATTCGATATAGCTACGTATCCTTCTTCTCCACTGGTTTAACCTTCAATGCTACCTTTATAAAGTAAAAAACAATAATTACTTTTAAAAAAATTCGGATGTGTTGTAGAAGATATTACCAATTATGGGCTTTGCTAGTGCAAAATATATCACCATTCTCACACACTGGGCAACACGACACAACTCTGTAAAATTTGTAGTTTATATACCGATAATAAACATTAAACAATAGAAAACGAGACAACCAAAAAGAGACACTTGTTCTGTGACTGACACTGAATTTCTGTCTGTGTTCATCGTGGCGCTGCAATCGTTGATCTCTTGGTGCATTTTGATTAGGCGCGCAATTTAAAATAGAGATAGCGTATTTATCTATAACTTTATTCTCCTAGAAATTAAAATTTTATTTTAATATTTTATATAATTGATATATGTAGCCCATATTTATGTGTCCATTATATAGGTAAAATGAAAATAATAGTCATTTTCTCACAAAAACAAAATTAAAATTTTTTTGTGAGAAAATGACTTCATTTTACATTTTATTAATATTTTATAACATAATTGTGATGAATCATGTCTACCATTTATTAAACGTTTTATTACAAATTATATTCATCAATAAGTATTTGAAAAAAAAAGTTCGTATATACAGGGTAAGTTTGAGCTCCAAGTGCTGTACCCAGGCTACTTCGGTCAAAATGGTCGTCCTTATTATCGGTGTACTCGGAGGGATAAAGCCTACGCTGCTCTCTGAACTGAAGATCATACCGGCCTGCCAAAAATCAGCCGAGTGGCTGGCAGGCCAAATGCAGAAGGCGGTCATTCTGGGTTCTCTCCGTCTGCTTAGGGCACATGATTCTGGTATCTACAGTCACTAACCCTGCGGGATGTGGGGAGTGGCTGTAGTTGATGCGCCGGCACGACTCCCGTGAGGCGTCGGAGGCCACGGGAGGACTGACCGGCATCGGGAAACCGAAAAAAAAAAAAAAAAAAAAAAAAAAATAATATTTATTAGCAATCGCTAAATATAACACATATACAACTTTAATAAAAACAAAATTTTTAAATTTATTACTATTAAATATCTACACCATTGTGTACATGACTATGACAGCGTGTTTTAAAAGTCTGTAGTGTTTGACTTGTTGTTATCTGTACAGGTTAGATTATTATACATTACTATTCCCTTATGAGACAGATCATTCTGTCCATAATTTGTTCTCAACTGTTTGTATATACAAATCATCTCCAGTTCTAGTCATGTATTGGTGAATATCTCTTACATAAGTACAATATTCCAACAAATGAACAGGTAATATGCCATGTAAAATTTTATAAATAAAAGTCACTGTATTAAATATAATTGTTTGTTTCACACTAAGAACACCTAATTTATTAAACATATATTTTATGTTTGTGTATCTATCATAATTTAATATTATCCTCAATGCTTGATTTTGTTTCTTTTGTAATGTATCTATTTCCGAATTCTTTAGTACGAATAATATTGACGAACAATAATTTAAATGGGGACTGATGATTAAGCCTGGCCAAGCGATGGTAGATTCAGGGTCGGGCGCAATACCAATGCCATCGCGCGCTTGTTTACGATGACGATGACACGACACACTTCAGTTGTTATCTATCGGTCGATGCATAGAGTACTAATAAATAATAAATAATGTTGAGCGTAAAGAGTAGAAAACGACCGTACGCTGATAAAGTGAATAAATTTATCGGTGAATTCCCGGATTTATTCTATGATGGATGTAAAATAATTTGTAAAGTTTGTGAACAAGACTTAATGTGCTGGAATAAGTATGGCTGCAAAATTCATGTCAATAGTAACTGGCATAAAAATAAAAAAAATGGCGTGTCTTCTTTGGAACCTCAGTTTATGTTTGATTTACTGTTAATGCTGATTGCCTGTAATGTTCCCCTGCGCATATTGGATAAACCAGCATTCCGGGAGTTCTGGAATAAATACAATCCCCAGGTGAATTTACCAAGTCGTTCATCGTTACGTAGATATGTACCAAGTGTTCATGAAGACATTGTAAATAGGATTAAATGTGCATTAAAAAATACACGGCTGTGATTATGTGTTGACGAGACGACAGATTGTAAAAAAAATTCTATTTTAAATGTTATAGTACGTGTACTCGACCCTGTTAAACCAACATTTCCACTTTTACTACCTAGCAAAAGACTAACTGCGTGTACTGGCGAAACAATTACGCAGGTGGTGTTGGAGACTTTTGAAAAATTTGAACTGTCAACAAGTTAAGTGTTGATGTTTGTGACCGACGGTGCTGCGACAATGCGTTTGGTGGGCCGTTTTCTTCAAAGAGACGATTGTAGGTTTTTTACATGTTACGTGTAAAGTGCATGCGTTCCATCTTGTAGCAGAAACGATTCGAAAATGTTTTCCAGAGGTAGATGCATTAATAGCAAATACAAAAAAAGTATTTCTCAAATCGCCTAAACGGCTTCGAGCATTTCACACACTGTGTCCTGGTATTCGGAACCACCAGAGTCGATTCTTACACGTTGGAAACGTGGTTGAAGGCAGCTTTTTATTATGCTGAATATTTTCAACAAATAAAAGCTGTGATACTACAGTTCAACCTAATGAGGCTGCAGCTATTACGGAAAGCCAGACAAGCTTTCAAGATGTTTCCCTTGAAACAGATTTAAAAACTATTTATAACAATTATAGAGGACTACACGACGCAATAGAAAAATTGCAAAAAACTTCGTTGTCGTTAGTGGAATCGCTGCAAATAGTGGACGACGTAAATACATAGCTACAGACTATAAATTACGCAAAAAATAATCCCGTTATTGAAAAATTCGAGAGTGTATTACGGAAAGATCCTGATTTTACCAAATTAAGACAAATTTGTGATGGTGCATCTACAGCTGCGTTAAGTGAGTTCACAGAGTGTTTTACTTATGCCTGTATTACTTCCGTAGATGTCGAACGGTCTTTTTCAAAAATACAAACATATTTTTTTCACCACAGCGAACATCGCTTACTGAGACAACTGTAGAAACATATCTGATGCTACACAGTTATTATAGAAATGCTCCAGTTTGTGATAACGACAACCAAGCTACTTCATAAATCTGCTTAAGAAGGTGAGTTTTGTACATATTTTTATAAAGTGTACCAGTATTAATAAAATTTATTTCCATTTATTTTATTGATTTATTTATTTATTATTAGTTATCACTTAAATATACAATGTACATGTGTGAACGTCATTTTAACAGTTTAATAATAATGTGCAGCAATAAGCTTACAAAATATAAGGAAATACATAAAAAAGAATTAAAAGCGAACAAAATAGTACAAAAACATACATCACAATATACAAAATATTTTTGTTTTTATTATTGTACTTATTCAAGTATTATGATATGATGCATACCCAGTACGTCTCTGTAGGATTAATGACCTTGGCCAGGCTTACTGATGATTGATTTATAAATTGTTGTTTCTGTCCATTCAGTAATGTTATTACTTAATCGTCCTAATAAGTTGACTTTTTTTACCATTTTATTGGTAATATACCCTGCATGTTTTGAAAACGTCAGCTGGTCATCTATTATTACACCTAAATATTTATATTCTTTTACACGTTCTACTTTATATCTATCTATACAAACATTTATATCACTTGGATTCCTTACATGATATTTATTTTTTATAACCACATATTTTGTTTTACTTATACTTATGTTTAGATCGTTGTCTAAAAAAATTTTTGCAATGAATTTATGTCCTCATTTAGTGTCAATAAAATCTCATCCTCATTTTCACCAATAAAATACACTAATGTGTCATCTGCAAACAGTTGGATATCACATTTACGTTTATGTTGAACTATATCATTAATGCATATTGCAATCAAACTAGGTCCAAGAACTGTTCCTCGTGGGACCCCATATTTTGTACTTCTTGAATTTGATACTTCACTTCCATATTTAGTTATTTGTAATCTATGATTCATGTAGCTTTCAAATCATTTTATAGTCGTGCCTTTAATACCCATGTTACCAAGTTTTAGAATTAATAAGTCTCTATCAATAGTTTCAAACGCCATTTGAAAATCTATAAACACTACACCAATAATGCGTTTCTTATTTATTGCTATTTTCCAGTCATATAAAATAGTTTGTAATGCACTTTGACATTAGTTGTTTTTACTGAAAGTCTGCTTGATGTTTAGTTAATAATAGATTCGATTCGCAATATTCTATCAATTGTTCATTTAAAACCATTTCTAATAATTCCTCATAACTTGGCATCATATTTAGTGGACGATGTTCTTCTCTAAGTACAGTAGGGTGCCACTTATTTATACACGCGTTTTTTTTTTCTCAAATTTTGGGAAGTGCCGGGCGGAATTTTGTTCCAATGGATTTAAAGATAGTCACTACCAAATTTTAGATCAATCGAATGCGACCAACCCATCGCGCTTGTGGCCTAAAGTTTTGAAAAAATATAAAACGTCAATTTTATTGATTTTAAATTACCTATCTTGCTAGTACAAGTTAATATTTAAGATAAACATCACGAAATTGTTGACGCGACGCAACGGGAAGTTATGCACATGCGCACTAGCGTTAACCATGCGTAATTCTTATATAATACGCATTGATAGATAGATAACTGCAGTATGCGTTTAATCTTCTTCCGCTCTGAACGTATTGTCGTCCTGTGTTATTCGTTATATCATATGATTTCAGTTGTAGATTTTAGATTTCTATAATTAAAATGACATCGTTGTGGCGTAAAGAAATAATTCTTATAGGACATTTAAAACATCAAATAACAGGCAGTAAGTTACCATCACAAGGTAATTGCTTACGTGTTTTATTTTATAATATGCACATTGCCAAACTTGATTTTAATGCAAGTGCAACTCTTGTCATCGAAGAATTTATAATTTACTGGAAGAAAGCAAGAGTTCCCACTCAGGAACCTCATAAATAAATGTAAACTAAAATTGAAAAAATTATATGATACATGGCAGAAACTGGTTAAGGATAAAAATAAAATTAGTGAAATTGTCCAAAAGAAATGACTAGAGTTCTCTAGTGCCCTGGATGATTTATTTGATATAGCACATCAAAATGCATTACAAATAATCACTATTGAAGAAGATAAACTATTTTTAACTAAACAACGTGAAAAGGGAAGACCTGGTTCCATGGCTGGGCATAGACAGAAAAATGCTTGGTATTGAAAGAAGAAAATTAGAGCGACTGGAAAAGGAAGAAAAACGAAAGCGTAAGAGTTAAGACATTCCTTCCACTTCAGCAGTCCCTTCTGAATGTAAGTATAGTTGTTACATTGTTCATTGGTTTATAGTCATTTGTAAGTGATTAGGTTATTTACAAATATTTTTTATTTAATGATTAAGTGGAAGATATATCTTTGGACTTGGAAAACTCTTCTTCAGAATCTGAATTAGAAATCAAAGAAGTAAAAGGACAAAATGAAGAGAAAGAGACTCAAAGATCTGTAATAGAGAAGAAAAAGAGCCAGAAAAGAATTATTAACTCCACGATTAGCTGCAACTTTAGATAAATGCAAAATTAGTGAACGAGATTCTGTCCATTTGATAATGGTGTTTATGGAAGCTGTTTCTTTAGGACCCAGCTCCTTACGTAATTAATCGAACCTCTATTCGAAAACAACGCGATCAATTTAGAAAACTGTATTCTGAAAAAATAAAAAAGAAATTTTTGTTCTTTAAATGCAGAAGTTATAACAGTCCACTGGGACACGAAATTATTACAAGACATAAGCGGGAAGCCAGTAGAAAGATTGGCTATAATTGCTACAGGGACCAATATGGAACAATTATTGGGTGTTCCAGATCTTCCAGCTGCTACCGCTGCTGAAATGGCTTCAGTGGTTTACAAAACGTTGGAAAATTGGGATTTAGTAGAAAAAGTACAAGCATTTGGTTTCGACACCACTGCTTCAAATACAGGAAGAATGAATGGCGCTTGTATGCTGTTAGAGCAAAAACTGGGACCGAAATATATTATTTTTCGGATGCCATCACCATGTTTTTGAAATTGTTTTGGCAGCAGTTTTTGAAAAAAGAAAATTCACTATTTCAGGACCAGCCATTCCCTTATTTAAGAGATTTAAAAATAGTTGGTCTAACATCAATGTTCAAAATTTCATTCCAGGGGTGGCAAATGCTGAAATCACCCTAATTTTGGCCGATGATACCGAAACTATTCTAAAAAACATGAATGATGCAATTTCTAAAAATTTCCCCGCGAAGACTATCGTAAACTATTGGATCTCGCAATAATTTTTCTAGGTGTTCCTCCTGGTGGAATACATTTTAAAAAGCCGGGTGCTTACCACATGGCCAGGTGGATGGCGAAAGCAATATATTCCTTAAAGATTGTTCTATTTCGAACAGAATTTAAATTAACAACACGTGAGGAAAAATCACTTTTCCTAGTAACATGCTTCATAGTAAAATGCTATGTAAAATACTGGATTTATGCGCGGGAAGCAATAACTGCTCCACTAATAGATATCAAATTCTTACGAGAATTAGAGCAGTATAAAGAAATTGACAAAAGTATCGCTGAAGTAGCTATTGGGAAATTTGTGAACCATTTTTATTATTTGACTGAGGAATGTGTCACATTCGCGATATTTGATGATTCTGTTACCGAAGATACAAGACTAAAGATGGCACAAAAAATTTTGACATTAAAAGTAGATAGAGAAGACGACGCTGAAGATTAAACAGAAACCACTCTTAAGAAATTGCCATTGAGGAAAGAAGAACTTTACGAATTTTTACAAAGAACCGATGAAGAAATTTTGATAAAATTACTTGATAACAAATCAATTAATTTATTTCACATATTTAAAATATATAATTGTCTACACATACCTCCAGCTGAATGGACAAATTCTAGTGAGTATAAACAAGGGAAGACTTTCATTGAGGAATTAAAAGTGGTAAATGATTCAGCTGAGAGGGGCATAAATGAATTCAAGATTTTAACGAAAAAAGTTACAAGAAACGAGGATCAGAAAAAATTTTTTATTGCAAGTGTGTTACATTTTATTTTTTTTGATAATTTTATGCCATTTAAAAGAATAATTTTAATAATATATTAGTTTTTTGTTTGTCTATTTTAGACTGTCCAAGATTACCGCCGTAAATATCAGAGGAGTCTTGAATAAAACTTTCACAGTGTAAATTTCAACTTTCGATTAAGAACTAGTTTTAAAATTTTGTATTTTCAAATAATGTAAAAAATTAAATTATCTTTAGAATTTATTTGTTATGACTGTCAAGAAATCAACCAACTTTTGATTTTTTCAACAATTTAAGCCCCGAGCACGACATGTTAATATGATTCTATTAAGCTAGAAATTGGTGGGGATTGTTTTTAGACATAATGGAACAAAATTCCGCCCGGCACTTCCCAAAAAATTAAACCTTTAAAAATAAGGGGCACCCTAAAGTACAGTGTTAATTTTTTTCTTAACTGGAATGATTGCTGACTTATTCCATGCGTCTGGAAATTTTCCAGACTCAAGACTAGAGTTGATAACATCCAGGAATCTGTCATCTATGGACTCAAAAGATAGTTTTAATACGTGCATTTATTCCATCAACACTGCTCTTTTTATTTTTCATAGTATTAATAATTTTTCTTAACTGTGTGATATCAAGTAACTTAAGTTTTTCAAGAGTGCAATTATTTCTTTCCATTGTATTTAATATGTATTCATAATCATTAGTTTTATTTAAGGATAATGCAATATCTTCAATGCTATCTAAAAAATAAAAAAGTAATTTCTTTTTCTTTTTCATATATCTTTCCCGTAAATGTTATGCCTACTCCTTTGCCCTTATTTTCTTCATATACCAATTTTTTTTTAAAGATTTCCACATTTCTTCAGGATAATTTTTTACCTCATCAATTCTTTCATAGTAATATGCCTTTTTCTGATTCCTGATTAAAGTTACTACACTATTTCGATATATCTTAAATTCATTCCAATCTTCGTCAGTGTCTGTAATTACTGCTCTTCTGTGTTTTCTGTCTCTATTTATAATTGCAGATTTTATGTCTCTTGTCCACCACCTGTTATGACTCCATCAACCAACAATTAACTATCCTTTTCTGGGGCATGTTTATTGAAATATAAAACGACTGTATTTACCAGATTAGTTGCTAATATAACAGTATCTTTATCCTGATTGTTCCCTTCAAAACTTTTTTAAGTCATCCTGGAAGCTACTCTCCTTCATCTCTTTATATATTCTGATTTTTTTATGATATGGTTCTGTTCTATCTTATAATTATCCATTATATCTATTGTAATAACTGAGTCGTCAGATATTTTCGTGTAATATGAATTTGATATTTAAATCTTTTTTTTATTTGTAATTATTAAGTCTATTATAGTGCTACTTTCCTTAGTTATTCTTGTAAATCTATCAATTATTTGATATAACCCAAGTGATTTAATAACATCCTGTAACTTATCACTGTAATAACTTACTTTGGCCAGATTTATATTAAAGTCCCCAAGTAATATTAATGTACTATTATTGCTTGTCCAATCTTGCATCACATCTTCCAATTTTGATAAAAAATTTGTATGATATGGGCAAAATTTGTTATTTTTGAACATTTTTGTTTCTTATTTACAATTACTAATACCGTTGATTGAAGTATTATAACAAGATACCCAACACAATGAAACAATTTATGGCCTGCCCCTCCTCGCATCTCACCCCACCACATCCATATACTTATGGTCTGTAATGATGCGACACCTCAGACAATACAAGAAATTAATGCAGTAGGTTTGGGATTTGGCTAGAACAGTGAGCAATAAGCATGGGCGCACACAAAAAATTGCTAGTTAAAAATATATCAAATTACAATTTCGTTTACATCCTCCTTTTAAAATAATATAATAACAATAATAATAAAATAATAGACAGACGCTGACATCATAGTGTCCAGAAATGCGACTAAAAAAGATGTCTAATACTTTTTCATTTATTTGCAAACAGATGGGTTATAGAGGCTTTTGAAAAATGTACATATTTGGCAAAATGTATAATTTAAATTAATTAAGAGAGTAGAGGGGATATAAAGAGGACATAGGGGGAGAATTAATTGATATGTGGGTTGCAGTTTTCAAGATATACATCAAGAGATAATGAAACAAAATTTTGAACATTAAATTTGTCTCAAAAATTGACTCCGAGAATATGCAATCATCATTTCTCTATCTAGTAAGCAAATGGGTGTAAATACTCAATCTCCACCAATATGGAACCCTTACAAGGTGTACATCAATTGAAATAAAAAAAATGTATTCCATTTTGTTGCTTGGCATAAAACAAAACAAGTTACATTATTTAATTTCGTACCCAGTAGAAGAGAAAGAAAATAACACTCAAATTTCAACGGAAATATCAATTTTAGACTACACATTTTCAAAGAGATAATTTATACTAACATTATGGAACTTACCGAGAATCATTATACTCGTGCCATGTCCCCGCATATGGATGTCTGCAATAAGCAGTATAGTGACCACTGTAAGTGGTACCACTGTGATTGGAAATGGCGTAAAGATTGTAACGGCAAGGAGCAACATTGTCGGCACCATAAAGGCTCATATCCAAACCTTCAATAGGAAAATCTATGGTAACATTCAGTTTTCCTCTAAATCGTTCTGTTGGGGAGAACCTCTTTAAATCTAGCGTAAAAGTTAAGTAATAATATATATAAAAATAATAATGATAAGAAAATCGTTAAAAAAAAAAAAAAGGATACGAATCACTAATATCTTGGGAAACTTGTGAATTGAAAAAGATTTTGTGCATCGTCTTCTTTCTTTTTACATTTTGAACATGTCTAAAATAAACATTAAATATAAATCATTATCACTATTTGTCAGCTTAAAACCAATACTTTCTCTAAAACTTCGAACTTCTATATCTCAAAATTCTCGGTAACCTGAAAATGTTTCTTGTGCCCTTAATATATACTTTACATTTTAGAAGCATTTTCTTTAACTCAAATGTTCTCTAAATCGACTGTATATATAATGAGTGATATTAAAATATAAATACTGTTGCATTTGATGCGGTTTTAGAGAAAATATCGATTCAAGGCTGAGAAAAATGGAAATAAGAAGAAACTTACCGGTTTTTCATCACCATCCAATGTTTCTTCTCTAGTGAAAGAATCTAGACATTGCGATAATCTCAGCTGACCAGTCCTTTGTGGTATAGGAAGTGAAAGATCCCAAAAGGGGTCAAAAGTAACTGAACAGTGACCACAGTGTGTACATTTAAGTGTGGACTTTAGCTGACCTACAAAATTGTCCACTATTTTCGAATTATCCATTCTCAAATATCTCGTCCAAGATTCCTGTGCCTTTGCGTTATCGCTACAAAAAGAAAAAACATCCACATACTCATATCACCAATTAAATATAAGCTAACCTCAATTTCTCATCAATTTCGGTCAAAATGGGCTTTGGTTTCTCTGCAACTCTGTTGACGTCTTCGTGTAAACCTTCCAGTAAATAACGGAGGAATTCTTGGGCATCTTGCTGTGCATAGCCTATAAAACGTGGAGCAAATCTTTGAATTTGACTCTTTTAGCGATACTGTGTTTACCACACGGTCTGAGGAATCCTCGGACCACAGTTCATTAATAACCTCCGCGAATGCTAAAAAATAGAGGATAAAAGGTTATTTGCTGCCAACATCAGACTTATAATATAGTTATTTTATTTAGCATTTGATCATCCAGGTGGAATAAATGCCATATATTTTTATAATCTTTTTGTGTTTTCTTGAAAACTAGAAAAAATCACAAATAAAAACATCCAATTTGAAATTTAAAAACAAATAAAAATTAGTTTTTTTACATTACAAATTCTGATTTTTGGATCCCTCTCTTGAATTTTCAAACCAATAACAATCGGTTTGGTTTTCTATAATTCTGACATTTTAAAAAGTTTTGAGTTCAAATATTTCAGTTTTCCAAAATACCTTTTATCAAAGCGCCTTCATGCCTGATATGGTTGTGTTGATGTCCTCTCATGTAGGCATCTTTCCTCAAATACTCCAATAACCACCTGGTGTTCGATAGGCACTGGATGACGCTGTTCATGAAGCATGTGTTTCCGATATTTTTTAGCCCATTAAGACCAAGGGTCCTCCCATGAGTTAAAGGTTTAATGATGTTCCGTTCACCACCACTATCATCATCAGGAATAATCCCTAGGGACGGTGACTATCCCGGTCGCTGAACGCCGAGATAATGAATTTGAATTGAGGCTACTCGCGATCGAGTTCGGATGGAGATATAGCGTTTCTGTTGAGTTTGGGAGAAGTGCTCAGATCCTAAAAGAGGGGTTCGGATCATTGAGGCTAGGTTCTTTTTTCAATTAAGTTTGCAATTTAAATTTGCATACTATATTTTTAGTATTACTTGATGGCGTAAATTATAAAATTTTACTGGCAACAATAATTATTTACAAGAAATACAAACCTTTTACTTGTTATTTTAATGTGAGAGTTTATCAACTTGGTCACATTTTTATATTAAAAACGTATATAATGTGGTGGTTATAATAAAACTCGGAATTTTTAGTGACAAGAAAATGTATTACCAGTAATTCCAGCAAAACTTTAATCGAGATAAAATACAAAAGTCAATAAACCTAGTTTATATTTTTAAACCTTTAGATTATTATCTGATATTATATTTTGATTATAACAAATTTTCTTGTCAGTAAAAAATTTAAGTTGAAGGTACCTTTAAAATGCTGATAGTACCGGGCTTAGTTATTCAAACATACAATTATAACTAAATGAAGACAGGTTACGCAAGAATATAAATATTTTAATTTTTGCTAAAATTGTAGACGGTGTTAGTTACCAAACTTAAGCCTTTTTATGATTTCTATTAAGAAATAATGAAGATCTTAAAAAGGTACCTAATAGAATTAATATTTTTGAATATTTATGACATCATTCACAAAAATTGACCAATGGGTTTCGAAAATGTACTTCAAAATATAAAATATTTTTTACAATTTTGTTGCACATAATTTAAACATTGATATTTGTTTTAACCAACTTAATCAATGCTAGTCCGATTTTACTAACTATCTGATAAGACTAGGCAAAGCAATTATTTATTACATTAAAATTAAAGACACTCCTAATCCGCCTCTCAAAAATGTATAGCTTCTTAAGTTTTTTTACAAAATCGTAAATGGTAAACTTTTTTACACGCCCTGACTTAAAATATTTTAAAATTTTCATATTTTTCGGTAAAAAAAAAAATTCCAAGAGATTTTAAAGAAGGCTTACGCTAATGCCATTTCCAATTTTAATAAAAATTAAAACGTTTTCGCAACCTTTTAGTTATAGTTCAGTTTTCAATTAGCTAAAGAACGGACAAAAAACTAAAAAAAGCTATAAACGACCATCGTAGGATTTGTGACTCCCCAGAGACGACCTTTAAGTTCATATTATTTTTTCCATAGAAACTAAGTAAATAAAATGATATATTATTTATAACATAAATATGATATATACATCTGATTGCGTTGTTTCCTATGTGCCATGTGGTGAGCCTATCTTGCGGAAGGTTAGTTACGTGCGGAGACTCAAGTTCAAGTATCTGCGCTGCTGCGAGCGCTTGATAAATTCAGTTGTAATTTGAGATTCGCACACGGTGGATGTTCACATTGAAGCAGTTGTTATTGTGTGAATTTAATCTTTTTAATTTTCAACTAGCGGCACGTAAAGGACGCGTTTTCGACGGTAGTGACGATTTGTACAGTTTTTCCTTTTAAATTAGTAGCGCATATAGGACGCATTACTTTTATTTATTAACAATTAGTATAATGGCGCGAAGCCATTTGTAAATTACAGAAACAAATCAGAGAAATTGGGGATAATGAAACCTTCCCACGGCTGGTGAAATTTAGGCTATGTCATATCTTAGTATTGGAGCATGGGACCCAAGCGATACTTTAAGGCATAACTATCAAGACTAAATAAAGAAGTTTTGCAGAAAAAAAACTGCGATTGAAATTTGTGAAAAAAAGTTGGAAAATATGTGTGCCCCCAGGTTATTTTTTAAACGATTTGTAAAATATTTGTGAAACATTTTTTTTCAGAATCAGGTGGAAAATACGACAGATATCAAATTTCATAAAAAAATATTGATTTTTTTACAAAGTTGCACGTTTTTGAAATTTGCACAGTGAAAAATTAATCTAAAATAAAATTTCAAAACGGTGTAACTTTATAGAAAACCAATATTTTTTGATGAAATTTGAAACCTGTTGTTATATTTTCCACCTGATTCTGGAAAAATATTTTGTAAATATTTTACAAATCGTTTAAAAAATAACCTTGGAGGCTCACAATTTTTCCAACTTTTTTTTCGCAAATTTCAATCGCAGTTTTTTTTCTGCAAAACTTCTTCATTTAGTCTTAATAGTTATGCCTTAAAGTATCGCTTGTGTACCAAACAGCCGCCATTGGAAGGAACACCGAGGTGAGATATATTAAAAGTATGCATGTCAATACTCGCACTTGCAAAATATGGATCCATAAGATGACCTGTCTTTTCGTTAGGAATACCAAATCCTCCGATGTAGTTATAAACGCAAAAAAAGCCCGGTTTTTTTGGACCACCCGGTATATTGGTATACATATTCTTTGCCATTTCTGAGGGCTGCGTGAATATGTTGGGCAAGACTTATAAATATATAAATTTTTTGATATGTTAACTTAGACATATAAACAAAACAACAAAAGAAAAACATAAAAACTGCTCAAGAGCCGATTTAACTAGCAATTACAACACAAGATTCTCCTTTACTTTGCAAGACCTATATTTCAGTTTATATAAGATTTTTATAAGTGTTACTTCAAACATACACAAACCAAGCAAATCCACATAAAAATCAGCAGGTAAAATCTTGATCTGGTTAACGTACCTTTTAAACATACAATAAAACGTAATGCCACCATTTCTGAAACGATAGCTGTTCTGCATTGTAAAATTATCCACCACACCAATAATGAAACCATATAAAACAGTCAACAACAAAAAACCCCAGATAATAACAATGAAGTAATCTAGGTACATACCCTCCATTACCACAATAACGCTTTTTTGTGAATCAAAAATTATCAAACAAACCTTTTTATGACACCTTGTGAGCAAAAAGACAAGAAAACATTTCATTAAGCTAATATGCAACCAACGCTTAATGTAGGGTTATGCATTTTTAGTGAGAACATTGTTACTGGCAAATTCATAGATAACCTGTTATCAGTGTGCTATATACTATTACAGTTACATTAAGTTCTATGAAATCAACAAAAACACTTAATAAATAAATCACCATTATATTATTAGTCACAATTACTATATTATAAAACTATTTATATATTTCATTTTCGCCCATAACTCGCGCTATAACATTCTAATAATACACTGAAAATTGTTGGATAATTTACAGAGGCTTGGAAACTTCTTAACACAAAAAATAATAACAAACTAAAACTAAACTAAAAATAAGAGAGGAACTAGTTTTGGTGTTCAGCCATATTGTGAAACTAAAAAATAAAACCTCAGAACAACATATAAAAATAATCTTGCCAAGTAAATAAGGATGGGTAGACATTTTTTGGACCTCACTTTCAAAAACTTTTTAACTAAATATTCCAATTGCAAAAAAATATATTTTAAGAATTATGATTGTGTAATCATACCAAAATGTATTTTCTTGTTATTTGATGACTCCCAAGGCTTGACTTATGGACCCTACTTGACATTTTTCAAATTTTGACAGACAATTGACACTGGGTACTTTATTTTTTTTTTTAAAATATCACTATTTCCCAGAGATAAAACTGAGGTATCCGCACAAAAATGTGATTAAAAAAAAATCAGAAGGGAAATTACTGCAATATTTTTTTAACGTAGAACAATGTACACATAAAATATATATTGATAAAAACAAAATTAAAAAAAAAAAACAAACAAATATAAAAGACCGAATAAGCAACGGGCTAAAAATTTCAACTTACATAAATAGTGATTTTTAGTTATGAATATATAATTTTCTCATTAAAAATTAACTACAAAATTTAATCTAATATTTGTTATAGGCCTTAGAGTCATGTAAAAAAACTAAATTTTTTATTTTCTAAGTCTCACTCAGAAAAAGTTGATTTTTAGTGAAAAAAATAAGTATTGCCAGTCTAAACAGACAATATACTTCTAGAAGTTGCTGCCGATTTTTAGCCCTTTTTCTATTTTTTAACAGACTCATTTACCATTATTTTTTTACTGCATATTCAGAAAGTTTGCGCTGTGTTTAGCAAGTGTGCACAAAATTTTACTTTTTAGACATCGCCTTCAAATGTAAAAAAATATTAAAGTGTGCGAGCTGAAAAAAGCTCTGTTGGCGTTGACGTCATTAGCTCCCATGTACCATACAACTGGTAGCCGTGTCGATTGAAAGATGGGATGGGCACACAGTTAAGCCGTTTTTATCAAAGTTTAGGTATAGTGTTTAGTGGCTAACTCTTTTCGTATTTTTGTTTAGTAATTTGTTAGTGGTAATACTTACTGTAAAATGTACAATAAAAGAAAAACTATAAATACAGTGTAGTTCCCGAGTGCTAACTACGATGACAGCAGATAAAATATTTATGTATTTTTAAATTAGGTTGGCAGAAAAAAGAAAACCAAGTTTTAATTAATCGACGTTTTCATGTATTTTGACACATCTTCAGGACTATTTAAATTAGATTTTCCTTGTAAAGGTATATGTTTTCTAAAAACTTAAACAAAAACGTGAACAATAAACTTGAAAAATGTCGATGATATAAGTAAATGTTTCTAGCAGGTAAATCAATTAGCCGCCCCCATTAGTAATACAACCTTGGATTATTATAGACATAATAAGTTTAATGAAAACATATTATTTCGGTTTAGATTCATTACAGCAAATGACATCCAGAATGCTTTTAGGCAGTTAAAATCAAAATGCATGGGAATTGATGAAATCAGTTATGAAATGTTAGAGTTAAGTTTGCCACATATTACTAAATTCCTTCAAAGTGTAATTAATGAATCTCTACAAAATGGAAATTTTCCTAACATTTGGAAAATGTCTATAATAAAGCCCATTCCAAAAATATCAAATGCTCTTAACTATAATGACTTAAGGCCTATAAATATTCTGCCCATCCTATCGAAAGTTACAGAAAAAATTGTTTTTACCATGATGTCCGAATTCATCTCTGATGAAAATTTGTTGCCCGCTATTCAATCAGGATTTAGATCTAACTATAGTACAGCTACAGCATTAAATAAACTCACGACCGATATTGAGAGTGGTCTGGACAGATCGGAGGCAGCTTGCTTGGTCTTGCTAGACTATAGCAAGGCATTTGATCTGTTAGACCATGAACTTATCATTGCTAAACTGAACTATTACGGGTTCTCAGAGACAGTTTGCATGTGGTTTACAAGCTACTTGATTGATAGAATTCAAATTGTTGAAGTAGAGGGATCTAGATCAAATCCTGTTGTTATTAGACAAGGAGTCCCACAGGGTAGCATACTGGGTCCTACATTATTTAGCTTGTACACTGCAAGCTTACCTGATGTTATAAATCACTGTACTATACATCTTTATGCAGATGATACACAGCTTATAAAAACATTTGAACCAACAGAAGCTAGTTATGCTCTAGAGGAAGTTAATGCAGATTTAGGCAGAATATTTAATTGGTCAGAGGACATGGGCTACGTTTAAATGCTTCGAAGAGCTGCTTCTTAATAATAGGTACTAAGGTCTTAATAAATAAAAGTTAATTTATATAATTTTACCACCTTGCACATAAATGGAATAGAAATACCTCGTAAGGATTCAGCTAGAAATCTAGGAGTCGTATTTGATGCAAACTTAAATTATGAGGAACATGTTACCAATAAAATAAGGGTCATTTATATGAAACTTAAATCACTGTATAAATTTAAATTTATTTTCTCTGACAAAATCAAGTATAAGCTAGTGGAATCGCTTCTTTATCCACATATCGACTACTGCATAACAGTCTATTACAGTTATTTAACTGCAGAATTTAAAAATAAAATGCAACCAGCCCAGAATTCATGTGTTCAGTTTTGCTATATGGTATTAGTAAATTTGACCATATAACACCTACTTATAATGTAAATTCCATCCTAAAAAATCGAGTTCAGGTGGCTACTACTTTTTGGTGTGTTTCTATTCAAAATTTATGCAAGCAAAAAACCTGAATACTTGTATGACTATGTAATACCCAGACAAGAACTGCACAATTTAAATCTGCGAAATATAGTAAGATTCGCCTATACCTAGGCACAATAGCAAGAAATTTGAGTGTTGCTTTGGATATTTAGTTGTTAATTTGTTCAATAAAAAGTGAATTTTATAATATGATGCAAAATAGATCAATAATTCTATTCTAAAAAAAAAAAATAAATATAACAAGAACCACATAAAACAAATATCATTGACTAAAGT